>OY728157.1:1557760113-1558279924 GCA_963277665.1 Viscum album | reverse complement strand
ACCCCACCCCTCCAACAATATTAACAGCCCCCACTCCTCCCAGGACAACACAAACCCCTCCCACTACTATAAATTTTGGCTATAGCCACAGTTTCAAACCATGGCTATAAGTCCAAAAACTGTGGCTGGTAATGGCACGACTATAGGGAAAAAGCTATGGCCACAGTTTCAAACAGTGGCTAAATCCCTATATCCACAGTTTGAAACCGTGGATATAGGGTATTTACAAGGTTTGAAACCATGGTAGAACATGAAGCCGCACAAAGCCTATATCCATGGTTCGAAACCGTGGCTATATAGCTTTATCCACGGTTTAAAAACCGTGGATATATAACATTATCCACAGTTTAGAATGATGGATTTAGGTCTACAGCCATGGTTTAAAACTGTGGCTCTAGGGCTTGACATTTCTTTAAAAAAACCCAGCCCCCCCCCCCTAAACAGCCCCCCTGGACAGCCCATGCACCCCACTGGACAACCCCCAATGCTCCCTGGACAGCCCCCATGCATCCCCCCAGACAACCCCCTTACACCCCCCGGACAGCCCCCTTGCACCCCCCGATATAGCCCCCATGCCCCCTGGATAGCCCCCATGCCCCCCTGGATAGCCCACTTGCACCCCCCCCCCAGACAACCCTTGCACCCCCCTGGACAGCCCGTGCACTCCCATGCCCCCTAGACATCCCCCTTGCACCCCCTAGACAGCCCCTCCCCCCCCCCCCCACTCTTACAGTATCCCACCACCCCACCCCCTCCCTACAACACCCCCCCCCCCCCTCGGGGCAGTCCCCCCTGGGCAACCCCCTTGCCCACCCCCACTCCTACAGTAGCCCACCCCCTCTACAGCCCCCCTCGTGCAGACCCCCCATCACACACCCCACCCCAACTTGCACACCCTCCCTGGACAGCCCCCTTGCACCCCTTGGACATCCCTTGCACCCCCTAGACATCCCCCTTACACCCCAACTGCTGAAGTATCCCACAACCCCACCCCCTCCCTACAGCCCCCCCCCCCGGATATGAGTCGAGAAGACCCTTGAGAAGCTTCCAGACTTATTTCTTCCATGCGAATGTGGAATTTTTGGAAAGTTATTGAAAAAATCATTAATGTGGTATGCATTTATCTCTTCCCTATTAATGACCGAATAAAGTCTGATATTATGTGGGAGAAATTTAATTAATCAATGACAAGATGTTGAGGAAATTTGAGATCTCTATGATGATTTCTAAAACGTGCTACATGTACTTGAATGTTTTCAACATTTGGATAGTGATGGGTGCAAGATCTCAGGATTTAAATGAGTAAGAGAAGTTGGTTCATTCTAATATGATGATGATAAATAGCTTGGAGGATAGTTTTAGTACCCAAGCATATTGATGAGACAATTAGGAGATGGACAACTTAGAAGGGAATTAAAAGTTCCCAAGCCTGTTGATAAGGAATATGAAGTTCTCAAGAAAAGGTGTTAGTATGCGAATTGTAAATCCCTCCCCCATTGTACCCCTCCCCAAGCAGCCCCACTTCCCACATTGGACCGACCCCACTCACCCCCTGGACAGACACCCCCCCCCCCACTCTTGGACACCCTCTCCCTCCTGGAAACCCCCATGGAAAGACCCCCCCCCCCCCCCCCCCAGGACAACCCCACCTAGACAGCGCCCCCCCCCCCTGCTGGACACCCCTTACACAGCCCCTGCTGGAACCCCCTAGACATAACCCCCCCCCCCTCCTGGGCATCACCCTCCCTCCTGGAAAACCCCACCCGGACAGTCCCACCAGACAGTTTCTCCTGCTGGACCCCCCCCCCCCCCTCATGGACACCCCCTCCCTCCCAAACAACCCCCCTAGACAACCCCACCCAGACAGTATCCCCCCCTCCACCCCCTGAATAGATCCCCCTTGGAAACCGACCAAGAAAGACCCCTCCTCATGAAAACCCCAATAGGACAACTTCCCCCCCCCCTACTGGACAACCCTTTCACCACCCCTGCTGGACATCCCCCCGTCTTGGACACCCCCTCCCTCCTGGAAACCCCCCGCCCTCCTGGAAACCCCCTTGGACCACCCCACCAGGACAGTAGCCCACCCCCTCCCAGAAACCCTATATTATTGTGCAACCTAGGGTAAATTGTGTTTTTTTTGCTGATGGATTTATCAGTTGGAAAGGGATATGAATGTAGAGTGGATTTTTTGGATGTTTCTCAGCTTATGTGTGTCATGCAGGCGATGTTCTTGTGGGGCTTCTTATTACTATTATCTTGTTGGGTGGGTGTGGGATGTTTATAGTGCAAGGATCTTGTGCAGAGGATGCCTGATTTGAGTTTGTGGGGACGATTCTAGAGGGGATTCTATTATGGTGCGGATAGAGTTACATGTTATTATTCTAGGTGCAGTTGTAGAGGATATGGTTCATGGTGTGGGTGATTCAAGCGGGGATTTCTAGTTTTTGGTTGATTGGTTTCTTTTTGGGTTGTGGTTTTCCTACTACATGGCTACATGTAGGGGATTTGTTGTGGATGGTTGTGGTTGAGTTTGTGGTTGACTAGATGGATGTTCTATTGGTGGGTGGTCTTTTCTTATGGTGATATTAGGAAATTGTTTTCTTGTGTATTTTAGTGGTCGAATGTGGTGGTCTGGTACCATTATATTGTACTATGTTTCCTTGGAATCAAGCTCCATGAAGTATTAGGTGGTTCACGTTATGTATGAACTAGTGATGTTGTTCCTAGAGGAAGGTTTTCATTATTTGACGGGTTCTTTCCGGTAGCATTATGGGTTGCAGTAGCTATTCTGGTGTGAGTGGTTTGGAGGGTTGGTTTTTTTGGTGTTGGGTGGGATGACTGCATTTATTTGTGTTTAGGGGAGCAGTGATTTGGTTGGGTGGTAGGTGGATGTTTTGTGGTTTTGTAAGTGTATAGGAAGTTGGGTTTGATTGATGGTTCTTATTGTAGGTGATTTGAGTTGTATGTTGTAGGGATTATGTGATTCTAGAGATGATTAGATAATGATCAACTTGGATGGATTCTGGTGGTTATTTGGAGGTGTTTCGCATGGGATGATCAATTTTATCATATCACTGGACAGACCCCCCTAGAAAACCCCACCCGGATAGCATCCCCCCCGGATAGCAGCCCCCCCCCCCTCCTGGGCCCCCCAGACACCCCCTCCCTTTTGGAGAACCCCCTGGAAAAACCCACCTGGACAGCAGCCCCCCCCCCCACCACCACACCACCCCCCCCCCCCCTCTAGGAAACCCACGTGGACAGACCCCCAGGACAACCACACCCGGACAACAGCCCCCCCCCCCTACTGGACAACCCTTGCACCACCCCAACTGGACACCCCCTGCTGGACAACCCCTCCCTGCTGGAAACCCCCCAGGACCACCCCACCCGGACATCATCCCCCCCCCGGACAGCAGCCCCCCTGGTTGATTTTAACATGTTGGTTGGGTTAACGACTACCCAAACAAAGTTGATTAGGAATCTGCAATCATTCACTCCTATTCAAAAAGTTGTTTCTGAAGTAAATTTCAAAGATCATAGGATGTGAATGGTCTAGTTAGATATTTGAAGGATGTTTATACTACTAATTCTGAGTACAATGATCTTGGTGTTATGGTTGTATTTCAATGGTACATGTTCAAACCAGATTGGGATGGGATGTAGGAGGCTGGGGTGATGATGGCTAGAACTGGTGGCTGGGATTGTTTGGAAGGTGGCAAAGGGTGGGCATGAGTGTTTTGCAGGAGGATGGGGGTGGTGGCTGGTGTGGGCTGGATTACAGGTGGCTGGGGACTGGTGGAGGCTCGAATGCAGGTGGAAGGGGACTGGAATGCTGGTGGAAGGGGGATGGTTGCTGGTGCTGGGGGGATGGTGGGGGCTGATTTGAAGGTGGTAGGGGGGATGCTGCGGGCTAGAATGTTGGTGGCAGCGGGCTGAAATAAAACTGGAAGGGGGCTGGTGTGGGCTGGATGTGGCTAGAGTAGGGCCAAATCATGGCATTACCATGGCGTGACCGTGACGTGACCACGGCGTGACCACGGCGTTTTGGACTGGTCCATCGACATCTATGGGGAAGTATCTTCTGGCCAGGAGCGAAGAGAGCAAGAGGAGGTGGGTAAACATTCTAGCCATTGCCCCACCGATAGAAATTGTGATTAGTCAGTCTCAACATTGATCAGAAGACTCATGGAATACTATCACTGTGAACCGCCACGAGGTGTCATCCTGGAGCAGGGCCAAATCAGTGAATTACTGCGGTGTGACTGCAGTGTGACTACGGTGTGTTGGCCTGGTTCTGCGACACCCGCAGGGTAGTTTATTCCGGCTAGGAGCGAAGGGAGCAGGAGGTGGTGGGGAAACATTCTGGCCGTCTCCCCGCTAGACAAAATTGTGATTAGTCAGTATCAACATTGATCACAAGACTCATGGAATACTATCACTGTGAACCGCCACGGGGTGTCATCTTGGAGCAGGGCCAAATCACTGCATTACCGCGGTGTGACCGCGGCGTGACCGCGGTGTGTTGGCCTGGTCTAGCGACATCTACGGGGCAGCATCTTCCAGCCAAGAGCTAAGGGAGCAGGAGGCAAGAAAACATTATGGTTGTCGCACCGCTGGCAGAAATTGTGATTAGTCAGTCTCAAAATTGATCACCTGACTCATGGAGTACTTTCACTGCGAACAGTCATGGGTTGTCATCCTGGAGCAGGGCCAAGTCATGACATTACCACGGCGTGACCGCGGCATGTTGGCCTGGTCCAGTGACATCTGCAGGGTAGTATCTTCTGGCCAGGAGTGATGGGAGTAAGAGGAGGTGGGGAAACATTCCGGTCGTCACCCCGCCTGCAGAAATTGTGATTAGTTAGTCTCAACATTGATCACATGACTAATGGAATACTATCACTGCGAATTATCGCGGGTTGTCATACTAGAGCAGGGCCATATCATGGCCTGACTGCTGCGTGACCGCAGCGTGACTGCGACGTGACTGCGGCGTGTTAGCCTGGTCCAGCATCATCTGTCGGGTAGAATCATTCAGCCAGGAGCGAAGGGAGCGGGAGGAGGTGGGGTAACATTCCGGCTGTCTCCCTACCTGCAAAAATTTTGATTAGTCAGTCTCATCATTGATCATAAGACTCTTGAATTACAATCACTATAAACCACCGCGGGGTGTCGTCCTGGAGCATGGCCAAATGACGTCATTACCGCAGCATGACCGCGGCATGACCGCAACATGACTGCGGCCTGAACGCGGCGTGACAATGGCGTAATCGCGGCGTGACCACGGCGTGTCGGCCCGGTCCAGCGACATCCGCGGGGCAACATCTTCTATCCAGGAGTGAAGGGAGCAGGAGGATGCATGGCAACATTCCAGTCGTCGCCTCGCCGATAGAAATTGTGATTAGTCAGTCACAACATTGATCACAAGACTCATGGAATACAATCACTATGAACTGTCATGGGTTATCATCTTGGAGTATGGCCAAATCACAGTGTGACCACAGCATGACAGCGGCATGACCGCGGCGTGAATGAGAAGTGACCGTGGCATGACCGTAGCGTGACCGCATAGTGACCGTGGCATATTGGCCCTGTCCAGTGACATCCATGAGGCAGAATCATCTGGCCTGGAGTGATGGGAGCAGGAAGAGCCATATGAAAGTCTCAAACCAAATCTAAACATGATACAAATAACTATCACTACTCTTTGGTTTAGAAGACAGTGCACCTCTGTTGGAGGGGTTTTATTATAAAATCATGGCATTTCTTTATCACACAATTTATTTAATTATATTTATGATTTATTCTAAAACTCATTTAGCACAAATCAAATGCAATAATTTAAGCTACTAGATCAACATAACTATCACTTTGAGTTTTCACAGATAGCGCACCTCCGTTGGAGGGTTTTTATTATAAAAACTTGACATTATCAAATGAAACAATTATATTAATGAACACTTATTCAAGATATAAAATTCAATATAACTAAGAAGAATTAAGAAATAAGCTAAATTCAATTTAAAGAATTCTTGAATTAAAGAGGCTAGAAGAGGGATCCTACCTCATGGTGGAAGAAAACCATCCACTTCAGCATCTGGAGCTTTCTATCTAAAAGTGGTTTCTCCCCCACTAGGTATATGCACCTTCACACATTAAATGTATTTTACTGAAACCTTCAAATTAAATGGGAAATGTCTCACATACAATTTAAAGAGGAAGGTGGAAAGCATAAAAAACATTGAAAACAATTTAGAAACATGAACTTGGATGTTTGTTTGTGCTTCCAACAACATTATGATTTGATCTTTCAACAGGTGCATGAGGTGTTGTCCTTCTTTTTTCGTGCCCATAAAACACAAGATAAATGTTATTAAATAGTAAAAAAACTAAATGAAATAATATAAAAGAAAGGGAAAAGAAATTTTAGGTTTCAAACCCTGAACATGGGCTCTTGTTAACCTATCCATAGCCGGACAGTTCCAGCAGGTAAACCCCAGTCCATTTACGGGTGTGGTCATCAGAGTAGGAACCAACTTATCTTGTTTCAATTGAGTTTTTATTGTAGTTACCCTTGAACTTAAACTTGAGTGAAGTCAATACAATGTCCATTAATACCTCTCAGTATCTCTTCTCGGTATGCACCCCCTTAGCATCAACCATACTACTTATGTGACAGTTCTTAAACAATAATCAACCTGAACCCAAATGTTTAATGAGATATAACAAAGAATCAGAGTCATGTATATAAGAGTTCATAAAGAAAAAATCATAAATCCATGAATTATTTGTCTAATACCATCCAAATAAGCATAATAAATGAACTGTTTAATCATGAACTGCAAAAAAATTGTAAAAATGAGATATGGCATATCAATGTTATTAGTCCAGATAATATGATTTACGTATTTATCACGAATTTCAATATGGATAGCCATAAGAATGAATAATTATAAAATACACCTCTCAACATTATAGTTGTATTATGGTAATAAGAAATAAATAGACATGCCAAAATGTTACCTTCGAGAAATAGGGCGCATTAAAAGTACATTGCCTTAAAAGTACATTGTTAAATAGATTAGTCATATGGATGGTAAAATTGATGACCTTAACCTGTCAGCTGCCTTTTGGAATAGTAAGTAGTGGCCATATTTTACCTTTGTTAGCTGGTAGGATTGAAGGCTTTTGGTATTTATATATCCCATCTATTACACTAATAGGCTGAGCATCATTCCTCATTGATAACAGATCATGTAGTAGTTTATCCAAAATGGAAAATGAATGTAAATAAATGAACAGAATAATATAAACTAAATGATTTAAAGGAAAATTAAAAATAATTTTTCTTGGTTATAAAATGTTTTCATTTTGTATATGTCGAGTTTTTGTATAACAAAAACATTTAAGAAACTATAAATGCATTTATAAGAAAGATCATGATCCATATAGAAGTAAAACTACATTATCTTTGTAATCCACAGTTTCAAAAATGAACGTTAACAATTCCTATTAAACACTTTCCATAAAGCTATTAATTTAAAGGTACACTAAAACTAATTATCAAAATACATACCTTCATGTCCATAAATTAGGTCCCCTACCCCCTGCCCCTTGCCCCCTGCCCCCTGCCCCCTACACCCCACACCCTGCCCCCTGCCTCCTTCCCCATGCCCCCCTCCACCCAGCCCCCTAGCCTATAGAACCCCACCTACACCCCATGCCCCTGCCCCACTCCGCCCTCCCCCTACCCCTGCCCCCTGCACCCTGCCCCCTACCCCTATCCCTCTCCACCTTGCCCCCATGCCCCCTGCCCCACTCCACCATGGCCCCTACCCCTGCCCCCTCCACCCATCCCCCTATCCTACACAGCCCCCTGCACCCCATGCCCCCTCCACCATCCCCCAGTCCCCATGCCCCCTACCCCCAGCCCCCTCCACCTTGCCCCCTACCCCCTGACCCCCTCCACCCATCCCCCTAACCTGCACAGCCCCCTACACCCCCCAACCCTCCATCCATTCCCAGTTTCTAAAAAATGTTTTTTGTATTATGTAAAAGTTATTTATGAACCTAATTTCCCTATGATAATAAACATTTAGATCCTTTAATGTATTATTATGTTATTTATCTTAAAATTTCTGTAATAGACTTGTACAAATAGGTTGGATTTCTATATAATGACATCCCAATGTCCCTTTACATGGTTTTACATGAATATGATAACAAATACCACTATAAGAAAAATAAATTATTGAGTACATATCATTATATACTTAAAAATTATAACACCTTAGGAATATGGATCTTTCTCCATATATTGGCACTCTTCTTCCATTGTGAGTTCTTATGCCTTAGTCAAGTTGAAGTGCAAGATGGGTAGTCACTGTTTCTCATCTATTCATGCCCAACCTTTTGATAATTGCATTAATTTGTTCCTTCTGGGTTATTACTAAATATAAACTCTTTTTATCTATTTCTATATGTATCCACAATATCACCTTGAATTTCATGGGATTTATCATCTCAAAACCTCCAAAAAATTATCCATAGATTTATAAATCATTCAATCATCTAGTACAAGTATAAACATTTAATTTAAATAGAATATAAAATTAATGAAGGTGTCATTATCCCATTTATTTAAATATAAGTAATTATATCTATTTCAAATATCAAAGCCTTCATCAGTGATAAATGATTCAAATTTCTGATTCCACTATCATGGTACTTGCTTTATTCTATACAATATTTTATACAATATAAAAACTAAGCCATGGATCCATATGGATGGTACTCATATTGGTTGTTTCATGTTGATTTATTCCTTTAAATCACCATGAAGAAATGTTGGCTTGATGTCCACCAAATCTAGAAGCATATTTTCTAATTCCACCATACATACAATTTTTTAGATGATATAATGCTAATATTTAGTGAAAAAATTTCCAAAAAATAAACTTTTTCATTCTACTAATATCACATTATTACCATCCATAATTTTTATCATTTATAAACATCATTCTATTAATTTATATAGTAAACCCACTTATTTTTGAGTTCCTTTTTACCCAATTAAAGTTCAACCATATCTGATTTTTTTTAACTTCAAAGAAGTTATCTTCTTATTCATGGAATATTCTAATAATTTGAAATAAAAAATCACAGTTTAATTTGGATTTCCATGCTTCTATTCATTCAATAAATGTATATAATTCATTTAAACCCCATACCTTTGAACCAGTCTCCTAATTTTGGTTGATCTCATCAACTGAATCATATTTTCTAATCTACTTGACTTAGTTTTTCCTACATGTATACACCATAACATCTACCAAAGACTAACATCATTATATGGTAGAATTCAATGATAATCCAAGAATAAAAATTACATCTAAAATGTACCTTAATATCAGTATCATCAAAACCATCACGACCCTCATCATCTCCTTCAGAAACACTAACAACATCATCTCCTCCTCTGAGACCACCATCATTATCAACATCTGCATTGGCTTATCCACCTAAATCAATGATAGGAGCAGAAGAGTCCCCATAAACCGAACACAAATAAGTTAGAATACATTTAATTAATTAAAAAACATTTAATTAATGGGAACATAAAAACGTTATCACTAAAATAAAAAATCAATCCAGATTTATTTTACTCATAGAAAATCATACAAAATGTGAAAATTTAGTAATTCCAAGATTTTTAATGGAATTTGAGGGAATAAAACAATTAATTACATAAAACAATTATGTAATTTCTAATTAGATCACTCCCCCACACTTAGTTTATTGAACTCCAAGGAAATTCATTGTCTATTGGACTTCCCAAAAATGAGAAACACCTAATGAATATGAAGTTCACAGCCCTATCTGCTCATCCAACAAACAAATTTCAAATAGTTTAAGTTGTATAATCCTACTCTGTTATTTGGCTATAACAATTCCTATTAATATAGTTTTGTAATGCTTATATCTTTGTAAGAACTCATTTATTTCCTAGATCTCTTTATATAAACGTACACAACCATGGAAAATTCTTGATTTAGTTGCTCGTCTCTCTACTATTTGGGAATTTCATGACTTCAAATGCATTTTGTTAGGAAGAGGTTTTCTTCATATGTTGTTTCCCTCTACTGAATTGAAGTATAAAACATGGAGCTCTGGTTCTATAAATTTGAAGCCAAGAATCCTTTGGATCCATGAATGGAAGATAAATTTTAGTATCTTTGATTTCAAAGACACTTTTTCCCAGGTTTGGATAAATATTTATTGTTTAAATTGGGTTTTGTGTCGTTTTGAAATTTTTAATGACATCACCTTTGTGATAGGCATTCCAATATAGATGGATTTGGCTACTAAAAATGTTAGATATTGACGTTTTTTCAGAATTTTATTAGAGGTAGATTTATGTTCTACCATGGTTGATAAGGTAGTTCTATACACAACACATGATGATATTAAACTTCGTATTGTGTATGAAAAGTTGCCTTTGTTATTGTGAAGTCTGTTGTACGATTGAACACTCAAGGTCCAACTATCATTCCAATATTTTTTTTCTATATGAATGTTAAAGGGGAATTATTAGGCTCATTGCAGAAGAACAGAATGTAATAAATTTCCCCAAGGGATTGATGTCCAATCATTGGAACAAGCTGCAAATGATATTTATCACAGCTCCCCCAACAGACTCCTAATCTTTGAAAATGTTCAGACAATTTCTCATATTGAACATTTGATCAATGATCAAAGTAAAACCCCCCAAGTTGGACTCCACCTATGTCATACTGAAAGATGCATTGCCTCTTTATTTTCAGTTGATTTAATGAACCAATGTTACATGGGATGATTTAGTAGAAGAAATTGACTCACCTAAAGTGGGCATGTCTTTCAAAGATGTGCTGATTAAATACATGAACCAAGATCAAAATGAGACAAAAACTGTGGATATTCAAATAGAGATAGAGCTTCTTTCCCAAATAGGGGATGATAAAAGAATTAGGCCTGAGCAAACAATATTTCTTCAAAATGCAGAAAAGTGAAGCACATGTTAGAGACAATGACCTCATGTAAGGTTTATAATAAAAACAAAAACAAGGAATCCAAGGAAGTGAATACTAAAAATGGAAATGCAGAGGTCCCCTTCCTTGCAAATTCCAAGGAATCTGTGAAAAAAGGATGATGTTGCTATCCCTTCAATGGACATATAACAAACACAAGGTGCGACTTCAGAAAAATCGTGTCTCTAGAAACCTGCACATACAGTGGGAAGTGGTGTTAAAAAATTTCCTACAACAGATATGGAATTGCATGTTCCAATAAATCTACAAGTTTTGATTGTGATAATTAACACTAATATGGTGGGAAGTGATTTTAATCACTCTACTACTGAATTTGGACCCAAACTGGTGCCCAACACTCACCCTGATAGTACTCTTGCTAAAACTTCCATAAGAGTTCATGGTATGGATGTTCAACCCACTTGTGTGGAATCAAAGTTTCCCATTGATGAGAAGTTACTGGATATGTTTAAGATACCTAGCATAATGGAAGGGGTGATTCCCACCAAAATTCATCCACCTAATAGTGGAAAGAATCTGAGGCTGAGAATCGAGCATGATTATGATATGATGAAAGAGTTAACTCCTGCTCGAGAGGAGGAATATTCTTCTCTAAATAAGGGTTCTCTTATAGACCCCATCTCTATTTTGGGTGTTTCCAAGCCAATTATACAATCACAAAACGTGACAGAGTAAACTATAATGCCTCCTCCAAAAAGAGAGCCACGTACACCTATGATGAATTCTGAACTGTTGAGATCAAAGGTTTCTACCTCTCTTACAAGCAGCGCCCCGCCTCAATCATCGAGGACCCGGACAAACAAAAATTTTGGTACTCATAACACTTTTGAAATCCTTTCCTAATTTAGCAGTGATGATGATGGGAATAAAATTGATAGAGTGAATAAAGATGAAATCATAAAGTTTGATGCTATTGTGGAGAACTATAATGATGCTGATGGTGAAGTTCCCTGGATACAAGCCAGGACCAGTACGAGTGGTCAGAACTCCCACAACATGGGTGGAAGACATCCTTTTCATAGTATGAATACCTGTTCTAAAATGGGTGGATGTGTTTTTAAGTTTTGTGTTCTTGTATTTACTCTATAATTTATTATTTTTCTTTATTATTTAAATAAATAGGCCTTTGTGCCCTTAAAAAATTCATATTAATATAGAGTGGTCTACTACTCTCATAAACCTCAAAAAAATTGAACCTTTCCAAGCCTTGAGTTCCAAACTACGTGTACTTGTTTTAAGCCACAAAAATCATTCTTAAAAATTCACAATTTGTTATCATCATAATTTTTTTGAAATTCACATAGTTGACCAATTTAAACTTCTTTGAAAAACCAATAAGAAAAGAGTACTTTTTATTATATACATTAGATATACCTTGATATTCTCTATATAAATATGGGAAAAAAATATTTGATAACCTCAATACAATCAATTGGTGAAATTTTTTTTCACAACCACCCTACCAATAAATGAATATCCCTTTAACAAAATTATGACTATGAATTTTATAACTTCTCTATTTTCATTAAGCATATTTCTGAATACTTGTTTCGTGAATATGATATTTTCATCTATTTTTTGTGGAACAAATTACTATGTGTCATTATTTACTGTCTAATTTTACTCCTCATTAATATCTTTAATACAATTTTAATCATTGGATGATTAATAAAATATTTTTTACTCAAATAAATATAAGAGGGCATTATTTTAATTCTATACATCCACCTAGCTTATAATACAGCATATTTGTCTCCCGAAATGTTCTCTTCATCAATATGTTTAGTTATATTAAATATTTTAGGTGTAATTGGAATATTTATGTCTTTTTATTTCTCATATTCATAAAAAAACTCTATGATGGAGTCCTCACAACCCCTAGGAGACTCTCTAGGCACTTATAAAGATTCACTTTTCTCTACATTATCTTAAATGTTCCTATCATAGGTTCCTTTTTCTTTCTGATCCATTATTATGTATTTTATTTCCAAAATTTCAATGAGAATCTTATTAAAAAATCAATAACACTTGCTTCTTATGAAATATATATGAAATAGAACATCATCGTGTTATTTCTATAGTTTTATTGACTCCATTCCATGTTAAGAATATAGAACATTCTACCAAAGACTCATAAATACTTCAATGTTGGTTTCCTTTTTTACCTATGTTCAGAAGGAATGTTTTTTTATACCTTGTAATACATTACAGATCACTATCATTTGTGTTATATTATTGACAGTTCTACATTACCTTTCACCCACCCCATTCTATTAGGGTGTCTACATTATAGTAGCTTGTTGAGCATTATCATACTTCTCTAGATACTTCTTAACTATATAATAAGTAAATTCAATTCCATTATTATAACTTGGCACATGGATATTCATTCTAAATCATGGTGTGAATATAAGGTTAAATTTTTAACCATATAAACCTATCATTGTACTGTATTGAAAGCACTGAAATTTCCTAACCCAATCATATTGTTTTATTAGAAGCCATCCTGAACCTAATGATGATGCATAGACTCCAAACATCACCACATTTTCAGAACATTAATTTCTCAATCCGCCTATTTTAGGAGGCACATCATGTTCACCATTATAGACCAATGAATTAAACTCTTGAAACATGGTGAAATTCATAGGTTTGGCACTCCACCAACTAGACTACCATCAATCGCTATCACCAGCTTTGACATAACCATGAGTTAACACATTTGGATCATCAAAACCACCCCATTTCTGAAAACTAGTGGGATTACCTCATTTGGGTCATCAGTCGATTAATACCATGTCATGGTTTCCATATGAACCAATTAATTTTCAAATATAAAGAAACCTTGGATCTTTAATATTTACACTCAACCCAAATTCCCATGTTTGGACTCTGATCTCCAAGAAAACCCAACTCAATTTTGGTACTCATTGGGTCATTGGAACCTAATTTCTTTTTAAAATACCTAACTATTGGTATCTGAAAACCAAGACTCTACCCTCATGGGTTTATATTTACCATGACTGATGTCACTCTATCCAATATTGGATAACCCTTGTAACAACATCACTTGTTCAAAATCCAATCACCCCAACCCACATCCCGTATATCCCCAAAAATGATGACCAGATTCATCGAAAACACATTCATTCTGAAGAGATGACCAAAAAACTACTCAATACCCATTCTCGGTGCCTGATAATTCCATTCTTGGCATGTGATGAGTTTTCTAGAAAAAACATTATCACCTACCACACCATCCATTGGTGCACTCACCACCACATGGATTTACTTAAAATTGCTCCACAAGAAACACCTTGAATATCCAAATATAAATCTATATACCACTTCTTCCAAGCCATTATCAAATCACCCATGGAAACAATTTTCCTTAACAAAGATCTAGTATAACCATACCTAATATATTTCCAAAGATCCTTTTTTCATGGGGCTCTTCCTCCGTTCCATTTAATGCTATGGGATACCTCACCAATGAGATTCTCACTAAAATTTCCATCGATCCTCTACCCTCTCTCGACACTGATTAAAAAATACACAACTACCATGCATGAATTGTTTGTGCTTACTCAACTTATGTCAAAGTCAATAGGTGTACGCTCCCGTACCACCCAGTTGCAACCCATCTCATAGCTCTGGAAGTCACGTCACAACTGAACTAGGATCAAATGCCTAATTAAAAATCTGACCATTCCTCTAGGATGTTAGTTCCATCAAACCCAATATTAGAATAAATTGAACCACTGATCTAGAGAAGGGAAAAAATGAGAATTATATACCACGTGGGTGCTGAAAATCAAAAAATACCTGGCGAGTCAAGGAGTGCAGTCGGTAGTGATTTTGCATGATAAATTGAAGATGGGTGGATTTTTCTAGGGTCACATGAGTGGGGTCAGTGATAAATCATGGGAGGAGGATGCCAAGTTAGGACTTGGTTTGACTGAGAATCCAAGAAGGTGGGGTCGCTGCGTTAGAGGAGGTTAAATGGGGGTGGTCACATGGAAGGAGGATCCTCAGAGGTGGAGTGGCCGTGTCTGAGCCGGCCGGGGCAGCATCGAAACAGTGACGGGGCATCATCCGAGAAGGAGAATCATGGTGAAGTGGTGTGGCTGCATTAGAGGCACGTCATCAGTGGAGGTGGGGACTCTACGTCGGAGCAGCAACTGCGGGGAAGTGGAGTGGCCGCACCGGAGGAGGACGATCATGGGGAGGTTGGGTGGCCCGTCGGAGGAGGAGGCTAGTGGAATGTCAGGGATAAGAGTCTTGAGGAGGAGGGGCACTAGGAGGAGGGGCGCGAGAGGGTTACGGTAAAATGGGGAGTGGGGTGGGTTAATTGCCACAGACAGTAAAATTATCATGGCTATAAATAGTATATAGCCATGTTTCCTATTATCCATGGGTATAGCTCCGTAGTTGTAGCTCTAAATTCTAGTAGTGTCCCTGCCTAGACAACCAACCCCATGTACACCCAACACCCCCTCCCCCACATGTACAACCCACCCATGGAAACCCACCCCCTCCCAAGATAGCCCAAACCCCTCCCCCACACCCTTGTAGCCCCTACCCCCAATAGCCCCCGGATAGCCTCCCCCCCACCAACCTGGATAGATGACCAACCCCAGCAAGACATCCCCCCAACCACCTGGATAGCCCACCCCCTCCTTGGATAGCACACACCCCCTCCCCCACCTCGATAGCCTACCCCACCCCCTGAACTGCCCACACCCCTCCCCACCAAGACAACCCACCTACCCCCACCCAATGACTGCTCACTCCCCACCTTGGATTGCCCACACCCCCTCCCCCACAACACTGTAGCCACTACCCCCAGGACAACCTACCCCCAGGACAACCCCTCACATATGGATAGCCCGTACCCCCATGCAGCCCCGCTTAGAGAAATTTAATTTAAAATCATTTTATTAATTAATAAAGTAAAACCATCTTGAAATAACCAATTCATTCAAAACAATCCATTGAATTTATCAAAACAAGAATAATTCAACTTATATAAGTCGTAATGGTCAACTTAGAAAATTTCATTGCGGAAAGGGGAAATCACCTACATGTTTAATTTGAAATAGAAAATCGGGCCATGCACATAGAAGGTGGGGTGGAGTCTTAGAGGTGTAGTGTTGGACGGGGGGTGTCTAAGGGTGTGGGTTGGCCATCCATGGTGGTAGAGGTTGTCCATGTGTTTGGGGTGTTGAGGGGGAGGGGATTCTTGGTGTGGAAGTGTCCAAGTGGTGGGGGTGTTCGGGGGGACGGGGGGGGGTGAAATTAAGGGGGTGGGGGTGTCCAAGTGGGTGGGGTGTCAAAGTGGTGGGGGTGGGGGTGTTCAGGCAGTGGGGTGTCTCGGGGGTGCGGTTGTCCAAGTTGGTGGGGGTGTTCATGGGGGTGCAGGTTGTCCAATGGGGGATGGCTAGGGGGTAGGGTTGTCCATGGGGGTGGGGGTGTTCAGGCAGTGGGGTGTTTGGGGGGTGCGGTTGTCCAAGGTGGTGGGGTGTTCAGGGGCAGTGTGGGTTTTCCAATGCGGGGTGTCCAGGGGGTAGGGTTGTCCATGGGGGTGGGGTTGATGGTTTTAGGTGTGGAAATAACCATATAATACAAAACAAATTACCTTTACCCAATCCAACCAAAATCAAAATTCCAATCCATCACCAAACCAATATAAAATTCTTCATCAATGTCACTACCCTTACCATTATTTCATGAAATAAAACAATAAATAAAATTTTCAAATCCAATTTTCAACTAAACTAAATTCCATAGAAACTACCATATCACCCCCACTAAAAAATTGACAAACACCTACATCTCTACCCCAACCATCCCCAATCCCTTCACATGGACCATCCTTATATCCATTTACTTCCTCAAGACCATATGACTAGACAAACCCTTTACAATCTATAAATCATATAAAAAAATAAATAACAAATAAAATTGTTCGTTATACCATACCACACACCGCACGGAACTCTGATTTAGGAAAAATCAAAATAGAAATCTGAAAATTAATAGATGCAGAACAATAAAACTAAGGAATAACATACTAATTTGTTGTTTAGAAATATAGAATTTCTCGAATTAAGATGGATATATTAGGTGGAAAGGGTTTAACATCCAATGGTAAATAAAGACCTTCAGGATCTTCATATTCGGTCACATACAATCGGGCAGACTAGGAGCTGGGCTGCTGCGTATTTGGGGGAAATCAGTACATGCAATTTCTAGAAAACGTTGGGAAATCTACTCATTACCCGCTATTTTAAAAGACCAATGGTATACATAATTATTTCCCAATGGTTTACTAAAAGTTTTGGAAAATATTGATCATGAAATCATAATACCAATAGTTTGAATATATCATTGGTAAATGATTCAGTTTTTAAAGTATACCAATGGTTTCTTCAAACCATTGGTATAAAACCATTGGGAATACAACTATTTCTAGTATTGTTTATAGGGGAGGAGAGGGATGTTTTATAATTATTTTTTCATTAGTTTGTTAATTTGGATATATAATAAGTATATATTGAACCATAACACTAAAAATATAAAACTAATTACTTTGAGTTCAATATTATGGTTATTATACCATTAATAAGTCATTGAATTATTAGTTTAGCTTATAGTGTAATAATAAAATAAATTAATATTTTTTAATATTCACTAAAAATTCATGGATTTTTTGAGAAATCCAAAAAAATTAACCTAATATTTTTACAAAAAAGTATATTTATAATATGGACTCCATTTTTTGAAAATTATTTTACAAATATTTGAAATTAATTTTTTAAATAAAATTTTCATTTCTTATAAAAAATAATATTATTAAATTTATAACTGATTTTATAACCCTTTGCGAAATTAATGAAAGTCTCAAAAATAAATCTTCTGATAGTAAGAGAAAATATATATTAATTTATGAATATATTTAATGAAAATTAATTTGATTTTAAACATTATTTTAATTGTAAAATTGTAAATAAACTGTTAGGTTTTTCAAAAATATGACCAGTTAATTTATTTTTAGTAACATTTATTTATGTATACTATGATATGATTATATCATATTATCATTTTTAGGATTCCCATGTTTTAATTTAATATTCAATTTGAGGTTTCAATTATATTTTCTAGATTTCTATTTCTAATGGTCATATACTGTTCCAAAGGTCATGTTACTTTTCTATTGCTATATGTTCCTTAATTTATTTAAATATCACATATATGATTATTATTTTATTAAATTAATATTTTTGTTGGGATCTATTTTCTTGGAATGTGTTTTAAATGAAATAATTTACTTATAAAAATGATATAATTCCATTTATAAATGTTTTGGGTGATTACATTCTTCTAGCCATTTGAAATTTCTTCCTAAAATTTTTTTTTGACATAAAAAGATGATTGTATTTCTCCTTGGTCACCTACAATAGTTCCCAATTCACCTATTTATAATTATATTTCATACAAAACACTATAATAACATTGGTTTTCATGATGTATAGAACCTTCACTCTGATCCAAAATATTTACCAACAAATCATCATAGGAGAGATCATTTTCTAGATGTACCACCTCCGAGTTCAGTACATAAGAGGGCTCAGGTATGTACATTATCCAAATGGATACATTGAACACATCATGGACTTTATCCATATTTAGTGGAAGTAAAATTTGATAGTCCAATGCTCTTATAGAATAAAGGGTCTCAAAGGAGCCATTATGTATTGGTATAATATTCCCTTTCATTCCAAAATGCATGAATCTCTACCATGATGATATTCAAAGGAATCCTTTATCTCAATTGTCAAAATCCAAGTCCCTTCAATGGGTTTCACCATATCACTTTTGCAAACTTCGAGTAGCTACTATATTTATCAACATACCTTGAACCTTTTCAATCATATCTTTCATAAGATCATGCCTATGTCTATTTCATTTGCATGCTTCATCCAACAGGTTGGAGTTCTACTTCACTTTACATATAGATCATCATTTGGGGCTATTTGAATACTCAAGTGAAATATATTATTATATAATAACTCATCAAATGGTCGATAAAGCTCCCATCCTCTTTTTAATTCCATTTAATAGGATCATTTCTTGTCTCCTAGCATCTCAATATTCCTTTAAAATTTTCTATCAATTTTTGGGTGATAGGCAGTGGTAAAATTCTATTCTATCCTCACATAATGTTGTAGAATTCTATAGAATATAGATGTGAACCTGGGATCCTGATTAGAGTTGATCGAAAGTGGTAACCCATGTGGACTTACCATTTCCATCAAATATATCCTAGTATGATGTTAAAGAAATAGATCTTCCCAAATATATATAATGTGGCGAATCCAGGTGAGTTATTCCACTACAAAACAAATCACATAGTCTCCATTAGATTTCACTGGGATACCCATGTTGATGTACTTGGTTAAAATATACCATTTACACATGGGTATAAGAAATGGGTGCATAATCCATTTGGAAATATTTTTATTTACTTTATCATTCAAGCATATAAAAAACCATGAGATATTTTCTATAATCTACTTCAATATGTTCTCCCACACGAAGTGTTATCAAAGACAATGATACATACTAATACATTCATCATGGACATATATTTATGATCTATAAGAATAATCCAATTTATCCTTTTATATATTAGTTCATCAAGGTATGAAAATCAATAGTCCAAACTGAATCGAAAAAACTTCATCGATGAGGAACTCTTGCAGCATCCCTTAATATACCAAATTCATCTTCTTCTAATGCTCCATATCATCCCTTTATGATGCCTTAATCATTTATTTGATAGATGGCTAGGAAATAATTTGGGATATTTATGATTTATTCCCTTTATGATTTCCAAATTCAATTCTCTATATCCATGATGAGGGATGCTTCTCAATATGCATCAGGGGTAGAGTATCATGTTCTATTTTACAAACACCCTTAGTTAACATGACTTCATTTTGAGGATGATAGTGAATTGAGAAATCATATTCAATGATTAGATCTTACTGTATCATTTGATTAATGTTGAGTTCCATATTTTTGAATATTTAAATTGGACTCATGTGATCAACATATATGTCACACTTCTCAACATAGATGATGTGCTGCTATATTTTCAACAAAACAATCCTAACAGCTAACTCCGAATCATGTGTTGGGTAGTTCTTCTCATGGATCTACACATATCTTGAGGTGTAGGATACCACATTATAATTTTTCATAGGTAAAAAACAAAATAATTTCATTAATAAATCAATATATATCTCAAAACATTCTCCACTTTTCTATAATGTGAGTATAACTATATAAAGCATCCACCACAACATCTTTGTGAAGCATTCATCGCACTCTTATATCCCGAAAACAATTATCCATTTCCTTGTTAATATAGTTAATAGTCTTGAGAATCATAATTAATATCTCACAAAATATTGATAGTACCCTAATATTCCAATTAAACTATTGATTTCCATGACAATAAAGGTCATGGGACATTGCTTCAATTGCCTTTCTTTTTTAAGTGTCTCATGAAATTCCCCCAATTATGATCATTTATCCCATGAATGTGACTGGATGCATCCAAAAGTCACACATTTATGAACATAGAATAAAATTTCTCCCACATTAATATTTCTATCACAATATTTAGATGTTCCTCATCCTCCTCCTTGATCTTGGATTAAATATGATTATTTTTTATAAGCACTAACACAGATTTATAAAACGTATTGTCTAAATAATCTATTCATGAAATCGATGAATATTTTAATGGTATTAGTACATTATAAGGGTATAACTAGAATCTAATAGTTACCATATATTGTAAAAAAGTATGCCCTATTAATATATTCATTCCATACCATTAGTTAATGATATCTGGAATGATGATCCACCACTGAGAAATATTTCTGTCCTCAAACATAGTTAGAAAACAATTAATCCATGGAATGAATATAGTTGTTCATTGTAGTAATCTTATTGAGTTCCCGATAATCGATTCACATCTCAATAGATGCATACCTTTTCTTCTCATGGAGAAATGATACACTACATGGACATGCACTGGGTATTATGAACACATTGACCAAATTATTTGGCAGAAACATCATTATCTCATCAGGTATGATTGAAGATATCCTATTGGGGAATTTTGAAATTAGAGTGGCTCTAGGTACGAGTGTTATTGAAAAAACTGCCCCACAATCAGGGGGATTTTTAGGTTATACATTATGAAATACCCCATTGTACACCCTCATAATATGTAATTCTCTTTGGTGGATACCTTCCATTGACTCAACAAATTGAGATTGGTAAGATTCTTAATAAGGAATCAACACCAAATCCAATGAATTATTTTTGAAAATAGTATCATGATATTCCTTTCATTTTTAGTAGATCGTGGTATGTTTTTGATATTAAATGATATTTCCATATCCAGATAGTTGGTTTGTTGTCTATATAAATAGATCCAATACGTCCCTAGTATAAAGTAAAAATATACCAAGGGAACAATCATCAGTTTCATAGGAATTATCCTCCCATAAATTCTAATAGGATATGGTTCAGACATTTTGGTTTTAATGATTGTATAACGTGTTTTTTTATGGGTATCTCTACTTGATGGTATTAGGGATTTGATTAAATAGATATATAAAAAATTCATGATATAAAGGAATTCAAATAATGAGAATCAAAAAAATAATTTTTCCCATTATTGAGTGAAAGGGATGAGTACATTTTACGACATCATTTTATTTCTCCTATTTTGAAGTAGTGAATGCATAATCCTTTACAAAACATATTGGATTTTGAGGCTAATGATAATTAAAACCATTAAAGACTTAATTTTTTTTTCTATTTTCATTCATTGTTCCTTTAATGCCTATAATAGATTCAAATATCCAAGGTTTTTTATCCTTCCCTCTCTCATATTGGAAGGACTCTCAAAAAATCTTGAGTTTAGTGGACCTCTCTGATAAATTTATAACAGTTGTATTCCCTTTGAGTTACTTCACATGATGCTTCATACAAAATTATGTTCAAGAGAGTGTATGGGATTTATATCCACCTTTCTCATTAGATCCTAGAGCATTAAACGGATTCAATAGTGTCTTATCATCATAGCCATGGTACCATTCAACAAACTCCATCTCAAATATTACATCATATCAAATAACATCTTCATAACTCGAAAATTCAGAATTGATAGAACCTTTAAATGGCATCGTTTTAAACAACTCTAGAATATATCAATTTTATAGTCATTATTGATAACAAACCAAAAAACGTATCATCCAATACTTTAGAAATGAAAATCACAGTTCATGAAAGATTCACCATCCTTTTTACTCACCTCTATGAATTGTGTCTCCATATTTTTCTGAGTCTTCCAAGGTAAATATTTTTTCTGAAACATTTAATGATTTTTTACCCACTATGTTCAATTTCTTCATGTACCATGGGGTGTTTAATAAATAACCACCATTTATTGGAAAATACATATAGATGATAAATGATCGAAGTTATCTTTTCTATATTAGAATTTTAATTCATAGAAATTATCTTCTTGGTTTTGTTTTCATGATGTTCTGTAACTAGTGGTTTGGATGATTCGCAATTCATTTAAATTACTATCCACATAATATTTTTGATAGCTAGTTCCTCCCTGTTGGGTGAAGGAGTACATTAAACATTATTCAGGTCATTGTTCATATCATCAGATATCATGGTAAACATCACTATGAAATTTTAAACCCACCTCCAATGGAATTGGGGATATTATTCGAGAAATCACTACATTGACCCTCACATGGGTTATTTCCTCATTTCCCAGGGTTCCCACATTTTTAAAAATATAATAGGTTTAAACAAAACATATGTGAACATGTCACCATTAGATAATTTATTACCTTCTGAAATTAACTCATTGAATTTCACATGGGATTCATATGTTTAGTATCTAAAAATCAAATCATCTATGATTATTAATTGTATATAGTCAGATACTAAGGGTTTTCCCTATAGTTTTCTTATACAAATTTGCAAACAAACTAAACCAAGTTCTAACACCAATTATACTAAATCTTCCCATTATTATAGGATAATTACTTCATTATAAAGATAAGATTCATAATAGTGTTATGAAAGTGGATCCAAAGGTTTCGTGACATTGTAAAATTATTACCACATATAACATATACATAATAAAACATATATATTTACATAATTCAATCTTTTATAGATTTATAGTTTCCCTTTTGTTCTCTTTATTTCATGTATTCACAAGAGGATATAAATTAATGAAAGAGGTGAGATAAAAGCCCCATAAGAGGATAATTAAGAACATTAATAAATATTACATGAGCTGACAATAATAGTCAACATAATAGTGTCATCAAAATCATGGGGAGAAGTATTAGATAATGACATGGAATGTGGCAATGTATAAAAATGGGAAAAAATCATAGTGGTCAACTGAAACATATATATCACTTTCTCTAATGAGATAAATTACATTAACCAATTTTTTGCAGTGAAATATAATTCTTTGCACACCCTTCAAATCATAAAATTTATATGTGCTATATAATTCAAGGCACACCCAACACATCATAAAATTTACAAAAACATGCATTCCACAAAGAACATATATAAATATTTACAAGAAAATAAAAAAAGTAATGCATTTGGATTCAATTAAAAATTCATAAATTGATGATTAATATTTGAGGTTCTCAAAATAAAATTTGAATAATATAGTTGGTATATTATTAATCAAAATTGAGTTATCATGTAGTAATCTCATGAGAACTGAATGATTTTTTGGAAAGAAGTGTTGTTTTGGAAAATTTTATGTATTTTGATAAAATCTGATTGGAAACATGTATGTCCCATTAAATAAAAGGTAATGATAGATAATTATATTTAATAACCATTAATGGACATCAGTACTAAAAATAGAGTGAATGAGAGAAAACCAAACGAATGAGTTTTCAGTTTGGGAATAACCATAGCTATTGTTCGAATTATTTATTCACTTAAATATCTGTAATAATGAAAATAAATTAATTAAATAATAAATCAAGATCCTATTATACGTTTATTTTATGTATAATTTATTTTTTAAGTATATTTATAGCCTTTTGGATGAGTTTTAGACTTCAATTTATTTGTTCGATAGTGTTTATTTTCTGGGTTTTGATGACCAATTTGCTTGTTTATAATTATGGATATTAATGTAAAATGTGAATCAATCTCCATAATTGAAATTATATTCACTATTTATAAGGGTATGTAAAAATTAATAAGGGAATGTTAATATTAAAAAAAATTAGGTTCATCCTATTAGAATCTAAATATCTTAATAATGGCAACCGTTTATATCTATTTTATGGATTTAAAATCAGAGGGGAGGAAATTTTTTTATTGGTTAGATTATAACAATGATTTTTTTGTATAGACCGAGTGTTTTATGCATTAAATTTATTTATTAAATATTGGGGCGTAACATTATTCCCCCTCAACAAAATTATTCCCTCACAATTCATAATTTCACTTCGAATGTTAAGGTTTGATAATTGAAAATTCACTTCAAGGAATCTGTCATTGAATAGAGGGTTAAAAAATTATTTTAATAAGTGGGAAATTGAAATTCATTGGTTAGGACCAATCTATGCATTTGAATTAGACATGATTTATAAGAAGTGAAATTATGTACATGGTTGAATATTCTAACCCTCATGTTGTAATGGAATGTGATTGAAAACATGTTGAGATGAATGTTTACTACCACAAATACATAATCTACTATTATGAAAAAGTAATTTGATATAATTAAAATTTTATATTATCAGAAAACATTTATTGAACCTTTTCCTATAGTTGAGGAATTATTCCACACTATAAGATAATAATATACTGAAACACATCCTTTTATTGAACATTGATCTATCTATACTTTATCACATAACACATGTTGCGCCATGTGGTGAAGTAATACATCAAACTCCACAATCCATTACTATGATCAACATAAACCATTAAAAAATGGTTACATATTACATAATGATTCAATAATTTAGAAACAGGTCTCTGAATTTCTATGATGAACTTCTCATTATATCATAAATATCATAAAGAAGCTATAAATTTTCACATTCCAAACATGTGAAATAAGAACCCAACCTTAGACATTACATAATATTGAGTTAAATGAATAATTCACATTCAAGATCTTTTCAGGTTTATAGTTTCAAAGAATCAGGCCATAAATATTACACAACAACTTGAATATTACAAGTAGACACTACTACTCAGTATCCATTTTTTATAAAATATATACTCTTCAAATGAAACATGTCTAGTTGCATATTTTAGACAGCATTATTTTTCCATGATCCCATCCTTGAACATATTCATCTTTAATTCATATGGAAAACATATAAAAAACATGGGATTATCATAAAAATATCAGTACATGTTATAAAATAATGAAGGAAAACATTATGCCAACAATAAATACCAATCAATGAAACTATATTTTTCAATCATAACTTACGAAATCATAAGATTTATGAATAACACACATAAATAATAAATCATAATGGTTACTTATGGCATCCATATCAAATATGCATTGTAGAAATCATATCTAAATAGGGAGATACACATGGAATACCCATCACACTATATTCCCTAAATCTCTTAGAAGAAACATCATGTTTACCTCTGTCACATTACCGAATGCATTAGAGAGCTATCTCGGGATCAGCTCCCCAGGCTTATCATGGAACCACTTGTATACATAAACAATGCCGAGTAATCATAACATAATCATAACGCATAAGACAATTATAAATGAAATATAACATTTCCACATCCCAATATATCAAATCAATATATTGAAAAAAACAATGTTTTATCATATCATTTTCAAAACCTTTTAAAAAGTGATTTTTGAATCAAAGTGTCCCATACCACTTTGATGATTTTAAATGAATTATCTTTGAAAACATTAATGTCAATATAGATAACTCCAAAAACCAATTTTGATGACAGGGACATTAATAAGAAATATTTATATGAATAAATCTTTAAATAATTTAAAACAATATTTCGGTTAAAGAGTTTTTAAACAAAAAGAGAGATGCTTAAATAAAAATAAATGAGGAATAAAATTTAATCATAACATTATAATATCATGGGAATAAAGGGATTCATGATATAATATGTCAAAGGACAGTATATACACCATATAAAAGTGAATTGGTGAATAACAACAATGTAATCTCAGTGGAAAAGTAAATTGATATGAAATCCCTTATAAAGATTGTATCCAAAAATTATGGATAAATAAATCACATAATTATGTGTGAAAAATATAAATACTCCCAATTAAATTGGATATTAAGTGTTACAAAATCATATGTCATTCACACATATTCATGGGATGACATATTGGAGAAGTACAAGTTCAACACAAAGAATTGAAATTGGGTTAAGATGTTCCCTAGTAAAAATTCTACAGCCTAACAGCGTCATATTAAAACTTAGAAAATGATTTGATGACATAAAAATGGTATCTCATCACTAAGACTTTAATTTTACATCAATAAGGATATATAAGAACATTCCCCAACATAATAAGATGTAAATTTAAATACATAAAAAAATAAGTCTTTTTAAAAGAGGAGGGTGAAGGGTTCCCTTACCGATTTGGTAAATTAAAAAACATACGCCACATGAAATAAGGTTCATACAATAAATATGTAAATACTTCTAAATTAATGTATATTACCCAAATAGTATTATCATGGGCAGTAAAAACACCACACAATAGAAAATAATGGCAAATATAGTAAGAATCTCATGCGAATAAAAAGTGAGATGAAAAACTTTACCACGTTGTAATCAACGTAGTCGTATGACCAAAAGTTAATAACCACCAAATTAATCATATAATAGCATGAATATAATGATAATAATGAAAATATATATCAAATGTAAGTACACAAATAACTACATGCAATGAATAATTTGTGAATAATGGAAATCTCAAGGAATTAAAAGTGAGATAAGAAAATGTCTTACCTTGTGTCCAACTTGACCCGTTCGTTCTTTAATCTCCTGAACAACAAAATAATGTTAATTTCTACTTTCATAATCATATTTTTAAATTTTATTATTACTTTTATATTAACTATTACCATGTTATAAGAATTTTGTTATTATTTAAATTAATAACGGTCGTTTTGTCGATATTTGGTACTTGGGTAAAAAAATGAACACCTTATAATTACAAGTTGCTCATGTGGTAAGATATCCATTATCTTCATAATGATATTAATGATTTAGATATCATATATATCATATATATCTAGTATATACATGTATTTATAATTGTACATAACATTTAGAGGTAAGAAATGAAATGCACCGTTCATGGAGATGGTAAGCTGTACGTACGCATGAACACTACTTCCATTTCAATTTCTTATTTTAATGAAATTAAAAACAAAATGATACCTAGTTATATTATAATTCTAGTATAATATCAAGTATAATATTATTAACTTCATCCTCTATACGTCCCACATAAGGCATTAACGGGTCATATCACTTTGAGTGGGCGGTAGTCTGCTCTTCCCCTAAGGAGATTATCGTATTTACCCACTATGGAAACCATAATTTATTTCTATAAATGGAAACATACAGAAGAATTAAGAAAACATAAAAATAATATATATCATATATATGTACAATTCCATCATAATGGCCACCATGAGAGGTGGTTGGAGATATTTGAACAATCATCGTTTCGTGAGGTGTTAGTTTTCCATCCATAGAAACATTATGTTCCTCACCCATTATATGGATGTCTGTTTAAGTGTAGTTAGAATCATTCTCATAAAAACATCCTAATATATTGAGTATATAGTGATGGTTACAAAATAAAGGGATAAAAAGAGTTTAGGGTTGGAGAATTAAAATAAAAGAAAACAATTTAAGAGAAATTGTTACCTTTAATTTCGGTAACTCCCTTTGGTCTGAACCAATGGACTTATTGATGTGCCTTCTACCTAAGGAAAGGATTATAGGGGGGGTATAAGGATGTAGGGAGATTAATTGGGCAGAGTTTTTAGGAGCTTAAATGCTTGAGAGTTCTGAGGAATTCGTTAGAAGTGGTCTCCATTTATAATGGAGAGGAGGGGATATTTGGGAAAGTGTGATAATATTATTTTATTATAAAATGATATTTGATTTATAAAGTTACAAAAATAATTAAAGACAAAGATAATATGACTCAATGTAAAAATAATATCATCCAATAAGAATTAAACAGGTTTTTGATTTTATTTTAATATTTATAATCTTATTTATTTTAATCTTTTATAAATGAGGTAAATAATACATCATTATTGTATAATAAATAATATAATTTATGTGATGTCTAAAATTTATACAAAAAATACCATGATTTAGGAAATTGTTTTAAATTTCTAATGAATATTTATAGTCAAATATATAATTTAAAAACTCTATATAAAAATTAATTTACTAAAATATATTTGTTTATGTAAATTTTACCTTAATATTATATTAATTAATCTAAAGTTTCACTATCTTTTATAAGTTGCTCCATGGGTTCCCAAAATATTCCCCAAAGATGTCCATGGTATTCCATTACTCATCCAAAAATCATGAGAATGTGTTTAGGTAATTTTGAATTATTACAATATTATTTTCTACCTTGAATTACCCTATTTACCTTTAACAGCGGTAAATAAAAGACAAAATATACTATTCAGAAAAAATTTATTTCATGTTATTGAACCACATTTTACATCTAGATAACAACCAGGTATGTTGTATTTTCGATGTTCAATTCACAGAAGTCATAAAATTTCATTTAAATAAAAAAGCCAGTTTTTTTAACTACTACTAAGTGATGTCACTATTCATCAAAAATTGATGTTTTTTTTATACCAAAAATTTATCCTAATCCTTATTTGATATTCCAAATTAAAAAATGATTTCTATTATTATAAATTCAAACAATATAAGTGGCTTTAATTAATTTAAAATTAATTCACGTTGTTAAAACAAATAGCCTGTTTTTAAGAAATAATAAGAGTCCAAAGATTAACACTTGTTTATGTCCTATTTCAAAGTGAAATTAACTAAATTGAAAAACATTGGATTTAATGGTAAAAATATATTCCAATTACACTTTGAAACCAATTACAATGATAATCTAACCCTATAATTAAATTTGATTAAAACACAGTTTTGAATTAAAATACAATATTTATCACTGTTCATTAGCAAATGATCCTTATTAGAAAAAATCAAAAAATTTACACAGTTAATTTTGATATCCACATTATAATGAAGGATTTTATTTTTTCAGATAGAATGTATTAAAGTGACCAAAATTATTTTTCAAGAGGGTTCTCCATTAAAAGGAGGTAAATCAGCATTTTAATGTAAATTATGCTTAAAATTAGATTCATTCAAATTTTAAGCCACTAACTTTTATTGGATAAATGTAAATATATTTAACAAACATGTAATATCATATTTTATTTAGTTTTGTTCAATTCTGCCAATAAAACGGCTAGGAGTTAACTACTATTTAAAATAATAATATTATATTATTAGCGTGCAACGTTAGATTTCATAGAAACTTGTTGTTGCGTATCGGGTACGCTATCAAACATCGCAACCCCTTTAATGTAAAATTTATATTTAATTCAAAAATATTAAAAAAATATGAAATATGTATTATTCATTATTCACCTGGATTGTTACATACTTCCCCCCTTTTTGGAATTGCATCCTCACAAATTTAAAACTGGGCTTGGAAACATCATTAAATTTCCCACATCGGAAAAGTGTCAGTAAAACTATAACATTAAAAGAAAGAAAGAAAAGTACAATGGCCACCGGAGATAACCCATACTAAGATTCCAAGTTGGAAAACATGGATATGGAAGAGAGAACAAATGGTCATGTTCTTGAGGAGAGTGATACAAAACATGATTAGGATAAAGTTAACCACCAGAAAATCACAATCTTGTGATAAGTAAAATAGTATTTGATTACCTAGTAGGAAACGTAAACAAACAATGTTTTTTTTTACATTCCTTTTCATAATTAGAGAAATTAATTTACTACATAGAATAAGAAAACAAGTAAATATACTTAACTTCATGTGGAGTTTCATCTTTTAATAAGCTTCTACCAGAAACATATCTTTTCTCCATATAAAGAGCATTCAAAATGACTTGGTAACATAAAAAACAGAAGAATATTCTTCTTCTTCAGAATCACATAATCCAAAAAAATAGGAATTATATATTTCCCTTGTCTTTAAACATCAACTAAAACCAATATTGTAAGTGTGAGATCAGTTAATACCCAAATGAATAATCTTTTACAAAATGAAAAAAATACTCTTAATCTCTAAAATGTTTCAAGCAAAACCCAAAGTTCAAAAAATACCATTCAATAAAAACAGCATTCCATAAAATTATTCAAAAGTGATACAAAATAATATTGAAACCCAAATATCTTAAGGATTTAATTACATAGTCTTCTAAGATAACATTTGTCTCCAAATATGAATAGTTACTCATAAAGTCTCATATTGAAAAGTAGTTATCCAAATCACATGTTCTCTATGATAGGTTAACTATTTTCATAAATAAAACAAATCCTCATATGTCCACAATAAAAACATATATTCTTTGAAGAAAAAATTTCAACCATTATTCTACAATTGAAATCCATAGTATTTTATCTTCCTTGGGCATATAGTGTTTCCTCAAAAGAGAGAACGTCTTCCATAACATCCTTTATCACTTAATCACTAAATCATTTTTCTATACTACGTATATACATTTGATAAAATGTAAGATCCAAAAATAAACTTATTCTTATTCCATAAAAATATTTTACTAAAATAATAAGTCATACTAACCAGGGTATTCATGTAGTCTAGTGATTAGAGATTCACTTGTATCACCCTTCGGTTGAGGGTTTGATTCCTGTAGCCTTGCCAGATGTGATGGGTTGTCACCCATCCTACGGGTTGTCCATTTTATAAAACTCAAAAATAAACCTAACATGTTTTAACCTCAATGGTATCTATATACCTCTAATTTTTTTCCAAATTAATTATGATCTCAACATGTTAATTCTTGAAGTCTTATTTCACCACCATATGATAAAATAAAATGATCCCCAAAATGAATAACATCATACCTTTATCTTGGTGTCCATTTGGTTTCATCATCATCTTATTCACGTCGGTAGAAGGTCCATGCATCACAACAATGACTTAGAGATCCTTCAAAATAATTTTCTTCCTCAATCCAAATACACCTTGTACAACATGGTTTATATGGGTGTTCCCAAAAAATAGTTTAAAAAATAATCAAGAATGACATATTATTTCAAAACATCTGATAAAACATGATTTCAATAAAATAGTCGGACCAAATTTGAGTTGAAACATTCAATTAATGGTCCACATAATATTCCATAGGTATGTGCATAGAGGATATATTTTAAAAGCAACTATAAATAGGTTGCGCTAGGGTCTCCTTCTTCAGCACCTTTTTTAGAATCATAATATGTTTCAAAATCATGTGATAAGGTAAAATATTTGAAATTGCCTTGATAATATTTACCTTTCTTAAAAATATGAGAATATTGTTGAAATAGGATTTTTCTAAATATAACCCATGACCCACAATGATAACGAGGTATAGTGGAGGTGTTTGATATATCAAAAAAGTACTTGAAAGTGAGTTGTATTCTATAAAATGTTTCGTAATCATCCGAACATGACTTTGCAATAATTATTGCAAGCATTTCATTAGGAAGAGATAAGAATATCATTTGAGATCCTCCTCCTTCCATTTGTATCTGACATTACTTGATCTAATACATTTATAAAATAAGGATTGAACTAAAATAATAGACATGGGGACTAACCATGAGTCTAATGAAAACTCTTAATCCCTAAAGTTGTCTAAACCGACCTCTGATTTCAACTATAATGACCAGACAGTATATCATTACATAATATTGAATTAAATGAATAATTCAAATTGAGGATATTTTCTCGTTTATAGTTGTAGATAATTAGGCCATAACAATTACATAATAACTAGAATATTACATGTAGACCCTACTACTCAGTATCCATTTTTTTATAAAATAAAAACACTTAAAAAGAAACATGTCTTGTTCTATATTTTAGACAGCATGTCTTTTCCTTGACCTCATCCTTGACCCTATTCAACTTTAAGTCCTATGGAAAACATTTAAAAAACCTCGATTGACCATAAATAGCTCAGTAAGGGTTACACAATAAAGAAGTAAAATAGTATCCCATCAAAAAATAAGAATCAATGAAACTATATTTTTCAATCATAACTTATGGAATCATTCGATTTATGAATAACACACACAAATAATAAATCATTAATGTTACTTATGGCATACATATCAAACATACATTGTATCTATCTTACATACATAGGGAGTTAAACTTGGATTACCCATCATATTATATTCCCTAATTCTCTTAAGAGAATCATCATGCTTACCTCTATCAAATTACCCAATGCATAGGAGAGCTATCTCAGGCTCACCCACCCCAGGTTTATCATGGAACCTCCCATATACATAAACAATGCCCAATAACCATAACATAATCAAAACACATAAGAAAAGTTTAAATTTATGATAACACTTCCACATTCCAATATATTAAATCAAGATATTGAAAAAAACAATGCTTTATAATATCATTTTCAAAACCATTTAAAAAGAGAATTTTGAATCAAAGTGTCCCTTACCACATTGATACTTTCAAATGAATTATCATTATAAAATATTAATGTCCATATAAATAAATCCTAAAACCAATTTTGAAGACATGGACATTAATGAGAAATATTTAGAAGAATACATCTTTAAAACATTTAAAATGATATTTTGGTTAAAGCATTTTTAACAAAAAGAGAGATGCTTGAATACAATTAAATGCAGATTAACATTTAATCAGAACATTATAATATCATGAGAATAAATGGATTCACGATATAATATGTCAAAGGACAGTATATACACCATATAAGAGTGAATTGGTGCATAACAACAATAAAGTCTTAGTGTAAATGTAAATTGAGATGAAATCTCTTATAAAGCTGGTATCCTTAAATTTAGGATAAATCAATTACATAATTATGCGTGAAAAATATAAACACACCCAATATAAGTTGATATTAAGTGTAAAACAATAATAGGTCATTCATACATATTCATAGGATGAAATATTTAAGAATTACAAGTTGAACCCAAAGAATTGAAATTGGGTTAAGAAGTTCCCTTGTAAAAATTCGACAGCCTAACGACGTCACTTTAAAATTCATAAAATGAGTTGATGAGATAAAAAGCATATCTCATCACTTGGAAATAAATTTTACATCAATAATGATATAGATGAACATATCCCAACATAATAATATGTAAATTTATAGTCTTAACAAAATGAAGTCTTTTTAAAAGAGGAGGGTGAATGGTTCCCCTACCTATTTGGTAAATTACAAAACATACGCCACATGAATGAAGGATCATAAAATAAATATTTAAATACTTTTAAATGAAATTATATTATACAAATACTAATATAATGGGTATTAAATGAAACACAGAAAAGGAAATAGTGGCAAATATATCATGAATCTCACATGAATAAAAAGGGAGATGAAAACCTTTACCATGCTGTAATCAACTGAATCATATGACCAAAAGTTAATAACCACCAAATGAATCACAAAATACCATGAATATAATTTTAAGCATTATAATATATATTAAATGGATTTACACAATACACCACATGCAATAAATATGTTGGGAATAATGGAAATCTCATGGAAATAATATTGAGATAAGAAAATCCCTTACCTTGTGTCTGCATTGAGTCGTTCGTTCTTTAATATCCTGAATAATAGACTAAGGTTAATTTATACTTTCTGAAGAACATTTTTAAAGTTTATTATTCCATTTATATTACTTATTACTATGTTATAATCATTATGTAAATATTTAAGTTAATAACGATTGTTTTGTCGATATTTGGTACTTGAGTAATAAAAATGAACACCTTATAATTAAATGTTGTTCATGTGGTAAGATATAAATTATATTCAGAATGATATTAATGATTTAGATATCATATATATCATATATATCTAGTATATACATGTATTTATTACAGTACACAACATTCAGAGGTAAGAAATGAAATGCATCTTTCATGGAGACGGTAAACCGTACGTACACATGAATGGTACTTCCATTCTTATTTCTTATTTTAATGGAATTAAAAACAAAATAATACCTAGTAATATTATAATTATAGTATAATATCATATAAAATATTATTAAATCCATTTTTATACGTCCCACATAAGTCATTAATGAGTCATATCACTTTGAGGGGGCGGTAGTCCTCACTTTTTATAATGATATTATTGTATTTACCCACTATAGAAACAATAAATCATTTAAATAAATGAAAAAATACATAAGGATAAATAAAATATAAACATAATATATATCATATATAAATACAGTCTCGTCATAATGGCTACCATGAGAGGCGGTAGGAGATATTTGAACAATCATCGTTTCGTGAGGTGTTAGTTTTCCATCCACCGAAACATTATGTTCATCACCTATTATATGGAAGTGTGTGTAATTATATTAAATAAATTATCCTAAAAACATCCTTGTATATTGAGTATACTGGTTTTGTTACAAAAGAAAGGAATAAAAAGAGTTTAGGGGTTGGAAAAGTAAAATAAAAGAAAACAACTTAAGAGAAATTGTTACCTTTAATCTGGGTTACTCCCTTTGGTTTGAACCAATGGACTTATTGAAGTTCCTTATACCTAAGGATAGGCTTCTATGAGGAGGAGAGGTATGTAGGAAGATTTATTGGGGAGATTTTTGATGAGCCTAAAGGCTTGAGTGGTGTGAGGAATTGGTTAGAAGTGGTCTCTTTTTTTAAGGGATAGGAGGGTCTCTTTAGGAAAGTGTGATAATGTTATTTTATTATATAATGATATTCAGTTTCTAAAGGTCCAAAATTAATTAAATTAGAAGATAATATGTCTCATAGTAGGAATAATGTAATCCAATGGGAATTAGATAGGTTTGTTATGTTATTTTAATGTTTATAATCTTATTTATTTAAATCTTTTATTAATGAGGTAAATACTGCATCATTATTGTGTCATAAATAATATAATTTATGTGATGTCTAAAAATTATAAATCAAATAACATGATTTATTAAATATTGTTATCTTTACATTGAATATTTATAGTCAAAAATATAATATATATTAACCCATTTAAAAATTAGGTTACTAAAAGATTTTTGTTTATGTCATTTTTTCCTTAAAATTAAATTAATTAATCTAAAGTGTAATTATCTTTCATAAGTGGCTCCATGGGGTCCCAAAATAAACCAAAAGATTTCCATGTTTGGATGCTACCCATTCAATAAGGTTAGGAATGTGTTAAGGTAATTTTGAATTATTACAATATTCTTTTTTACCTTTAATAACCCAATTTACTTTTAACCGCTGTAAATAAAAGTCAAAAGTTACTATTCACCAAAAAATATTTTCATGTTATTGAACAAAATTTTAAATCTCTATAACAACCATGTATGTAGGATTTTTGATGTTCAATTCACATAATTGGTAAAATTTCATTTAAATGAAAATGTCAGTTTTTTAAACTACTACTAAGGGATTTAACTATTCATCAAAAATTGATGTTTTTCAGAAAAATACCAAAATTTCACCCTATGATTTATTTGATAATCAAAATTAAAAAATGATGTCTATTTTGATAAATTCAAAACATTAAAGTGGAATTAATTAATTTAAAATTAATGTCCGTTGTTAAAACAAATAGCGTGTTTTTGAGAAACAAGAACAATCAAAAGATTGACACATGTTTATGTCCAATTTTATAGTGAGATTAATTCCAATGACTGACATTATATTAAATGGTAAAAATATATTCCAAATAAAATTTAAAACCAATTAAAAAGATAATCTATCCATATTAATAAATTTGAATAAATCAATGTTTTGAATTAAATTACAATATTTTTCACTATTCATTAGAAAATGAACATTAACAGAAAAAAATAAAAAAATTTACACAAAGTAAATTTTTATGTCCCCATTCTAAAGAAGGATTTTATTTTGAAAAATAGAATGTATTATAGTGACCAAAATTACATTCAAATAGGGTTCTCCATTAAAAGGTTCTAAAATGGCCTTTTAATGTAAATTATGCTTAAAATTAGATTCATTCACATTTTAAGCCTAAAACTTTTATTTGATAAATGTAAAAACATTTAACAAACATGTATAATAATATTCTAGTTAGTTTTTTTCATTCCCACCAATACAAATTCTATGAGTTAACTACCATTTAAAATAATAATATGATATTATTAGTGTGCATCGTAAAAGAAACTCATTGTTGCGTATCAGGTACGCTATTGGATATAGAAACCCCTATAAAGAAAAATTAATATTTAATTCAAAAATATTAATAAATATGAAATATTTCTTATTATTTATTTACTTAGGATGTTACATGTGAATACCATCATAATGTATCCACCTGAAATAGGGTAATAACTTCAATTTCCATAACACCTTAATTAGAAACTTGTATTCAACCACATGACACATGTATGATACATGTTATTTGATAAATTCCATTACCCCAAAAGTGTTGTAAATTCCTTTGATGATAGAGTATATCACATGTCTACAAGTAAATAATATGTTCCAAGGTATTCAGTACATATCCAAATTTATCATTTATTCATTATTATATCAACATCAAGAATGCATGTAGGTCCGTCTTTCCATCAACAATGTTTTTACCAAAATAATTAACATTACCATAAATATATATTAATTGAACCATTCGACTTATGGTACAAATACTAGAAAAAAGTGTTGAATTAAAATACTCAAATATTCCATAATTTATTTAACTAGTACATTGCTGAAAATATCATCAAAGGAAAAAATTCTTGCCTAGTAATATTAATCATTCCACTTTATCTATGGTATCATCATAGCATGATCATTTTCTAGTAACATCATCTTTGGTATATTCCTTTGAAGCTTGGGACATTGATTTAATTAGTGTCCCTTCTCCTTGTAGTTGAAGGTTTGTACATTAGAATCCCTTTTCATACCCTTGAAATCCTGAACATGGGGTCTTTTTCTCTACACACTTATTACAAAATCCCATTCCATTCAATCATTTACTAGGGTGTTTCATTCCAAAGTTATAAAATGTGGGAAAACCATTCATTATTTCATCCCATTATCCATATTTTTCTTTTTCATCCCCTTCTTGATTTTCATATCATTAATTCCATAGGAGTTATATAATTCTTTAGATAACTTTTTAACACATGACACTTAATCTTCATATGATGAGGATACATGGGTGACTATACTCCTTTGAAAAAATTTCTTATTACCATGATAGATTTGATCCTTCATACTATTTGCATCACTTATATTGGTTATGTTCTAATTCCATCTTCTTTGTTCCATTTCTAATCAATCACTAATGCTATATTAACTCATAATATTTTGAAACTTTCACAACTATAAACATGTGATATCCCATATCATAAATTTATGCAACGTCATTCCTAGAATGATATACATTGGTTACTTTGGAATTATAAATCCTTTATAATGGTGTGTATGAATAATGTGAATTATCCTAATCATATCCACCATAAGTGTCAGACCTAGTGCATGGTGAGTCCTATGGTTATATACTAGGATACCTTGGGTCTTGTCCGAAACACCTAATTAGAGTTATTACTCCTAGGTACAAATGTTCCAAATACATGTCCACTTGTAGTATCCAGACACGTATGTATTTTCTAAAAAGATCCACAAAATCTATTCCTTACCTAAATTAAATGTATTTCATGTATGTTTATCATAATACTCTATAATATAGTTTTGTTCCTTGATCTACATTTTCTAAATCAAGTTTCTATGTTTTCTACTAAACATCATTTAATACCAACTAGAACACCTGAATCTCAGTTTCCCGGAGCTGGATAATTATTTTATTACATTGACATGACTACAAAAAATACAAAAGTAATGAATAGTGCAGCAGTCTTGGAAACAATATTACATTCATAAGAACAACATTAAATCATGGAAGGAAAAATAATATATAAATTCCATTGAAACAACTCCTAGGTTATCCATGAATTTAATTCATAATAAAACTCTTCATGTCCTCGGTAAATGAAAAATAAAACTGTTTTTTCCTAAAATGATCAGTAAGGGAAAGAAATACAATGGATGATATAAAAATAATAAACATTAATCATGTTGAATAACTAAAAACACATGCATTTAAAAATAAACATGAACACATTATTGGTGGAGTAAGAGATGAATAAACAGTGACATAATAATGCATAATAATTTGTATTATATTACTGAAATTACTACATATAAATTTAATTACTTGTTTTTGACTTAGGGAATACATAATTCTAGAAATCATAACTATATATTCAAGGCCTCATGCCAAGACAATAAGTATCCATTTTGTCAAGACCTTTTCCCAAGATCATAGTTTGTCTCATTATACATACCAATGCGTCGAGGGGTTATAGAAGGCCCCACCCATCTCTTAGTAAGTCAAATTCATTCCTCATACGAATGTGTATAATCATAAAATCATCTACATTATTAATAAAAAAACATATGAATTGTAAATAATTTTCCTTATATATTAAGCATAAATAATAACCATTTAGATATAATTTATTCAAATGAAAATACTTTAGATATAATTTAAACAAGGATAATCTATATATGATATACCATAGGGTAGTACATACACCAAATTAAATGATTAATTTTTGAAAAAGTAATATATATCATACACATTAATGTGAGACCAGAAAAATCTTTTTTACATTGGAAATATGTGTTCTCTTATAACTACATTTACAGATGTCCTAAAATCAGATTTGTAAAAATATATATCCCAAAAAATTAGAAGTAATAACATTGAAATTATATTGGAGGTAGGCATAAATTATGTCCCACTAATGGGAAATCATTTAAAAAGATATTTTAAAGAATATTTAGTAAAAAACATTTCTATATACTTTATGAAAAGTATTAAAGGGATTTTAATATAGAAGGGCTTTTTTTATTTCATAAAACCCAAAATAAACAAAGGAATTTTTAAATTATATAATTATTTGTTTTATAAAAATATTTATTGATTAAAAATATTATATAGTGCATTTGAAAATAGTTAAGAATTGGAGAAGTTCCCTCGATTCAGGCTTGTTTATTGGGAATAATTTTTGAAAGATCCTTTAAAAACATGTAACTCCCCATACAATAATGTATGATTTTTGTCAGTTCAATTATATAGATCATTAAAACAGTTTTAATATGGAGTAAATATGAATAAATAAGAATTTAACTGAGGTATGTAGAGTATAATAGCAACCTGAATGAAAATGGATGTTTGTGTTGACAACCCTTGCAACTTTGTAATCAATCAGAACATATTCCCAAAAATTTATAATCATCAAATGTCAAATTTAATAAAATTAAAATAATTGTTTCCACTATATGATATATCAATGGGAATTATACATTCAAAATACATAACAAATAGTTTTGGACAAGGAATTTCACGCAAAAATGGAAGTGAGATGTGGAAACTCTTACCTTAATTATGATGGTGTTCTTCACATGATCAGAGTGTCCTGGATAACAAAATTAAATTCATTAATTAATATTTACATGACCTATTATTTATTAAATTTATTTAGTATATCCTTATTATGTTTATTCATGTTTTTCATGATGGGTTTCAGAGGTTCAATTTTATTGTTTGGGAGTGTTTTCTTCCTTCGTATCCAGGACCTATTTACATTTATACATGTTAGGATAAACATGTAAGATGGAAATGGTTGTCCATAATATATTTTGTATTTTTCGTATTAAAATTTAAAATAATACATGATTATAATATTCATTTGGTTATTAGTTGTGTAGATGATTCTTTATATAAAATATTAATGATAATATTTTTGGTTAATTAGCGATTTTTTATCACAACAAACTAAATTTGACATAAAATATAATATCTTGTGTACAAAAATATTCCATAAGTTTATATAAGTCATAAAAAATATATTATAGTCACATTAAACCATGAAATTGGGGTTAATAAAAGAAGTGATGATAGTAATAGAAATTGAAATCTCCTCAGCCTTGCATTAACACATCTCATGTGGTCATTTATATTATAGTATAGAAAAGTGGAAATGAGAGATGATGATGAATTATACGATTAACGTGAAAAAATTTAAATAAATTTTTTATAATGGATTAATTATAAAATATTGATTAAAGGTGGTGGGGATAGAAAAATAAATGATAGGAATTTGAAACAAAATGAAAAGTTGAGAAATCCCTTATGCAAATTTGAGAGCCTAACAACATCACATAAAACATCAAAAAAAAGTAGATTAGGGAAAACATTCTTTCCTAATTTTTAAATAATATGGATAGTATGTGGGATATCTAATGTAAAATCCCAACATAAGATAATTTATATTAAAAAAGTGACATAAAATGAGTGCTTGAAAAAGATAAGGGTGCTAGATTCACTTACCTTGTAGATTAACTCAAAAAACAGGAATGTTGGGACCTTGGGGATTGAAGACACCATGGGAGGACATCTAGGGAGCTAATTCTAAGAGATATTCTAGGATGATGAATTTAGAATGAATGGGAATTACTCAATGGGTGGGTATTTATAGTAAAAGTGTGGGAATTTTTTTATCAATTTCTAAGGGCACCTCAATAGTGGTATTTTCAAAACCATGGGATTATCCTTGGTATTTTCGCCAGTTATTGTCCACTTGGGATAGATCATATCATATTTTATTACTCTATAGTCTAATATAATTATTACATCAAAATTAAATTATTAATGATATCATTAAACATATAAAAAGCTCAAAACCATATTTTTACTAATTATGAAAAAAAATAATTTATTTTATAAAATTATCATTAATTCATTGTAAAATAGTAACAATGTTATGAATTAAAAAAATTCATTGCTTTTATCATTATAATTATATAAATATGATATTTTAATCTTTTATAAATGAAAATACATATTCATTAAAAATAATAGTGGACATAAAATGCATAGTAAAATGCATAGTGAAATTTTAGAAAAATAAAAAAATAAAATTATTTTAACATTTTTAATTAAAGAAGAGTGTTTTGATAAGTCTATTTAATTATTATAACACAAAATATAACAATGTATTTATATAATAATTTAAATCTCTCTAATATTTTAAATTTTTCCTAGAAAATCAATTTACCAAATTTGTCATATTTTTAAGAAAAACTAAACTCAAAATAGAAATGAAAGAACAAAAAATTTATTTATACATTACATGGTGAGGATAATACTCTATTGGTCATATTATTATTGTCATGACCCGTACCCCAGGGATCATGATGTAGCTACCCCATGTCCACCTCCCATAGGCCAGGGGCAGGCGACTAGCACCGAGTAGGCATATCCCAAACAAATGGAATTTTTTTTCTTAAGTACCTATACACATTAACCCAAATCAAAACAATAGATTATTGAATTGAAAAACACTATGTAAAAAATAAAATCTATGAATGTATAAAAATTATTGTGAACAGGGTTGGAATACAAGGCCAACAGAAATAGGAATGTAAAAAATTAAATGTTCGAGGAACTCCTCTACAGAGATCTCGACCAAATGGGTAGGTATAGAAAAAAGTTGTCTGAAGTCATAAAATAATGTAACATCGATCGAGACACTCTATAAACAACATAGACTTATTCCACCATGGTCTATGTCAAATCATCGACTGTCAGCACAAGACATGACATGTGTGGGTGAAGCCTGTGTAGGGGTTAGTAAAACAATAATCAGTATAGACCCGACTAACTATGTTATACCACATAGAAAAACCCAATGAAGACTAAAAAATATGTTAATTAGGTGTATCATCTGTGATCTATATTGTAGAGAGTCGCTGGATTTATCTCATACAAGTATAACCTAATGTAAGGAATGAAATACTAACAATCATTACAATTAACATCTTCTACTACCAAGCACTAATCCCTGATGAGTAATTAGGGACTCTGGATCACCTATACCTGCACTTAAACTGGGATAGCTAGATCACATAGACACAATCATATCTAGTGTTAGTTGGGATCACCTAGACATGATCATATCTTGGGCCAACTGGATCCCTTAGACCCGCTCGTCTCTTAGGCCGGCTAGAACACATAGACCCACCCGTATCTTGAGCTAGTTGAATCCCATAGACCTACTCATATCTTAAGCTAGCTGGATCACATAGACTTACTCATCTATTGGGCCAACTAGATCACTTATAACCGCTCATAATAGTAATATCAATACATAAAGCCATATGTTTCTCTCTCATAGCTTTCTTAATTCCAAGAGAGTTTATACATCAATCCAACAGTTGCATCCCAAAATCCACAAAATTCCACTTAGTGTAAAATAAAATTGGAACCAAAGCGATTGAATCCCAATGCCGCAAGTGGCACATCAATCAGTTGTACAGTTTGGATGTCATGTCTTTGTTAGTAAAATTTAGTTGTGTAAGTTCAGGTCCGGTCCAACCTGGTCGGACCGACATGATTTAACTCAGCCAGCCCAACCTAACTCGAACAACCTAACTCAACCAAATCTGATTAGGGCTGAACTGGTCTGGAATGACCCACTGGACAAGCCCATTAGTCATTCTAGCATGGGAACATTGAGCTATGTGTGCATCCCCTTGGGCAGTCCAATGGCCATTTCCTCCTTCATCCAAGCCTAGCCTGGTCACATATTGTAACTTCCACATATGACTTAATTATAGTCTTACTTACTCCCACAATGTGCCGCCACCACCTTCTGCATCCAACAAGTGTTTGTCACTGTATACAACTATTATAGGCCATTAATCCAAAGACCCTCTTCTTTTCGACCTTCGGTCACCATCGTGGCCCACCTGGGCACAACTATCCATTCGCCACCACTAGCTCCCTTGCCTACAGTCGTTCAAATGATGTCTTCATCTCCCTCAACCACATGACTCGATTGATCCACTACTTTTGTTAGTCTTGGAATGTAGATTCTTTCACATCAAGAAAAATGGATGAAAATGGAGGAGTAGAGGGACCCACCTAGAACACACGAAGGATGGACCACAACCCGTATTCATGTTAGTGTTATTTGTCCCTGTAATGAGTTTAACTAAGGATAAATAAAATATTAATGAAACATACCATAACTCCCAAAATGCATAATATCATTCCTGTAAAGACGATCGAACTACGTGCCAATTTGTTTATGAAATTACCCATGTTCTATATTTAGAATGGATGATCGATGAAATGTTAACAAAATATAAATAATTCCCTACTTGGGATGGTATTGAACAGTGATGAAGGCGAAACTTACATTTGTCCTTTGACAATCCTCCAATTTCTTATATGAATCAGTTATTTGATCCATCATTGTTTTTCATTTTCCAATTCTTATCATTCCTTAGTGAATTTACTCCATGGTTTCAAACAAAAATCATGAATTTTCCCCCGATACTATATCTGCATTAATCAATCTAATGGAGGAAACATGTTTCTATGTTTTTGTTATGCTGATTCTAAATGTCGTTACGGTGTGTAATTTTGGGAATGATTTTTTTTCTATTATGCTTGAGTAAATGAAATCGATGGATTGATGTTGCGTTGTAGTGAAATATTCTTGAATAAAATAATCATCCTTATTTTTATTTTATTTTTCATGAAATGCCCCAAAATCAACATTTACCATTATCCCACGCCAGTCAAGGTAAGGCCCCCCATAATGAAATAACACCAACACCAGATTAAGGGTACTCTCATATTTCCCATTTGATTTACCATTTATGAGTGATATGATAATAAAATAATCTTTTTTATTATATAATCGTCCAAAAAACTACATTCTTTTATACGCCCGTTTATGCCAATGTTAGGCTCTACAAAAGGAAATCACACCCTCAGGAGATCAACAGTAGTCTCGGATTTCGAGTCTAAGTTACTATATATGAGTTATTGTAAAATAAAATAATCTTTATTTAATTATTTTATTTATGGTCACATCCCAAGAACTACCTACCACATTTGGCCTACACTGGCCAATTTTAGGATCTGCCTATGGAAAGAACACCCTCACGAGATCAATATTGGTCTCATATTTTAAATCTGAGTCACTATTTGTGTGGTATAAAGATTTGGGAAATAAAATAAAATAATTTTTTTATTTTATTTACATTTATGCCATTTTTGTGTTTGCTTTCTAGAGGTCAGCTCTAACTAATGATAAGTCGTACCTATTGTAAACCCACAATTATGAATACAACAAATCACCTCGATTTATTATCCAGGAAAAAATTTAATAGTTATTCCAATTTTTTTAGAAAAACAACTAAATCATAGTAGTAAAAAACATAAAAATTTTGAAATGCCCATTACTAGATCACCTGCCCTCGAAATCTAATGTTGTCTCTTTTCCTGGTCTCGAAATTTTCCATGAAATATATTAAAAACTAAAACTAGGAAAATATGAGTCATTACATTCTCTCCAACATAAGGGTTTATGTGCCTAAAATCTAAACCAAGGTATTCCAAGACAAATCAGGGTATAATCAAGAACCTGATCCTCTATCTCTTACATTCTATCATGGAGATTCCTATTCTTCCACTGAATGTGAAGTAGAGGAATTGATCTCCCACAAAGGGTCCTCTCTAATTGATCCTCGATATCTACCAAAAACACCAAAAAATATGCCTTATTTTCAACATTTATCATTCCCCTGTCAATAACGTGTGATGGGTCATGTAGGTGTCTCCTCATTTGGAAAACATGGAAGGGGTCGTGCACACACTCTAATAGTGGAGGTAAAGCCAAGTGGTATTCCACCTCTCCCACTCTACAATGTATTAGAAAAAGGTCAATGATCCTAAGTGACAACATGAAACCCCGACCAAACCTCTCTATCACACATCGAGGAGAGACGAGAAGAATAACATGATGTACCTCCTCAAACACCAAGGGTCTCCATACACATCCATCATAGAACATATGATGGCTCTTTATAGTCCTCGTCTACTCTAAGATGAACTTCACCCTCTCTATAGTATCTCACACAGAGTCCGGGCCCATGAGCACTAACTCTCTAGGACCAGTCTAGTAAAGTGGAAACCTATAGGGTTACCCATACAAGGCCTTGAACAGTTCCATACCAATGGCGGAGTGGTACCTATTGTTTCAGGCAAGCTCCACCAAAGGTAGGTGATACTACCAACTATGGCGAAAATAGATATGTAAGAACATAACATTTCTTCTAGGACCTGAATGGTCCCCTCCATCTAGCAGTCTTTCTGCTGGTGGAATGTGGCTCCCAAGTGAAGTTGAGTCCCAAATGCTTCCAATAATACCTTTTCCCACCTGGATGCAAATCTTTCACCTAGATCTGAGACTAATTTTGATTGGACACCGTGGAGTCGAACATTATCTTTCACATAGAGGAATCATAATCTCTCTATGATACTCTATTCTTGAAAAAAAATTGGCTGGCATGTTTAGTTGGAAAACAGTAACCCATATGGTACCGTGTCCCCTAGAAGTATGTGATGAACCCATCACAATTCTTGTCAATATCCTTCCTCGATCCCTTCTTGGATCGCCACATAAGAAAATAGAAACCAGTTCAATGCACTAGGGCTCGAAACAGTGTGATGAAAAACCAAGAATCTAATTAAATAAGTGCTAAGCTTCAATATCAATAGGTAATCCCATCATCAACCTGTTCCATTATCCTTGGTGTCCGTCCAAACACCCACATGCAAATCCTGATGCATCTCTTCACTCTAGGTGGCTGCTGCTAATATTGTTCGTCCTCTGAAAGGATCAACATGCTCCCCAGCCTTTGAATATCCATCATGGGTATTCCCAACGGGAGACTGAGCACATAAAGACTGACAGTTGGTATCATCGATCTTTGACTCCCTAAATCACATTTTGAGAGTATTGATAACAACCACCAATTAGAGATAAGATACATCATCACTATGCATGAACAATAATTGGAATGAAGAAAACATATATGTTTTCTCATTCACAAACTATTAACTAGATATCTTATTGAGAGAATCTCCTATGAAATTTCCTTTACCAGGAGTATAGACTACTTCAACAAAATAGTCCAGGAGGAGTTCCCACCATCACATCTGCCTCATGTTCAAGTCTATTTGAGAGAAGATGTACTTGAGACTCTTTTGGTTAGAGTAGATGTCAAATCGTTCACTCGTATGTTTGTGTCTCCACATATTCAATGCGAATACTACCACTACTCACCCAAGATCATGGGTTTTATAGTTCTTCTCAAGCAGTCTCAACTGATTCAATCAATAGGAAATTACGACTTGAATTTTAATCCGTAAATAACCATATCTAGTCCCCATTGCATCATAGAACAATACGTACATGAATCCCTCCTCTATAATACTCATGATCTGGGTTCTATTCAAACTCTACCTTAACTGCTCAGAATCTTGTGGTCACCTTTCCATCCTTGTGATAGGATTCCTCTTCCATCTAATCAATGTATTCTTCGATCCATTGATAGTGGATACTCGTACTCCACAACCACTAGGTTAAAGTGTAAATAATCCAAAAATAACCCATAAGATTGGGTCTTACTATGCTTTTCTTTTGCAAGTCCTCCACCTACACCTTTAGCTTGCGATGCTCTGAGAAAGACATACTATATACTAAAGCTGATATCATTTCCATTTTTGGGTGTATAACATCATAAAAGTTTGTCTCTCTATAGAGAGGTAAACCTGGAATCATCTTCATGGAAGGAAGTCATTGTACTCTTCCACCACTATTAGGAAGAAAAAACATAAAACATCCTCATTCACAAGGGTAAGGATTTCCAACTCAAGAGTGATCGAATGAACCCTCCTATGAATTCACATTGCACATGCTAAAAGGGTTTCCATTTTAATTTGATAAAGAAAACCCCATTACAAAACTACAGACATAAATTATCCATTTGTGTAAAATAGTAAACCTTAGCATGAAATGTGAATTCCCCATCCATACCCAAACTAAAATCATTAGGCCTTGACACTTACACCAAGAGGTTTCAATCGAAACTCTCACATCAAGGGTCTGATCACTCTATGAGAATAGGTGTGACTATCGAGTCTCCTCCCATAGGTATCTCAAGACACAATTATAAAGTCTATAGTTTAATAGGAAAATATAGGCCTTGAAAATGATTAGTGATAAGAAAGAATGAATAGCACATGTGTCTCTTAATACAGTGACTAAGATTTGATAAAGAATGTACCTCAAATCATTCATGGATTGCTTGGTTCATATTCCTTAATAGCATGTAGCAACTCCCTTCCTATATCCTCTATCTCCTTGAGCCTCGTGTGGACCACATTGGGGTGGTGGTTATAACATGTCAAAATAGAAACCACGTATTACTTCTCTACCATCTCTTCTAGCATGTATTCTGCCCTGTATATTCATATGTTCTGGTCACTATCTCTGCCCCGGTGGAACATCCATTATTTCACTGTCAGTATGATGGTCTAGTCAATCTCTTTAGAGATGTCCCATTACATATATTGTAATGAATTACCTTTCTCAACGCTGATTGAACTCAACTTATGATCCCTAATCTATAGATCTAAATTCTTGGGCCATTTCTTAGAATGTCTTAGACATGCACATCACTAAGATTGTCATGGGATTTCTGTTTTCCCACTGCTAAAATCCACTATATGTATCTGCTCAGAAAAGAGTCTTTTAACCACAAAATTTCTCTCTAGAACACAAGAATAATTAGGATTGCAGTGAGGAATAATGATATATTGGATGTCCCAAAACACACCTTGCTCGGAGGTCTGATCCCTGAAGGACTAGGTGAATATTATTCAATGTGTACCTAGAATGGTCAATACGCATTGATGAAAACACTACCACTATCATTTCATCCAGGAGAAGATGTAGAATCTCTAAGGAACACATAGCCCTTAGATATTTGGTAAAGAGACACTTATCTGATAATGGATCTCAAGATCTATAAAAGGATGAGCCACCTCATTGTATTATTATCTATTCTAAACCCTGCAATTTCCCTGTTGATCTTTATATAAGTATCACTTCCATGATTCAAATCTGATATAATGGTGTCCTAAATAGGTGGAAAACACTATCACCACCTCATTCAAGTCCTTATCCACCTATGAGTGAGGCTCAACTCAGAATATGAGGGGTCTCTCTCACTAAAACCCATGAAGATCGCTCATCCCGCACATCTCATCTACAGGTAATACAAGTACCATGTTCCACTCCATAGGTGGTGATATATCTGGTACTCCATCTGATGGTGTTGTCTCTGTTATGAACCCCTATACCCATCTCATCACCCGACATCTAATCCTCATGACCATGGGGAGGAATCCTGGTTGGTTATCTTTCTAGAAGTATTTGAAACAAAAAAATCCAATATGCTTCATGTATGATCGTTCTTCTCCAAGCTGCTAGTGTTTTCATGTACTGAGATGAAAAGTATAATTCAAGGCCCCATTGTATGGATACGTTATTGGTTGCATTGACATTGCAATCCGTTTTCTAAAAGCCAAACTCATAACACGTAATCCATTTTCCCCTAATCATTCTCATAGACTCTAGGTTCATAAGGGATAACTGACATCCTTTTATACCACTATATCATGTCCCATCACCCATGGCTCATATCGTGACAACCTCATGCCTACCTTCCATAGGCCAGGGGATGGAGACTAGCACCAAGTAGTCATATCCTAAAAAAATGGTGGAATTTTCCTATGTCCCTATAAATACTCCAACTACTTTATTCCATAGATACAATAAGGTGAAAACACTAAGTAAACAATAGAAGGTATGACAGAAAAAATTGAATGTGGGGAGGATCAGAATACAAGCCCAAGTGATATATGAATGTAAAACTACATGTCTCTGGAGCTCCTCTATAGAAACCCCTTTGTAAATAATAGGTAAAAAACATATCTCTAAAGTCGTAGAAGCATGCCTCATCTGTCAGGACACGATAAGCACCACCTAGCCAAAGTCCATGAAGGAATCCATTAATGTTTCGATCTTTTTCACAAGACACGACATGTGAGTGTGAACCCCATGTAGGGGTGAGTAAAATAATAAAAAGTGGTGGCCCTAAACCACTACGGTATATCAATAAAAATACACCAATCAGACTACCAAAGAGGTACCCAACAAATAGACTCTATGAAGTACAATCAAGAGAGGCACTGAATTCTAAACACCCCGATATAACCTAATGTATGGAAAGAAAGAATAACAATCATAATTCATAACATCTTGTACTATTGAAGCACACATCTATGATGAGTACATATGGATATTGAATTACCAAGAGCCTCTCTTCACATGTGCCAATGGATGACTTAGAACATTTAATATCATGGCCTATCTAGATCATAAAGACCTCATCGTCTCTTAGGACAACTTGATCACATAGACCCACTTGTCTCTTGGTCCATAGAGATCAATAAAACCTTACCGTTTGTTTGTATATCTGGATAACATTGAGTCGCTTGTCTCTTGGCACAAATAGATCACTTAGATGCACTCATCATTATCTTCTTGATAAAACCCATCGTAGTATTCCTAATCATAGTGTAAATGATTATGGAAGAGTGAAATCCTCAATCCATTTGTAGCATCTCAGCATCCATGAATGTTTACATAGTTTATACCAAAATAACTGCCTCACTATGAGGTTCACAAAACCATAAACAGATCGTCAATACATTATAGGGTTTGGATGGTTAGTTTGTTTTTGTAAAAAGGGGTAGGGTGATATTGGGATAGGTCTGACCCAGTTTGCCTAGCCCGACCAGACTCGGCCGACCCAAGAATACTTGGTTATGTTGGGGATGCCCCGGTCTATGCCAATTGGACCTAGAGGACCCATCCCGGGGCCCATTGGTCTGGCTAGCTGGGAGGTCCAACGGCCCAATCCTCCTCATCCCCAGAATGTATGGGTTGTGTATTTCTCTTCTTGATGGGCCACCCCACAACATAGTTCCCCCTATAGCATTGAATGAATGGGTGCCTAGTTCGGTCCAGCCCAATCGTGGAATGTGTTGTGTCTACTCCATCACACGAGGCCAGCTCGGTCAGCCGACTCCGTATACACAGTCTGATGAAAGTGTGTTGTCTCTCCTCCATAGGCCGTCCTAATCTTGTCCAAGTGCAGCCAACCTGTGGCTCTGCAGTAGGCCTTCTCTACATCCATGGTGTGCTACTGGCGCATGTCGCCTCCCACATGAGGCCGTCGGTGCAGGCCTTTGCGCTCACAGTCATTCACCAGGCGCCTCTATATCCATCTGCTTCAGTCTCGGGTTAATCCATCAATGCGGTCATGAATTGACCGCGATTTACATCACGTCATGAAGAATGGAAGAAAATGGAAAAGTAGAAGGACAAAAAAGGAAGACATGATGAAATAACCATAACCATTGTTCATTTTTTCCTGATTCTTCCATGTTATGAGTTTCATGAAGGATAACTAAAATGTTAATCCAACTTCCCATAACTCTTTGCCTAAAAAATCCCATTCCTGCATAGATGATCAAACCACATGTCAATTCATTACAAAACTAAACTACATTTGTTTTTTAGACAGCATCAATAGGGTAAATATAAACACTTAGAAAAAAAACCCTACCTACATTCGGGGTGAGCCCTAATGAATGATCAAACTTGCGTTAATCATTTTTCAATCTGCCAACATCTTATTCGATCCATTTGATGATCCATCATCATTCATCCCATTCCATCACTCTTCATTCACCACTACATTTTTACCATGGATATAGTGAAAACAACAGGATCCTCCCCTGATCTCATTTCTCTGTTTATCATCTTAATGGAGGAAAACAGTTTTATGGATTTTGTTATGCAGTGACACTGCATTAATATTTTGTTTAATTTATGAAATGAAATAACATTTCTATTATACTTGAGTGGTAGCATTGTTATATTTTTTAATTAATTAAATGAAATAACTGGCATGACGTTGCGATGTAGCAAAACATTATAGAATAAAATAAACATTCTTAAGATTCTTTTTTTTTATCATTAATGGACCAAAAAGTAACTTTTACCCTCATAATGTGTTGGTCGAATTTATCACCAGCCTAAGGAAAGAACACCCTCACAAGATCAATGGAACTCTCAGATTTCCAATCCGAGTTATCTTTTATGAGTTACAGGAAAATAGAAAAAGCATTATTTAATTATTTTATTTATGATCTTATACCAAAAACATCATTCCACTTTTGGCTCGAACCAAACAATGTTAGGCTCTAAATACGGAAATCACACCCTCACGAGCCCAAATTTACTCTCATAATTCCAATTTGAGTAAGAATTTATTAGTTATAGGAAAATAAAATAATCTTTATTTTAATATTTTATTTACAGGCACATCCCTAAAAGTACATTCTATTATTGGCCCATGTTGGCCAATGTTTGGCTCCGCCAAAGGATTGCGTGTCCCTAGGACGTCAACAGTGGATTTATATTTTCAATCTATGTCACTATTCTTGAGATATAAGGATTTGAAAAATAAAATATTTTAATTTAATATGTTTATTTATGCTTAAGAAAATTTCATTCTTTCTCACTATAGGTTCGCACCGACAATATTTAAGTCACACCTAGGGTAATCCCCCCATCCTAAATACAATATTTCCCACATATTTCTGATATCGGAATCTGTTAAATTGTTATTCCACTTTTTCAGGATAACTGGTCATGAATTCTATTTAAAAAGAAAACAGTTTTCGGTGGACCATTTCGAGTACATAGGGCCTCAGAATCCCACGGCGTCTCAGCACCTTATCATAGAATTTTTCCAATAATTTTTTAAATATAAAATAGAGAAAATCCAATTAATTAAAAATATTCATAAGGTTATAGTAGTATTAATATGGGTAAGTTGCTATTCCTATGGTTATGTTACTATTAATCAAAATTTAAAATCATCCCATCATTTTCTAAATATATTAGTAATCACTATCGTACATATCTGTTTTTCAAATTTATATTCACAGACTTTGGATTACACGTGTAATCCCTATCGTACTATCATTAAATTTATTCATAAAATCTTTTGGTGTTACACATGTATATTAGATTTGAGTTGGATAGAGGTAAGAGTGTTTGAGTTGTTGGGATTGACTCTCATGTAGTAGAAATTAGATATGGTATAGCTGACTCAAAAACATGTGGAAATGGATTAGGGTAGGCATAATTAATATATTTTTTGACATTGTTGTCCCCTTATGTTTACTGTGGGTTATTTTGTTTTCCTTTGGTTTTCAAAAATATTGTTTCAACATTGGAATTAGATGAAGGGAAGGTTGGAACCCATGTTTGTTGGAACATTTTAGATTATGGAGATAATCGCACTGGTGGCATGCCCATTGAATCTTCCATAACAACATAGTGTTATGCACAATATTATTCAACCCCAATCCTTATCATGTGATTGATTTTATTATGTGGGGATTTTTGATAATTTTATATTTTAGGAGAATCTTATTAGTGTTGTGGATCAAAGTGAAAATATTGTTTAGAGATAGGATGTAACAATACTTTGATAGTTGTCGTAGCATGGCTATTTTCAGGAGGAAAAATGGATGTGTGAAGAAGATATATTGGATAATTGGACAAACAATTTCACCATTGAGGCTTAGTGATTCTTGTGAGTTCAACATGAGGAAAAGTGGGTTTGTGGTGTGGAAGATCTAAGACCCAGACATTTATAGAGATTCTATGTACCCATTTTCATGTATTCAATTACTCATTAATGTATAATACCTTTGTTGAGTTTCAAATTGGGGTTTCTATGAAAAACATTTGGGAAACTATGAATAACATGGGGTTCTGATTGGTTAGTGCGTGATTAGGGAAAACCGTCCAGTTTTCCCAATGATACTGTTCACCCCAATTGGAGAAACATAAAGTGGTGGTTGGTTTGAAAAAACTATAAATCCTACCTCTCAAAATAGTTCACAATAGAACAAAGTGTTTTGTTAATTTTGATCAATATTTTTTAAAATTATGGACCCACCAATGATAATCCATTCACCCATGTGTAGGTGTACATTGCTAAGGAACATTCTCTACAAAACTGTACTCCCTACCCAGGAAACCATGAACATTAGAAGTTAAATCATTAATTTTTTATTTTAAACTCAAAATCCCACAATTTTAACCTATAAACACTCTATTACATCATATTGTGAGTCTATATTTTTGTGTTCCCAAAGAGTATTACAAGGCTCATCATCCCCCCTTATTTTTGAATAAAAGATCTAGTTGAAGGATCAAATCCTCTTTGGTAAATATTTTTTCACTTTTTTTTATTCCACCCTCTCCAATATAATTTCATAATATTTAGGGATTTCACTATCTCTATTGTAAATTAGATTATATTTACATTCTGATGGTCTAGTATTGATATATCTCGATTATATTTTTTGATCCTAGATCCCTTCCTTCATTGGGATTTAGCTCGTTCCACATCAAATGAAATGTTTCATTTTCCCAAAATTTATCAATGACTTGACGTAGGTGGTCTATTTATTATTTATAGTATTGTTTATTATGATTTATTATTTGTAGTTTTGAACTACAATTTAACAATTAGAAAGAAAATGAAATAAAAAAATAAATTTATTTATTTGAGAAATGGATAAAACTTTCACTAATCTTATTCGAATCATTGAAGAATTATGATACCATAATGATGGAAGTGCATTGGATGTTCCAATTATCCATGAATGGAAATTCTTAAATGAGAAAAGGAGATAATTATGTTTTAATTTTTTAATAATGTCTTTATTTCAGGTTTGATAATGGGATTTAACATGTTTAATTGGCCTAACATTGATGAGTGAATGAGATTGGAATAATATTGGATAAATGTTTTAGTAATAAATTTTTTTATTAATATAAAATAGACTAAAGAACACTGATTGTTATTTATATTTTAAATGGTTTACCATGTTGATAAAAAATGAATAAATGTTTTCTGATATTTAACATTGATATGAATGTGATATTTGTGATATTTATGATTGATTCATAAATGTGGTGTGTGACATGGATAGATAATTCAAATAGTAATGGGGTCCTAGACTAATCATATATTACCAAATTTATGTATCTAAATAATAAATTACTAGACAAGGACTGATTCTACAAATACACATGAGGTGTAGCACATGAGATGATGCTCCATATTCAAACGGAGATCCAAACTGATGCTCTTGAACACCAAAATTATGGCGTTAAACTAATTTTCCAAGTGAAAATGTTATAGGTACAAAGATTGATGTATAAGTTACTAGATATAAAATTGGATTTGAATTTATAATTATATTGCATTGTGAAATTAATTTTAATGTCCCTATGATTCATGGTTCCTACTCCTACATGAGCTGAAGAACGAATTTTGTGGTTGGTTAAAGAATAATAATATTTGAAACCTATTCATATTATATTTTTATATTTATTAATTAAAGAGATAAATATATTTTTATTCTGTGAATTTTAATATAGATTATATTGGCAGTGGACTACTGATATGTACTCACACCCTACTCAGGCTGCATGATCGTTATCCGAACAAGCTTCATGTTTGTGGGATAGAATAATGGAATAAACCCTATAGTAAATGGATGATTTGTTATTCACATTGGAGCATGGATAAGGGATCCTCACTTGAAATTGGGACCCACTTCAGAGTTTTTTATTTTTTTATCTTTAGCTTTTATTTGACACATGAATCTTATCTGGCATGAAATATTTACTAATATAGTTTTGATTGCTGTTTTTCTATCTTTGAATCATCATGTCATGCTCAAATTAATATTTATTATGATATTATATCAGTTACTTTATATTAATATTTTGATATTTTCATCGATTTATCCTATTTAAAAACATTGATAAAGAGGGTATAGTCTCCCCACATTACATATTAGACTATAACACCCAGACAGTTTAAAGTAAGACATTGTATTTTATAGCTTTTATGAGACACATCACTAAGAGTGTTAGGAAATATAATATCTGAAGACTCGATCATATATTTTCTATTTCAAATAAATTAAATATATTATATATCTTTCAATGTATACAATAATGAGTTAGCTTTAATCATACGTAGGAGCAACCTTCGTCGATATTTTTCATTACACGCAATACCGTGTTTCTCCAAATAAAATTATATTATTAAAATATTATTATTTATTATAATATGATATAAAATATATGCTATGATAGTGTTTAGGAATTCTAATTAATATCTAATGAAATTTGATGTTTTATTAAAATATAATATTAATTCATTGGTATCCAATAAATGAGAAAAGAAAATAAGAATAAATTGGTTATAGCAAGAAATATTATTATTTATATGCTTCCAAAGAAGTTTTTTTTAAAAAAATATTAAAATAAAATCCATTAGTGAATGATTTTAATGAAATATATATGTTATATATTTCATGAAATATTTTTTATATTCATCCATTAGGTTTGTAATGAATTAGATTAGAACAAACCCAATTCCACACATAAAAAAATATAATATTATACAGGAAATTTTACATCTTCTGAACGATGAAAAAAATTATAAATGTGAATTAGGAAACATTAATTTTTAAATTTTATTTAAAAAATTTTATATTTTAAAATGAAATAAAAGTGGTACTGAGCACGCATCTGAGCCATCTTCTCCCATGTGCTCACCTGGAGGTTCCCGTGCTGCCAACAAAAGCACACAAGAGGAATAGATTGTCCTCATAGGACCCACTCCTATCGATCCACAACCTCTACTGGAACCCCGCAAAAGTCACCCCATCGCCAATGTCCAGCTCCCCATGGTCGATGATATGTGTCTGGTCAAGCACGTATCTGCCCAGTTGAGATACGTGGAAATCGTCGTGCACCTAGTGCAATTGAGTTGGATTGGTCAAACGGTAAGCCTCCTCGCCTACCCTTCTCAGGACCTAAAATGGTTCGCTGAGCCTCGGAGATTACTTGTCGCCTCGGCCACATCTCCATAGACCTCGTCGATGTGAGACCCATAAGAAAACGAGGTCGCCATCCTCAAATTCCAGTGGTCCTATCTCCTATCAACATATGATTTCTTCCTCCTCTGTGCAGTCTTCATCCACTCCTGAATGGTTTGCACCTTCTCCGTCATGGCTTGGACCATCTCTAGTCCCACAAGAGCATCTAAGATTTTTTCTTTGCCGATAAGAGAAATCTGGTCTCATCCCCTATATGAACCACGTTATTTTCCTAAAACAGTCAATCATGTCATGAATTGTATTAATCCATGCCATGGATGACATCATAATGCCTCGATACTACTACCAAGAGATCCAACTATTACTCTCACCTCCTAGGGTTGAGTCTCACTATCGACATCAGTGTGTGGTCACTGGGTCTCTTCCAGTAAGAATCTCAAAAGTGAGGGTCAAGTCAACAATTTTAACTGGAACCTCTTAGTATACAAAAAGCATGGAAGCAAACGTCAAAAGAAAAAGTGTCTTTTATTACTACAGCTCGAGTACAAATACACAAAACAACCACAAACAACAACAAGGAAACTAGAAGCACCAAGATCAAAGTTCTCGTGCCTGGAACTTGTCCCGCTCTTGTCCTCCAGCTTTTGAGAGCTCCATAGTCGTATTCATCTATTGCCTAAAGCTGACCTCTCCCATGTCCACCTCTTCTGTACGGTCGGGGTGGACCTCCTGGTGGTGGTGGTGGAAACACATCGAAGCATCATCCGCCTCCAGCTACACGTCCATCTCCCCTACCTCGGTCTTCTACTCCTCGCGGTCTGCATCGATCGAACTTTTGCCTCTGTCTAAGGGGTTATTCATCTATCTACGGATCATCTGTATGGTGGGTCGGACAGTCGCGTGCCATGTGACCAAGCCCGCTGCAAGAGTAACACTGCCAAATCTTGGCACGAATGGCTCTGACTCCACCCCGGTTTCCCAGCACAACTGAACCTAAGTCGTGCAATCGGCCACCAGTGGGTCTGGTCTTTTGGACTTCTACGTCAACTGTCTACTTCCAGCCGCAGAAGACTCTGCTGCATTTCTACTAATAGAGGGTTCTGTTACTGGAGATTGCTCAACAAGGAAACTCTCCTCTTGGAGGGCTCCCTCCAACACCAATTTCTGTGTCAGAATACTTTGATAAATAACATATGCTCTAATCTCTCGCCTGAGCCCCTGCTCGAACGTTTTGGCCCAGAAGAACGGGTCCCGTACAATGTCTGTAGAGTAGTGTGAGAGGTCTTTGAACCTCGCTGTGTACTGAGCTACACTCATGCTACCCTTCTACAGATTAATTAGCTCCTGGATCCACACCTCTCTAAGGGTGGCTGGAACAAACTCTGCCCGGAATAGGCTCTCGACGTCTGCCCACGGAAGTTATGCATCGTCATGCACCCGAAGAATCAAGCTCCACTATATGCCTGCTGCTGTCTGAAGAAGGCCTGGAGCAAGGATCCCAATGAAGTCTGCTGGTGTCTCTACTAGCCTGAAGACTCTCACCACGGCCTCCAGACAATCCTCAGCCGCCTGTGGGTCCGTCTCTCCCCTGAACCTGGGTGGCCTCTGGCGCTGGAACTCGTGCAGTGCGCTCAAGCGACGTGCACACTCTGCTGCGGGGGCTGGCGACATCTGTGGCCCAATAGTTGGTGGTACCGCTGGTGCCTCCGATGGTGCCTCAACTGGGATAGGGCCCTGTACTGAGGCCTCATCGGTTGGTGGGATGTCAGTACGTACCACTCTCAGGGCTCTAGCTGGTCTTCCAAAGGGAGGTATCCTGAAAGAAAAAAACGGGACACTGTCAAGCTATTAATACATGGTGAGATGACCTGGTTTGAGATGACTTTTAATAACTTTTGGAAGTACACAGGCAATCAGTGTTTCGTGCACAAAGTCGGAAATCAGTTGTCAGGGTCCTATTGTATGGATACGTCAGCCACCCGCACTAACATTGGACTCCCTGAACTGAAAACCACACTCGGTACCCTTAACACTATTGCTTCACAGAAAGAATATAGCAGAGTTATATGTTCTGCGGTAGAACTGACTCTGATACAAATTTTTCACAACCCTTCCCCTGGGGCTTGTGTCGTAACTACCCCAAGCCCGCCTTCCATAGGCCAAGGGCTGGCGACTAGCACCAAAGGCGTAAATCCCTACAATTGGGAAGGAGTTTCCTTTATAAATGTAAACAAAAACACAACCAGAGCACAAGCGGAAGAGAACACTATCTACAGCAGTAACAAAAGTTCTAAAAGTACCAATGGGATGGACTAAAAAAGCCCAACAGATAGGTACAACTACAACTGGAAGTAAAGTACAATAGAAAAGACAAGCAGCTGGAAGATGACACGCAGCTCCTGGATCATCCACCACGGATCCTGCCTGAAGGGTAAGTGTAGATTTCCATCTCAACACTGCACGTCTGATCGTCCGTCTGTTTGTCTCCTCCGGGTACTGACTCTACGTGAGATCCACCTCTGGGTACTATCCAGTCCTTGAACACTTGGCCTTCGTCAGCGTTGTCTGTCGTCTGCATCCAACACAATGATGTGCGGGCATAGCCCGTGCAGGGGTGAGTATAATGATACTCAGTAGGGACCCCGAGACCCTCAAGGTCTCTCTAAATCCAACAAGGATAACCACAAAGTAGAATCTTAATAGATAACCCTTATTTAGGTATAAACCCATACTTATACCTAAGTTATCAAGTAACCCATCTCAATCATGAGGAAACACAGAGGTTATGAAATCAATGCATAACCACTACTTAGATAAATGCCTTTACATATACCTAAGTTATCAAGTGACCCATCTTAATCATGAGGTAAACACATAGGTCATAGACTCAAATAAAACCAGGATTTTCATTATCGAAACTGTAACTGCTGAAGATCACCATCTCTGACGAGTACTGTGATCCTGTCATGACTCCAAGATATTGCACACTATCCTAAGATTGCTAAGGTACTCCTCCTATTATGTACCGCGGGTCTGCTACTAAATACCAGGCGCGCCGTCCTCTGTGGGTATGTCGCCAAATACCGGGCGCTCCCCCTAATATCCTACAGAGGTAATCCCCCTATCGAGTACCGCGGGTCTGCGGCCAACTATCGGGCGCTCCATCCGAATTGGGTCTGTCGCCAAATACTGGGTGCTCTATCCAATAGGCTAGTCGACTCACTCCAAGTCGAGTCGATCAAGCAGTCGTCGGGTCTCAGGTGGCTACACGGTCTACGTACTCCGTATGATCGTCTCTGGGAGGGTCCTCCCCACAAGATACAGGTCGATACTCCATGTATCACAAAGTCTCACGAAGAAGTATCTCAAAGGACTGCCTCGCCATAGGGGTCTAAATGCAACAGATGTCGTCAATCGGACGGTCGGTCTGTGAGTTATTAGCCTTTTCTCCCAGGGGCCCGATTATTTTCGTGTGCGAACCAACCCGGTCGTATCTCAACTGTACCCCAAATTCTCATAGGGTATACACATAGAGACTGTTTGTAAACGTTGTCAACAACGCCGCTGACGGTTCCTCAAACGGACATCCGGCCTGAAGGTTATTAGCTTTTCCGTTCTAGGGGCTCTGTTGGATTTTAGGTTCAATCCAACCCGACCACTATCCAACTGCGTCCAAACCTTAGTAGAAGTATGCCAAAAGTTCTGCCTCATCAAGAGGAACCCAACAAAGTCGATGACACATCAATCGGACGTCCGGAGCTCATGTTATAAGTGTTTCTCCTCCGAGGGCCCTGTTGGTTTCGGGTTCGAAGCAACCCAGTCGTACCCAATGATCTCTGAAACCTTGAGTGTAATATACCGAAACTACCGTATCAATCCAAGGATCGCATATCAACTAACAGTGCATTGATCGGAGGTCATTATCCCATGTTATGGGCGTTTGAACGAAACATTCTGAGAATAGGGGGTTCGGGCCCAGTCCGACCCGGCCCGATACCCCCTGGATCGGCCAGAACTGTGTTGACACGACCCGAGTCTGGGTCCGGCCCATTTGAGCCCGGCCCAGCTCAGTGGGCGTGGCCCGGCCCTACAGGCATGGCCCACCCTGGTTCGGCCGGGGGAGCTTGCTCGTCCAGCTTCGCCGTAACGAGCGAACTGGTGGGGGCGCTGCCCCACAGTTGACGGTGAACCAACGCGGCATTTAAGCCACGCCCCCTTATTACTGAATGAAAAAGCCATTTCGTTTCAACCCCTGCTACCGCGGCTCTACCGTGCCCGCCTTCTACGGTGGCACGCCGCCACCGCCGGTTTCCGGGGCCGCCGCCATTTTCCGTGGACCACCGGACGAGCTCTGGTGGTCCGTTTCACCCGTCGTCTTCTCTAATGGTCATCTCGGGTCCCATAATTCACTACGGAATCATCAAATCGCATCTCTGGCCCATTATATCATCACCCATCGCTCCGCACGTCAAATAAACAATCTGTAGAGTCTTCGAATCGCCCCTGCGGCCCCGTCTCTAGCCGCGGTTTCGTTTGGCCTCAACGGCGCGACGCGACGGTGTGCGCTTTCTTGCCGTGTTTCTCCTTTTTTCTACGTGGTTTAATTGCTCCGCGCCACCTTCTTTCGAGCCGCAACAAACACAACAACAATGGGGGAGGAGGGTCGGCCGTGTTCGTGCGGTCCAGCCTCCTCTCGTTATGTTGATAAAAAGTGGCCCCAAATAAAATATGAAGAAAGAAAAATATTATTTCACGAACAAAAATAACCCCTACCTGATGAAGTCGCCAAACAAAGGTCGTCGCGGGAATAGGATGTCACGGAAAACAGCGTCTCAGAAGATGGGGTCACGGATCGAGGCTTCGTAAGCATTGTTGGCGTCATGGAGAAGAGAATCGTCAGCGTCGCGGTACACGGCGTCGCATCTTCGATCTCCAAGGAACCAGCATTCTTCGGCATCCTTTGTCGGAGGTCGGCGTTCTTCGTCGGTGATGGTGCATTCTTCGCATTCTTCAACGAGGAAGAAGGTGTCCAAGACTGGAGCTCTCATATTCCATCCATTCTCGCACAACAAAACAACCTAATAAAATAAGTCTTTGCCTTATTTTATTTCTCATGGCAATCCTTTTTTTAATTATAAATTAATTCCCGAATTAATTACATTGAAAACTTATTCAATTAATTAATTAAGAGAGTTGACTTTTCATTTAAGGGTGGGTGCGGGTGTGTTGCACAATTAATGGGGAGTTTATGGACGTTGAAAGGGGTGGGGCTCGTGTGGGGCCCACCTCACATTTATCCACACGTGGGTTGTTAGGAACTAGTGGATCCCACCCCAACTCCCTTACATAGGATATAACTACTTAGATATACAAATAAATTTGGTTGCACTAATTTTATTTTTATTCATTACTTAACCCATTATTTTAATAACCACACCCAAGAAAACGCAACTCTAGGATAGGTGTTCCTAAGCAATTACCAGCATTGTGGTTTCATCGGTGCCCTCAGATTGCGATTCCGAGCACCAGTTCAATAGTTAGAAAAACCCGCTACTTCGTTCGCTGAACGTACCCGAGCTAAACTTCGGAAATTGATTCCGGGCACACCGGGGCTTGGAATCAGGTGCCGTTAGAAACAGTGTTCTTGTAAAATCCCAAAGATATGATGAAAAAAATTTCATTGAAATTTTCGGGTCTTTACATTTTGTGGTACCTTGTAGGCTAGGACCCGACGACCATGTTAAGGCGGGGTGCATGTGCTGTCACCGGGACTCGGTTATCACAGATCCATTATGGAATACAAAACCACGTTATCAATCCACTAATGGAATCATGTGCTACTGCCTAATCTAATAGTACTGGAAGATAAACATTACATATAAAATGGTTTCTATATTTGTTATGGTTCCATAAAAATTGTTTGTTACATGAAAAAATTGTTCATGATTGAGTTATGGAGACTTCATATTCTTAAAAATCATGTATTTTTACATAATAATTTTTTATTCTATAAGTCATGTTTATTATGTTTTTCATATTAAGAATAAACATTTTATGTTATGGTAATGATATTATAAACATAAAATTTTCTTTTTTTGTTTATATGTTTACTGATTGATATCATCCATGATTTCCTGTATGAAGAATATGAGATAACAATTTCTTATTTTTATTTTTCCCATGTAATGAAGAATGAAGCTAAATTGTTTTTATTTAGAAAGGATTCATATTTGAGGAATTTTATGGGATATAATGAAGAATTATCATTGAATATGGAATTTTGGGTATTATGGGAGATGCTGTTGATCTTTTCGAACCAATTAAATATAAACAATAGATATTAAGAGTTTTCCATATATTTCAAAAAATATAATCCTAAAATATTTTTTTGTACATATGTGATCAAATATTTCCTTTTGACATTGTATGTTTTGGTCAAGAAAAAATTGGTCACATTTATTAGTATCAAATCAAAAAATGTATTGCCAATGTTTTTAGCACCATTTCCAAGAGTACAAGTCTTGGGCTGTTACATTTACAATATAAATATGTAATATAAATGATGTGGGATGTTTATGTTTTCATATATCTTAGAGTGTGGTAAGAATTGTGAATTTAATTGTGTGGGATTTAGGTGTATTCATCACAACCACATTCTTTTTCTTGGTAAATGAAATTATTAATATATGAGTTTTATTTTTTAACTGCATAACATATTCAATAGGTGTATAATAAGTAATATTTAAATTGTTTTTTAATATATGGTTTCAATGAAATTTAACAGATATGGATGACTCTCTAGTGTTCTTTTACATATTTGGGTGGTTATAAAATTCGATCTATTCCATCCAATTTGTATAATATCTATGAACAACTACTATATTGGATGTTTCTTTTTTTATCATCTGTTCATATTTAATGAAGTGGACACTAACACCCCTTGGAATGATTTTGATCAAATTTTTTAATATATGGACTCAATGGAAAATTTTATCCATCGCATAGGGGAACTAATTGTTTACATATAAAATGACCTCCCTTTGGAATAAATTGAATATATGTAGTTATATTAATCAATGATTATTTTTTGTTTTTGTTTTTTATATTTATATCATGTCACATCTATTAAAGAAAGTCAGGCAAGGTCATCGGTTGAAATTGGTTTGAGGTTCATTATATTACCAATAAAAACCAATCAATGGTTTCAAATACTTTTTCTCTAGTATATATGTGTGTAATTATACCCAATTTTCTATGTAATATCTATTATAATGATTTCTATCATAAAAATAAAATTTTACTCATTGTAATTATTAGATTTTCATAACTCATGGTATAGGGCTGAGCTATATAATATAATAAATGATATAATGGAAATTTCTTGATTTGAACAATATCATAGGATATGATATGGGATATTATAAAACATGAGTTATTCCTAAGTTTCTCAAAATAGAGATCAAAGAATTATTATGATATTGGATAAATTTAAAACATAATTGGATCCTAGTGATATCACAATTCATATGTGACAAAAACTGATATAGTGTACAGTTGATTATATTTCGTAGAATAATTTTTATAAATGTTGTAATTATGCCATATTAATTTTTACTTGTAGCAATTATTCCCACTATTATAAATAAATACGTTAATGTAAAAATTGTTAAATATATACTTATTTTTCCAATTTCATAATTTAGATTATAAACATATAATAAATTATATATGTTAGGACTTATAAAATATGAATTTTCATTAATAAATTAAAATTATCAATTAAAATTATTATATAATTGTTTGGAAAAAAATTATTATTTTTTCTTTATTTCTTAATATATTTGTAAAATTAATGACTAGTTATTATATTTGATATATTAATATTATTTATGCTAAATTTATGTGATAAACTATAAGAATAATATTTCCTCAAACACATGGTGTCTTATGGTGGAATGGAATGATTTTATGGATTATTATAAATATATTTACTATATGGTTTCACATACCATTTAGTAAATAAATGAAGTAGATAATGTATTTTAAAAAATTGGGTGTGCTGGTGGAGGTGTTATGAAATCCTATATAATTAAATATAAATTTTAGGATACTTCGTTCCTCAATATTTTCAAAATTCCAATATTTTCGATATTGTTATCATACCTTATGGGATAGCTCTAAGGTGTTTTCATTCAAATGTATATGATAATAACCTTTAATTAATTTTAATAAAACTAAATATTTGTTATGTATGAAAAAACCATATTTATTTTTCTTCTAACATGACGATATTGTTTAATTGAAATTATCATATTTGGTTTTGTTGTTTAATGTAGTTTGTTCATATAAGGTATTGGACTTATTATGACATGGATTGCCTCTTCTGTAATGTGTACATAGGGAGAGGGACTTTGGGCCAAACTTCTCACTTTCTTGGAAGATTATTAATTATTCTAGGATGTTTGGGGTTATATATTTTCTCTTTGGAATTACTCATTTAGATATTTTTAATCTCATACGTGTTTAATACAGTACATGAGGAGTTCATGTATCTTATACATAGGATATTTTTATATACATATGAATATGATTGGATTGCACTTTTCTTTTTCTCACATTCACTATTTTTTTTAATGTTATATATAAATATGGTGAAGATATATATATTAATATGGATTTCGAAACTAAATAATATATACAAAGAATATAAAAAGTATTAAAATATGAGATAATAAATATGTCATATAACTCAGTAGTTATGAATATTACATATATATAATATTTTTATAATGTCTTTAGTTATATTATAAAATAATTAAAATATTAAGTGTATGAATATATCCAAATGTGTCATATGTTAAGACCTCTATCATCCTTCTAGGTGGTTTAATATGAATGATGGGTGCACATGTACTATCATATGTATGGAATGGTTGGTTTGGATAAACAGTTTGGTTATGTTACTACATCCTATAGTGGGATATGAGTGAAACATTACTGGGAAAAACTAAGTGTTTGGATACTAGGGGAATATAATTGATTATTATTTTTATAATGGGTAGTTTTAGAATTAAGTCAACTCTACTATCCAAGAATCAAAAATATTTTATCAGCATGATTTTCCCTAAATAAACAATTCGATTATTTTAGCACCAATAAATAGATAATTTCATATTAATAAATTAATAATGTCTCAAAAATTTATATTATATATGGGATTATAATTTTTAGTGGGATTCCATTCATTAAAATTATATGATAACATGATATAAGAAGAGATAATCACCCTTAGATAGGATTTTATTTTAGATTATTTCATACCGAATTATTATCATGCTATGATTTGTTATAAGTGTGACCATTAACAAATCTAAATTAGAATTCGTTTTTGATAATTTTTATAATTTATATACATTATATGAATATATATTTTAATGTTATAGTATAAATTTCCCTTACTTTTACTCTTGGGTATAATATATTATTTTTTGTGACATATTTACACTGAGAAAAAATAAATATGATATATGAGGGAATTTAATAATGTAGAAATAGATCATCATGTCAGTAATAAAGATATATTTGTCGAACTAGATTTTTTATGTTGTGACTACATCCTATCTAATGAATTAGTTCTCAAATTGGAGAACAATTATTGTGTTTCCACAGAAAATAAAATATTTTTTGTTCTCTTAAAGGTAAAAATGGGATGTTATTTCACTATTAAGGATACTATATTTTATATTTTTATGAATGGAATATTTTATTCAACAATTAGTATTTTTAGTGGTTTAGAAAAAGTAAAAACAAATAATAATATCTATAGCATTTAAAATAAGTACATTAGGGTGGGTTCAAATATCAGCTACCATTGGAATTCTCACATTAGACATGTAAATGTGAAACACATAGAAAGAATCAATTGAGATATATTTTCAGAACAATTATTTTACAATTCATTTTATACTTGTAAATATAATTTATTTTTAAATTTGAAAAATTACCTTTTAATGGAATCGTTGTGAAGGGTAGTGGATTTTTGGTTCTGAATTATATTGATGTATGTAAACCAATTAGTATATAAGAAGTTAATGGTTATTGGTACTTCATTAAATTTATAGATTAATTTAGCCCTATATCATTGTGTTTATGATGGCACCCATGTATGAAACCTATTAAAATTATCATGTTATATATAAAAATTAAAAAAACATAGAAAAATATTAAGAATCTATAATTATATTAGGCATTGAATATATGATCAATGAATTAGTTGTTCATCGAATTGACATAATTATTTATCCATTAATCCATCCTACTAGAACATCATAGTGCAATGGTGTCTTAATAAGTAATAATCAAGTTATATTTTAACTAGTTCAATCAATGATCATTTAGATTATCCTTCTAATAACATTATGATGGAATTATCTTGATACTATTGTATTATTACTCAAAAAAATTACACCTAATGTATTAAAAAATGAACATCATTTAAATTTATAATGGGAAACATCTTATAATATATTTTGAAATGATTTCAGGTAGAAATTATATTTTTTGATTATTCCTCCTCATAATCCTAGCCACAAGGAAAAAAGATATCATTTATTTTTTATCCATGTAATAACATAAATATTGTTTATATAACCCTACTAAAAAATATGTTTTGTTTTAAAGAGGTTTTTATAGGAAAATGAATATATTTACTGGGTTTTAGTGGGTGGAATGTTGTTCATTGTCATGTTAAAAATGATTAAATAAGAAGTGTTTCTTGTAAGGATGATTATTCAATTTCATAAAGAGTAATAAAACGATAATTATACCATGTTAACAAAAAACCTAGAAGGATAATTAAAATTTCGTAGGAGACTGGGAGATATTTATTTCATATAAAAAATGATAACAAATAATATTTTATATTATATTATCCTGCTATCATGGAAAAAATTATAAAATATACATAATAAATTACAATAATAAATAACTCACATGAAGTTGTTTGGTTTATGAAGATCATCTTTTTTTGGTTGGTTCATAAAATATGGGGATTATTAGTTAATTAATATGGAAAAAATAGATTAATTTATAATTCAAATGGAACCTAGTTTCAGCAAAACAAGTAACACATCCATTAAAAATTCCATCTGATATGAGAAATTTTTGAGAGCAGCAGTGTTAAGATATTTTTGGATGCTATAGGGTATGATATAGGTGATCCTTAAATGAAACTACTAATGCACCTGTATTATATGTTTTATGTCAAATAACATGTAATATTTTACATAATTCATTGAATTTAATGGTTGTAAATGTTATCATAATTTAGATACACAAAAATTAATTTATTAAAAATCTTTAATTTGTGAAATAATTTTTTATTCATGAGCAGTATAGTCCTTAAATCCTATAAAATTAGGACATTTAGATTTCATAAACAAATGATCATCAATGTGTATTATGGGTCACAATGTTTGGATTGATTTATTTTCAGTAGATTAAAAAATCAATACAAATTTTTACAATATATGAATAATAGAGATAGGATGTATTGTCTCAGATCATATTACGTGGACAAAACAAAAAATTTAAATCCCATTGAATTCCATGTAGTCATAAATATACATAAAGATTATATTATATTATGTATTCCTATTCATTTATGTTGGAATGATAATTCACATAAATACCATTATACTATAATAAAAGTATTATTCAATAATTTAGATCTAACCAATCATTGGGGTATTTTGGAATGGTTATGAATGTTTTATCTATTAGAACAAAACCAAGATGATGTTTTCCCACTCATATAATGAGAAAATACACTATACATATACATATATATATATTCAATTAGAATAATTAAATTCATTGTAATTCATAGTTGAATAACATATGATGTTATTAGATACTTGGATGATCGATATGGGATTTTTCTATCTGTTAAATTAATTACATGTGATGTATTTGTAAAAATGGTAATTTAAGATTAGAAAATTGAAAATAGATTATATGAATTAAATTATATTAACATATTCATTGACTATATTCCTCTTTATGTCTTACAAAAAACCATTATACTGGTATATATAATATTTATATTATACATTTTTTTGGAGGACATGTTAATGTTGAGTTTTGAGGATGGCTGAATGAGATCACGCTAGACCTCTTAGTAGGTTATGTAACACATATTCATTTCTTGAGGAAACTATTTATTTATTTTAATGAAAAAAGTATATTAATTTTTTCAGTTATACCATGGCCTATAAATCAACATAGTTATGAACATGGATATTTTTTTAAGAAAAATATTTCATTCCAAACTAGATTGGATTTGATAAATCTTATCATAATTTGTTATGGATGGATTCATAAATATTTTTTCGGTTTAAAAAAAATTACATATTTTGGTTATTAAATTGGGTGATTTATGTTTATGTAAATAAATATGGGTATATAATATTTTATTCATCTACTAAGAACATATTCTATCATATTCAAATGAAACATATAAAAGTATACAATAGATTTATATCATTCAATTTCCTGGGATGACTCTATTGAATTATTTGAATGAACAAGTAAAACCGTATGATATACATTTTTAAATTGTTTGAACATGAATCATACAAATGTTCTCCCATATGGATTCATAATTTATAAATCAATAAGTGTGATTTATTAATTTATTTCCATATTCCCTAAGTGTTTATTTAATAACATTCCAAATGGTTGTAATTTATTGGTGCCATGACATAGCACGTCATGCAGTTGATGCACCTATAATCTGATTCTTGTTAGGGTGTCTATAAAATATGAATTGATCCATTTTGATGGAAAAATTTCATACAATATTAATATAATAAAATCTATTATAGTCATAGTATCAATATATATAATATATTAATATAGATCAAACAACCATATGACTGATCAAGATTCACTTTTTGTGATATAAGATCCAAGAGCCACTGTAATCCCTTGTAGGAAGGATCTATTTGACTGTTGTTACCGCGGGGTTCATAAATCATATGTCAGACATTAAAATATTTATTATTTATAAAATAATGTATTTTTTTGTTCTTTAATTAAATTATATTTAGTTTATTAAATATTATTCAGGGTTTTTAAAAGGATTCCTTCAAAGTACATGATCGTTAGATGATCTCCCAAACTCATCAATTGTATAATGTCATAAACACTTTAGTGTGATAATTTTTATGATGTAGTATTGAGTAGGGACTAGTAATATTTTCATTAGTATTGGTATGATACTTGTGTATTTGAGCATAGAGTAAACCATATAATAGTGAATCCAAATATTGGAACAATTAACACCCGAATTCCAATGAAAAATAACATGAAAATGTATTTATTATACCTAAAGGATAGTTTGAAATTTTTAGGATACTAAATTTTTTGAGTACATGAATCTAATATATTTATTTCTCAATAATTATTTTTTAATACATATGTTGTAATTTTTAATATATGGAAGAATGATGTGGGAATTTCATAAGACATGTAGAAAATATAATGCTAGGATAAAATATTAAAATTATCTTAAATTCCATAAATATATTTATATATATAAGCATTGGTTTGAAGAGGTTGATATTAAGTTTATAATGATTTATGTAGTATATGATAATTTTTTTCCTCTATTAATGATGTTAATGTGATGTTTGGTCCAAAAAGTAGTATATTTTGTGCCATATAGGCATTTTATAACCATGTGTAATTAACAACCACAAATTGAAAAAATGGTCAAGAATTAAGTGAGGCATGGAACCCCAATTCCTCTTTCTATTGGAAATGATCTACTAAGTATAATTAAAACGAAGAACACACCACTGGTGGAATAACATTTTGAACCTATAAGAAATGATATCTTTCATAAGGAAGAGATATTTAGTTTCATTGTAAACTATTAATTTACTGTAACAAGAACTATTTATCTGATCCCTAAAAACTAAAAGGAAAATTCTAAACCTTAGTATTTCCAATAATTTCCTCTTAGTTTTCAATGTATCTAAAAACAATTTTTAATCACATATAATGAAATAAATAAACCAAATAAATGATCATTATGTTAATGAAATAACATCATGTGTAAAATAGAAATGAAAATATTGTGGATGTTTACCTTATAGAGTTTCTACTAGTGAACCATATTTAATTATCATCATATCAGTTTCATGAATTTCACCAAGAGGGAACGAAAATACATATCCCCACTAGACATATTAATTATCTAATGAAACAACCATTGTACTGGTGGGAATCCACTTTTATCCATAGCATTCAAGAAACTATTTCTGATAATATCGAAGAATAAAGTGTCTTTTAGCTTTGGGTCAGTTTTTTCAAAGGATCATGTCAGATTCTAAACATACTATAGAATCCTGAAAACCAACTTATAAGGCCTCTTATGATTATCCATGATTATACATTTATGTATTTATGTTTTATAAAACATTTGTAAATTTGTAATCTAGTTCAGAAAACACATTCATGAATGTAATTATAACCCCATCTATATTATCTTATTTAATGACTAATATTTATAACCAACATTGAAATATTTCACATAATTTAAAACTATTATAATTCATCCATCCAAAGAATAATGACAGTGGAATATATTCCACACAATTTTTTAAGAAAATCACACTCTTTGAATTTCATGGGTAATATCATTATGATATCGCTCAATCATATATTATTATTGGTCAAATAATGTATTATTTTTTAATGATTTATGATTTCACCTTATTAATAAAATAATATATTTCCAAATAATATCATATGAAATTTTATTATTGGTATATATCAATCAATATCAGTCATGAACTAAATATAAAAATACTAACATGCCCTTTTACATTATGGCATATCATATATAACAAATTATTAAAGTATATGTGAAAATATTTTTTGAAATCTTCCCAAACACTATTGAAAATATATCATCAACTTCATTATGTATCATACCATATGCAATAACCCATGAACACCCATCCAATTTTTTTGTCTAACAATAAAACCCATTTAGAGAGATTATATAACTCTATAAATTCCCCATTCAATAAATCTCAATGTGTGGACCCACAAAACATTTTAGAATTTATAATAAATATGAATATATGGGTCTTTAAATACAAAAAAATAGATTCCTCAAGAAAATAATAAATCTTCCTCTCACTAAAAAGGGATCTTGTGAGATATCTATCATTTTTTATCTCTATATCTATTTCTTCTCGTCGCATCACATTCAAGTGTTTATTATCATATGTTTCCTTTTTTCCATGTCATCATTTATTTATGGGACATGATGTATATCATTTCTATATACCAAACTCATATATTCTAGATGATTTGAATGTATATATACCATAGAATTGAAAATAAATAATGTCATTTATCATTATGGATGAGAACATCACATGTACCTCACATTATTAGATTATAATATAATATATATTATCTATTTTTAGCTATATACCTCCATATCTATCTCAATTAACATCACTATTTCGATACTCATCACATGTGATGATGTGTTTTTTCATATTTGAGGTCCAACTAAAAACATGTTTGAAAAAAATACCCAACCTCATTTTGATTATATATTAATAAATTAATTTCTAATGATGTATAAAGGTTTGAATGATCTCAGTATGGGTATATCACTCATCCAATGTTAGTGGGTACTCTAAATAAGATCTAAACACCCACATTACATGAATGACATTGTATATGAAGTTAAATGTTCTATACATAGTGCATCATTAAGAATACAAAACACTTTTTCTATCTTATGAATATATTTTTTATCTATAAAAAAGAACACAACATACTATGTCCTTCAAATTTCATAATATCATATAATACTACATAATGAACATCTATTATGGCTAACTCAATTTCAAACTTGAGAGATCAATAATCAATAATCTTAAAAACAAATTATCAATATACTGATATATACATATCACATGAAATATTTAAAAATGATATTCCATTTTATATGATAAATTTTATATTCATAAAATAGTTTAAGAATAAAAAAAATTTATATATAAGATCAAATCTTTCAAATAAAATATTTTTGAAAAATAGATAAGAAATATTTTCACATCAGTTTGTGGGATTTTAATAACTCGTTATATGTATAAGTAATTATATCAACATTTATTTGTGGAGACTTAATTAAACACTCATACTCAACCATTATTGTGTAACATTCATGAAGAATTGTTGTTTTAAAATTACGATATTTAAGAAAAATATTCCTGGTGTTTCACTCTGTGATGATATTTAAACTCCATTACTCTATATGAATAACATGTTATGATGCTAATAATTTTTTTACAACATAGAGCATTTCATAGTAAATCAACATAATTCATGGAACTCATTCCATCAAACCATTCCTTGAAATCATGTTGTGATTAATTTAAATATTTATACTAATAGTTACTATTACATCTTAAAAATGATCAGGATAATGTGAAAATTACAATATTAAATTAAAGAAATGATACCCTTAACATTTACCTTTAAAAAATTACACTAATAAATTATTATATAAAGTGAAATTGACATTATATTTTAAATCATATAATACATTATGAAATATTGATATTTTTAATATAGTGGTAAATAATGGTAACCTTCCACAATAGATTTTTCATTTAGATACCCTAAACTGTATTGGATATTATGAATATATACCAAAAAAACTATGATTGGAGAATCTACTTTATTAAACTTTGAACATCCTAAAATTCAATCACACAAAATTAAACTTAATAGAGACTATAGTATAATTAGAATATCACTCTAAGATAAAAAAAATATGTCTTATTGAAGAAGTAAATATTTTCATAAATTATAATAATATTTAACAAATAATCTATTATTTCAATATTATATATTTTAAACTATTCTATCTGAGTATTTTTCTCTTTAAATAATAAATTTTTGTTTAGGATGTCCCATAAATAGTTCCCTTGAGAATAATCCCACACATTTACATAAACATATAGATAAAAATATTTTATCTACTATAAGAAATTTTTATCCTTTACACATTTTTCAAATGTGTTATAGCAACTTGTTTCTCATAAACCATATGGATTATCTCGTTTTGTATTTAACGATTATTTTTGAATCTATAAAAACACTTCAAAAATATAGTGTTTGAAATAACTATACACATATTTTATTTATATCCATTACAACATAATAAATTTATTTTTCAATCAAGCATATGATATAGAAACTCTTTTTTTATCTATTTGATGAAAACATAAAGCTCAATCATTAATATATTGAATTTGAAAACCTATATATTTAAAACCCTTATAAGTGTAATTTTTTTAATAATATATGCTTTTAAATTAAATAACAAATTTTATAACACTAACACCCAACATGGACATTCGAGGTTGTTTTCAAATCTCATTCAAGTACCAAATAATTCAGTCTAGTTTAATAATTAATCAATCAAAACAACTAATGTTTTTAATGACCTTTACTTACTATGTGAGAATAATTGTGGGACTATCCCACTAACTTTTTCTTGTTCTAGATTGAAATTTCACCCATTATCACTATTTATATAGAACCAGAACTAAAAAATAAAATTCATAGTCCAACTACTCTCCCCACTATAGAACAGTGGGTAATTTTTTTTGAATTCCCTCATCCTGACATAACATTTCCATTAATTAAAAATCAATTAACTCAAAAACATGAATAATCGTTAATGAAATATGTAATCTCTCAGTTTTATATGTATATTCAATAACGTCGAGTATCATTTTTCATACACAATCACATTGATCATGATAGAATAAAATTACTTAGGATATTTTTTATTTTATGCCCTGGAAATGGGTCATTTATTATTCAATGATTCTATAAAGAATCATGATTCACCTATAGAAAAAAATCAATAGTTTTCCAATAATGAAGATGTTATTCTAGCATATGGTAGTTTCATTAATTATTGAAAATTTCTTATGTAACATGTCCTATGAGTTTCTTTGATTTATATTATCCATCTCAAGGATTGATTTAAAATTAGTAGTTGGATTATTATAATGAAAATTTTCATAAATAGATGCTTCTATAAAATTAATATCAGGTTTTATAAAAATATAATAATGAAATTTATTAAATGGCCTCCGATTAAAATGATGAACCATTCATTATTCATCACAACCCTAGTTGACTATGAACCGTATTTGATGGACAAAATGACATTAAAATTGCATGATCCTCACTACTTAGTTTTTCATGTACGGAGTCATCAAAATCATATTATATATTAAACATAGAAAATTGATAATGAAACATAATACTCAATCAATAATATGGTTAAACAATACTATATCCCCATGGCATCCTCACTCATAGGTTATATTATAAATGTGTAACCAAATAAAACAAAAAATAAAATTACACCAAACCCTTATGGATACCTCATTACATGTTTTCTTTAAAAAAAGATTATATTAGTAAATCATAAATTTCTATAAACCTACCATTTTAGATGATAGTGCACCTAAAAAGTTCAAATTTGGATGGAATATACTAATTATTACATTTAACGAGATTTAATCCCAATGTAATTTCACATGCTATTCCTTTTATGTATCTTATATTCTATTTATTTATTTTGAAATAATATCCCATACAAGAAATAAATATGTTGAAATCATATTGATGTGAATATCATTAAAAAATTCATATTTTTTTAATTAAAAAAAATAGAATGCAAACAAATTAACATAGTTGAAAATGTTTTATATGTATAAGGTATATGAATTATTCATGTAACGTTTGAGATGTATATGGAATTATAAATCGGAATATGATTGATTTCAGATTAATGGAGAACTATCACCATATGTTGTAGAATAATTCATAATATTCTCATACAATGGGAAATCTAACCAAAATTAACTATTTCCAAGAATACATTACTCAAAAAAGATTAAAATTCATATGAAATTGAACACCAAATATGAATAAACTACATTCTAAAGAAATATTCAATATGCTAACTACAATTACAAACCAAAATTATGGTATATTAAAACTAAATAAATTAAATTAACTAGAATTAAATTACCTATATTCATGTGCGATAATTTATAGATGTAGTTTATTAGTTTTAAAATAAATCCATTACATGTTGACAATATAAAATATATCCATTAATAATTATCATTAAAATATATTTTAAATTATTAAAAATTTATATATTTAAATATGTGGTAAATATTTTTGAATAATTTGTATATAAAATATAAACATAAAAACTTTAAAATTGATCTATTCAATATGAATATTTGATAGTCTGGAATAAAAAACGTCATAGTAATGTACAAATATGAACTAATTTATATTATTCATTATGTGGAAATCCATAAATCATATTTTGAAAAGTATTTATGTCTTTTATTACAATATTTTTTATACATTTTATAGATTCTCCATATCATATAATTAACATTATTTAATCCTTGATAGAATAAATTTTCAAAATACTTTTGGTGTGATCTAAATTATTTTCCATTTTATTCCATTAATTTTAATTCTTCAATTGAGTTATTATCAAAAATTAAAAATATCAAAACATAAACACATTATATTTCTTCTTATTGTTTTGATTTATAAATAATATAATAATTTCCCTTATATTATAACATAATGAATTCATTTCCACTTTATAAGGAATTAAATATTTTTTTGAAGGTGGAATTTTATTATTCAGTCATAATCATATGGAATAATTTTTAATTAATGTCTCTTAAATAAATATATAATTATTTATGGAAACTTTTATAAAAAAAATATTCATCCAAAAAAACATATTATTATAATTTATAATCAACATATGTTTTTCATAATTCAATTCATAATTGATTTGTAAGAATAACAATATTTTATAAGGAATATTATCTAATAATACAATTATAATCTTAAGATATAATGGGAATCAAAATTAAAAATAGAAGGGAAATCATAGTCTATAAGAGATAAGAAAGTGAGATTAATTAGTTTGTGCTTTATCAGTTATATTTTATATTTGATAGATATATTAACTCCAATATTATCATGTAATATTTTAATATACACAATGTTATTGTGAAGAACATACAACACTCATTTTTTAACATGGATCAGTGTAGTTATAGGTTATTATATAATTGAATTAAATGATATCAATATTAAAAATCCAATGGATTGGTTGTATGACACCTTTTTTGATATCTTATATAGTAAATCATGAATCTATAAATTATAACCAAACACTAAGCCATATTTTATAAAATAAAATATGATATGTAATGTGGAATAAGCAACATCATTCCTTATATGATTTCAATAATCGAATGGAATCAAAAGTCTTTCATATATCCATGGGTTTTGAAGGATCTAGTTACCCTTGTTAATCTATAATAAGAATAAAGAACTTGAATATAATTTAATATTGGAAGATAAATATAATTTCATGTGAAATGTAAATAAAAAAACTATGAATGTTACCTTAAAGTGTCATTTGGACTAAACAATACTTGAGAACCATTTTATGGGGTAGATGATGAATACTAATATGTATAGAACATAAATACCTCCCCTATATGCATCTTTGGGATTCTGAGTCATTCATTGGTTAGGTGGGATTAATATTCTAATCACAACATGTTAGCACCACTTAGTACAATTCGATATAAAGAAAGAGAGATTTGGGTTCAATTGAATTGTCTTTGAAGCATATGAAGAATTTAAAACATACCAAATCATGGAAATTTTCATTTTATAAATCCAATGATTATTATAAAATAGTGTACATTGATTAAATCATGAATCATAACTAATGAATGATTTCCCTAGGTTGTTTATTCAACTCATGCATGAATGAATCAAACTCTTTAGCTTGTTTAAATTATTAAAAGAATATTAATAATATCTGACATGGGAACGATTCTGTTAAATGAATATTATAACCATTCATCTCTAAAAAAATTCATATATCATTTCATGTATTTCTATCCTTATAATATAACAACTTATACCCCAAAACATTAATGATAACTATCCTTATTATATAGCAGAGTCACAACTTATTATTTAGTTAAATAAATATAATTTGTGACTGATTTAAGCTATCCCATTAGAAATAATATATGAAATTTTTATATTAAATCTTATGAAAAGTTATTTATGTCATATGTCATTAAAATTCTATGGTTCAGTACACCAAAATTTCATAAAGAAACCTTAACACTAAGCCTCTGTAAAATATATAGGAATATTGGAAGAGTAAAAACCATATTAATGATATTTTTAAATATAAAAATTGTAATAGCTTCCTAATAACCCCCTCTCATTGAATCACATCTTCCAAAACAACATTATTTCCCATGAGATCCTAACATAACACCTCCCTCCAGGAAACAAATATTGAATAACTTACTATATTGGATGGACAACCACCCATCGTGGAATCGTATATGTGTTGAGGATGTATCAAATCTGTTTTTGTGACCCACTCAATAACACATTGGGTATTTCCCTAAAATAATGCATTCATGTGATAACCATTCCATATCAAAATCACAGTGATCAGGTGAGTCATTAAAAAGTTGGCCAAACATTGCGAACCAATACCCAGACCCATGTTTTTCTGAATACACAACCATCACTTAGGGAACTCCACGTCATCAATGATAGAATGAACGAGGAATAATGTGGTCCCATTTCCATAGACATCATTTCCTAATATCCATCAAACACAAGAACTCTATATAAGAACATCTTTGGAAAAAATAATTATATAGAGACAGACGGTCTCCTATATAGAAATTTTCATAGACATAATTATATAAGAAACATATCAACATCATTATTTGTCTATGTGAATAAGACTAAGGTATATTAAGAGCTAGTGAATTTTCATATCCATATCTTTTTTATGTTAAAAAATATAACAAAACTAAAATTATTAGAGGAATTAATTTTTTTAATATTCGATCTGAACAATGATAGATATCCAACATCTATAACCCCATAGGGAAACATATAATAAATTAACCATAACAATTTAATTAAAAGAAGATCGTAAACACTATGACCATATGTGTCTAACAAACATTGTAAAAATGTACGTGAAATTTTCCTTGTGATTTAAATTACCTATTGGTGTAGTGAAACTCAAGACCGCCCTTATCAACGTGCCTAAACCCATTCAGTAAACCTACTGAACTAATGAAATAAAACATCCTAAAATTTTTCATAAATATTAATTGTAAGAGAATATAATCCCATGATGACATATTATATTAATAACTCAAAAAATAGTCTATAAAATTATCAAAATATCTCACTCAGGTGAGAAGATATAAAATATTGTCTGAGCTGATATGTACCTATCATTTTTTTTATCTAACACATCATGTGTTTGTGGATATTCAATATCTTTCATCATTAATTAATGGAAATTTTTTTATCTATCCTCTAAGATACACTAAGGAATATATTCTATAAGACATCCATAATTAGGGATCACAATACAAACCGCATACACAGACCCACTATGATATTTCAAAATATAAGATATAATATGTGAAAAAACTAGATAAATATATAATTTTTAATTATCTCATAAAATATTAATCATTCCACCAAGATAATGGTTAATGTCCTTCTAAAATTATAAAACACATTATGTAATGTACTACACAATTTATCCAATTTTTTAAATGTGTCATAACCCAGTAAAAAAAGTGCGACCCATGTAACTCTATTGCATAATTTTCCCATATTATAAATCAGCACAGTAGTGCCCAATTATATTATGTGTCTTAAAAATCAAAATATTTTATCATGTTAAGTAAAAAAATATAAAAATTTCCATCCTGAATCTTATTTGTTATTTTAAATTAAATTATACAGTTTTGTGCTCAAAATATCAAATTCGAGACATTTCCAAATATTACAAAATCATTAATCCCTAATACCGATAATAATATTCATTAAAAACAATATATCAATAAACTAAACCAAGAATCATAAACAACTGTTAATAAATCAAATAATAAATCTAGGGAAAGTATAACATATAACTATTCTATAAAAATATAATATATCCATATCTTATTAGTTATTCTTTATTACACTGTTTTCAATCATAAAAAATCCAAAATCATATACATGAAAAATTCATTCATAGAAAATATTATTCATCTTAATTTTATTACCCTTGTTATTATTATTATTATTTAACCATTGATGAATATATATATAAATTTCTATTGAAAATATAAATAGTGTGTCAGATTCTAGAGTCACCTACCCTAATTCCATAACCAACACTATCAATAAATCGTGTAATGATCGTCGTCAACCACTCATCAAATCCTATTTATTATTAATATAAATCTCACCATAATATTATAATATAAAAATATCATTACTACTTGTGAATGGAGATAATGGAGTAAGGGATGGAAAATATTTTTTGGGGTAAGGTGAATCAAAAATAATTAACCATCAAATTTCATTACATAAATTGCATTTTAGAATTCCTTGTCTTTAATTATTTTATAAATATTGTTATCTAACATACATAATTTTATCAATTAATTACTCATTATATTGATATTTTCAAATTATCCATCTTTATTTTTCAAAAATATGTATCTTCTTTCCCACATTATTAATATGTCACCACAATTGACACCTATAAATATATCCCAACAATGAAAATATTTTTTTTCAAAATTATCCATTTTTAATAATAATTACTTAAATAAATATCAATTATCTTCCACTACCAACATATAATAGTAGTATATGTGAACTATGAAAATACCACTCAATGTTAATTGTCAAATTATAAATGAATTGAATCATTCAAAAGATTATTTTGATAATAGGTAAATTTCAGTTTTACGATTTTATTGGTTTTATGTGGTGTTATTCACATGGAAAAAAATGGGTCTCTACAATTTACACATGTTCAAATTGATCTATCAATTTAAGGAAAAATAATGGGATGATGGACTAAAAATATTATGAGAATGTTTTGGGGAAATTAATAATATTTCATTGATAACTCTTAATCCTTTTTTAGAGATCAAAATTCCTCCACCACCCTAAGACATAAAAACTTATTATTCAAATCAGATTCATTTAGAAATTTTTTTAGTAAGACCAATATGACCTCATTCCCATTGTCATCTCAGAATATTAAAAAAATATTCAATTTATATATAAGATTGGGTCATGATATCCTATATATGAACCCTTAACTAAACAACATTTTTTTAAATTGAATATTATTTTATCTCACATCATGAAGAAGAATCATGAACTCTGAATATCTAGAATGAAATTATTATGTAACACTAGTATATTTTTAATGATAACTATATACCAAAGAATATTATTAATAGACCAAGGGACTATCATAGAAATAAAATCTAATCAAATTGGACAATTTCATTGGGTGATTTGATGATCACACTAACACAACCCCACCAAATAATCAATGTTGGATGTATTTCTTGAGATTCATCATTCTTTTAGACAACAGCTCAGTAATGAAATTGAAATTAGTATATCTAAATATAAATATAAGGGAAATGTCAAATTTGTCTACAATATTATACCCTAACATCTAGAAAATTTTAAAAACAATTCATTTAACTTTGTTTATATCTTTATCTATTATCATTGTTTCCCTGGTCATGTAAGTTGGACTCCCATATGAGAGACAATTATATGAACATAAAGAAAATCTTTAGCCTCCTCAATGATCATGAATATATATATATGAGATTATTGGGGACTCATTCCAGAAAAATTCATGTAACACCCCTATATTTATATATACTATTAATTTTATATAATTTTATGTTTGTAGTATATTTCCTCCCATGAAACACGAAATTATAATGAAACTATAATATTATAATTTAAAAATTCTATTATTAGACATGGTTATTTAATACTATCCATTAATTTATATGGAATAAATATAATTATTACATTTATATAATTTTTATAGAAGGGATTATTATTTTTTCTATTAAGGATATTCAATTAAATTAATATAGATAAAACATCAATATATACATTTAATGCTTAGGAAAAATATTTTAAATTATTTCCTTCTAATTTATACACATTTCTATTTTAATAAAATTATTATTAATGATGATAAAATTTATTTCATATGAATAATTATATAAGAAGAATTATAATACGTAATGATATAATATAAGCATGATAATGGTTATTATCTTAATAGATTAATTTTCCCATAAAATGTCTTTTCATAATATCATATTTTTTTACATAAAACAAAAAATTAAAAATATTAGATTTTATATATTTGGAAATAAAAATTATTTATTGATTGATCATAGTAAAATTTCTAAATGATGTTTTTTTATATTAATTTTAATTTTTAGGAGAAGGGTTGAAAATACTATTTAAAAAATTGAAATGAAATTTATCACATTATTACTATGTTATTATGAATTTGAAATTCATAAAACCATTTTATTACACATAATATTTATTTTATAAGTGATCTAATTTTTTTTAAATTATTTGTTTTAAAATCATATAGTTGACGTCTTATAACATAAATTATATTTTACATTATAATTATTTTTAATACATTCTATATTTAATATATAAAAATTAATTTTTATTAAATATAAAATATTAATAATATAAAAGTTTAATCAAATTTTTAATCATTTTTTAAAAAATAAATAATGGCCTATTTATTTTTATGAATAATGGATAGATTACTTTTACACTAATAAATTATTGTGGTAAAAATAAAATGTTGTGAAAGGATTAGACAAAGACGGAATGACCGAAAACACAATTACCAATTTTGGAGGAATGGGTGGTTATGTACTTTATAGAACTTATACCATCCCATACCCATTATTTCACTAATTTTTGTTTCACATAAATTTTGTAATTAAAACCCATTATTGAAATGTTATAAGTGTTTATAAGCATTTAATCCCATTTCACATAAAAAATGGAAATCATCTCCTCACTTGTACTCACACTAAAACACAAATAATTTGCCATATACTCTTCCCAAACCTCTAATAATCCATCCCATATATCATAAATAATGTCTTTTCTTCTCAAAAAACCATACTTCCAAGGCCGAAAACCTTTGACTATGGATATAATCCCCGTAGTGTGGTATAAGTTTCTAATCATTCATTTATCATTCTTATTCCTTCATGATCAATTATTATTCCTTATATTAAATTTCATTATTTTAATATTATATCATAAATAACATTAGTATTCATGTATGTAATTATAATTGTTTTAAAATAATTTACCAATTTTCTGATTTATATTAATAAAAATGAAACCTATATCCAAGTGTTATAAGGACCACCACATCCATGACACAAAAAGATTAATTTTCCTTATAAAACATATAAGGATTATTATAATGGGTATATTAATATATAATTATTATGTTTTTGAAATATTTAAAATTTATATGATAAAACTTTTGACATGTTTTCCATGTTCTATATAAAATAAAATTAGAATACAAGTGTTTATAAAAAAACATACTTCTATAGAATTATTGATATCTATTTTTAATTTTAGTACCACATAAAATGGGTTTTAAAAGTAAATTGATTAATGGGAAAATATTACTAAGGAAAAATATTTTTGTTTTTGAAAAAAAATTACAACCTATTATGAACATGATATTTAAATATTTATGGTTAATCCAACCACTCTAAATAGTGTATTGGGGATAAAATGATATATTCCAAATATTTAATGACTTTATATTTGATTTATTTTTCTTTAATTCATTTTTGTTATGATATACAACACTAATTAGTAAAAAACATTATTCTTTGGGAATAATGATATTAAAAATAAAACACTTCATAATAATTCATATATTATTCTATGTTCTTCTCTTCATGGTTTTACCAACATACATTCACAAAAATATAAATTTATTTCCTAGATAATTGTGGGAGTGTAATTTCTATTAACATATTATATAAATAAATAAATTAATACTTTTTTTATTCCATTATATTATTATTATTATTAAAATAATTATTAACAAACATTTTGATTCGTAAAAATCACAAAAATAGCATAACAGCTGATTTCATCTAAATTGTTTGAAAGAAAAACAATGTTGGAATAAAATTATACCATTATTAATATAATGAATTATATATTCTATTACTTTTCTTGATATTTTCATGTTTAACGTTTTATCATTAATGAACTTAAATTCCAATTTTACATAACGAACTCAATAAGATCATGATTACATATTCCAATTATTGAAAATATAAAAAATAACTATCTATAATTCAAATATATGTTCATTTTAAATTAAGCGTATAATTATAATAAAATTACAGAAGAAAATAATTTATTAATATATAAATGTATTTTATATATGAGGTTTTAGGGAATTATTGGTATCTAGGATAAAAGTAAAGGATATAATCTCTCAATATCTAATTCCATGGGGAATACATCTTATTAAACAACCGGACTTCTTTATAATCATTAATATACAACATATTTCATATTTTTTTATCCTCTCATTTTTAATGTTATTTAATGATTCATTTTAAATAACATCCTTCGTGGAGGTTTTAATCAAATTTTTATGTGGTCTTTTGGGGTTTCATGGTTGTAATTTTAATTCATTGAGACATAAAAAAAAATTGTGCACCATGTTTTCTTTTTTATATGTTATATTGAATTCACATATATTTATTTGTATAATAATATTTTTATGTAACAAGATTTATTGTCAAAATCTTGTATCCTTATTCTTGTGTCTATTAATAATGTTCTTTGTTTATCAGTAAGGATTCCTGGAGACTCATATTTCACTCATTATGTTATGGTCATTCTCTTGAACTAATTTCATTTTTGCTGTCTACATATAAAATTTTAATACATTATGTGGAATTCTATAATTTTTTTCTATGAAAATAAATTTATTACAAATAAATCCTTTTCTAATATTGGATAAATAACATATTATACATCTAGAAAGTTATACTGACGAGTAAAATATTTTTTATTTTACTTACAATGTTCCATATTAAACATGGTTCTTTTATAGATTTTTCTTTTTGAGTACTCTTTTTTCCATAAAACTAATTTAAGGGTATTCTCATAGATTTTTAAGGATTATTTATCTGGTAAATTATTATTTTAAATGTCATGACTCGTCCTCCGGGGCCTGTACCATGACTACCCCAAGCCCGCCTTCTATAGGCTAGGGGCTGGCAACAAGCCCCTGAATGGCGTATCCCTAAAATGGGAAGGCATTGTCTTTAAACTTTTATAGAAACACAATGTAGAACACAAGAAGAATCAACCATTATGTAAACTGTTGTAGGAAAAAGTTTGTTGAATGTAAAGGGGCCAGAATACAAGCCCAACTAAAATTACGAGTAAAACTAAAAAGTAAAAATACAACTGAAAAGTGAAAAGAAGCTCCATGAAAGCCCAACACGGATCCTACATGAATGTTAGATACATGTCACGATCAGTAGACCCCACGTCACGTCATGCCAAATGGTCCACCTCTGAGTAACATCCAGTCCTGGCTCTCTAAATTCTCATCCCAACTACATTTCATCTACACAAGACACACCAAGGTGCGAGCGAAGCCCGTGAAGGGGGTGAGTATAAAAATACTCTATAGAGACCCTGAGAAAGTATATGTTCTCTTTGAATTCCATAAGGAAAATACTAAACCATGATCTCAATCACAATGAAAATAGTAATAGACACATCTCAATTAGCATCTCAGCACAAACAAGGTTTTCAATGAGGTATTGAATTACATATTATTAGTCATGAAGATAGATCATCTTATTCTATCAAGAGGCACTACTGCAGACCATACGGAGTCTGACCCACATTGGATCGATAGATACTATCCCATGCAATGATCCACATTGGATCTGATCAACTAAGTGTTGATAGATAACTAACCCCAACAATGACCCACATAGGATCTGATCCACACATGATAAGTATATCATTGAACCATGACGAGATGCTCTAAGAATGATCCATGTATGGTCGCTGGGTTTTGATCCACACAGGACGACTAGGTTTTGATCCAAACAAGACTTCTTGTTGCTGAGACACACAGGATCACTGGGTGCTGACCCTCACAAGATCTCTCAGTACTATCCTCGGTATCATCTGTCCCATACCTTACCCTGAATTCCAGCCACTGGATTCCTCTCACCTAGTGCGCTCAAGTTCTGTAGAGTTTTCCTCTCAAGATACCATTCATACCTTAACCACCACTAAGCTGCAAAAAGGTTATACCCAAAGGAATTCCATATCGTAAGGCTTCCAATGCGACATGAGGCGCGTCAATCAGATGCTCGATTTGAGAGTTATATGCATTCTCTCTCTAGGGGTCTGATTGGAGTCCAGTTCAGTCCTACTGTGTTGTACTCCAACATTCTCCAAATCTAAAGTAGAGTATACCAAAAAGTAACGTCTTGATTCATGGGTCCTAGCACCACAGACAGTTCGTCAAATAGACATATTCTTCCCATGTAATGGTCCTTTAAAATTATCTGGGCCCAGAGGGGTCTGGGTCTGGTCTAACCATGTAGGACTGACACAGCCTGACACAGTCTGCACTGGGCCATGGTGGACTCGGCCCACTATGCAATGGTCTGGCCCGACCCACCAATCCGGAAGACCATCAAGGGCGGCCCAGACCACAATGGGGCGGCCTGTAAAGGCAGCGACCCACTTTGACGATGGACGAATATGGAAGAATCCTGGAAAGGTGGTTGCTTGGTAGTGTGGAAGCCCGGTCTGAGGGGGGGGGGAGTGCAACCTGACTCATCGTAGGGCGATGTCTACTCTAAGGGGGAGCATGGCCCGACCCATGGGGGGCACAATCCAGTCTTAGGGGAGCACAACCCGCCCCGACGGGGGTGCGGTCCGGTCTTAGGGGGAGTGCGGACCATTGTGGGGTCTACCATTATAGAGACCCGAAGCTTGAAGTACATGGACATTACATTACTTTTGCGGAATACTTAATACATAACAAAAACACACACACAAGGATCGTAATAGTTTAGTGTCTTTGGAAACTCGGAATATAATCTTCTAATCGTGGTGAAAGATCTTCAACATCTCCAATAAAGATCTTCCTTTTTTTACTTAAAACCTTTCTTCATATCCTGGGGAAATGAAAACATAAAAGGGTGAGCTCAAATGCACAGTAATGGTAAACAAAATAAATATCAATCACATCATATTTATAAGAACATAACATTTTGTAAATCTTAACCTGCAAAAGAGAGCATAATTTCATAACATGGGATAAATCATAGTAGTGAAATGAAATCCCAATAATCATAACTTAAATCATGAAACTTTGTGTCATACACACATAATCATAGAGAATCATATCTTATTAGTCAAGACTCATTGACAAGACTATCTTAGTGGACAAAGTCCATTTCTGAACCGAGTCACCCTCATTTCAGTCCTGTTTCACTGAACCGGTATAACCTACCCTTCCAGCCATGTCTATCTCATGAGATATAAAATCTTTACCCAATGCATTGGAGGGAGATATAGGTCCCACCCATCTCATAATGATACCATTCTTCTGTGTGCCATAAAATCATAAGCCATACATCATAGCATAACTCATGTAATAAAAATGGGAATCTTAAAAATTGTGACATCATAATACAATTTATATAAGATAAAGGAATTAGTAAAAATATTTCCATCACAACATAATCAAATCCATGTAATAATAGGGATAGAAACAGAACCCTATATTATCTTAGATGGAAAATAATTTTGATAAAACTCTTGAACTCTATTCTTGATGAAAATATCCTTTCTAATTCAAAAACACATTTCATTTCTAAACATGTCATAAAATTATAACTAAAAGAAGTTGATTAAAAATAAACTTGAAAACTTATAAAGGAATCTTTTTGGAAATAATGTTTTAAAAATCCATTCATGCCGTATAAGTTAAAAAAACATTCTTCTCGTACTTTTGTCGGAAAAGTCAAAAAATACCTCGTACGAAAAACAACAAAAGATTCCATTCATATCCTTTACTAATAACTCTTCGAAGGGTAAAATTGGATTTGAACAATTTTAGTTAGATGTAAATAATATTACATATTGAGGAAACATGGATTTGGATGATAAAATACACCCTAGTAAATACTAAAGTATAAACAATCTTGGATAAAAATGAGATTGTGATATTTCCATTACCTTATGTCTGATATGATTTGTACGTATCAAAACCTCCAGTATAATGATTTAAATAATGTCATTAACTTATTACAGAATCATATTCATTGTTATGATATCATATATGGTTCACTTATGACTTTATATTACTCATTCATTTGTAAATTCCATGTTAAAGAAGCGTTTTGGGTAAAATTGTTTCATTTATCGTAGGTGTTTACACTTGTTGTTCTTGACATTATTATTACTTATATCATTATTTAATTACTTCCAGAAATTAAAATATGATTTATATATCATATATATTCAGTATATATATATATAATAGATAGATAAATGAAATGAAACACACCGTTCATGGGGACGGTAGTCCGTACGAACGCATGAACGCTGTTTTCCTTTATTTATTGTCTTGAATGGAAGTAAGTAGAAGACATATATATATATACATAAATCCAGTAGATCTAACATGTAATATATTTCATTATTATTCATTATATATATACTTTAATATCATTCTGGAATGGTTAACATGGATAATGAATCTCATCGCGTCATGGAGACGGTAGTCCGTACGTACGCACGAGCGATGATATCGTTCCCATGGTTGTGGAAATGTGTTGAAGTGTATGTATACTATTTAAGTATCAATATCCCTTTATAATAATAATTTATAGTTACTCATTACACCATCTTACCCATCCAATTAAGGTGGTGGCGGAAAATAGATTACACCACGGCGTGGAGACGGTATTCCGTACGTACGCACGCGCGGTGATTTCATTTTTCCGTAGGATGGATAGAAGGTTAATTAAAGTTGTTTCATATTTATAATAACATATAAGTATATAAGAAATACTGATGTTATTACTTTATCATGAAACAACTAAAGAAGAAGAAGTTGAAGAAAAAAGAAATTGAAAAAGATCGGTAATGGATATTACCTCTTTTTGACGCGCCTTCACTTAACCTCCACTTAAGGAACTAAGGATGGTCTTTGAGGAAGGCCAGGACCTCTAGGATGATACCAGGGAAGTGGAGAAGAGATTTTGGCAGGGGTTGACAGAGCTTGAATGATAAAATTGGTGTAAGGAGGAGAGGGAGGAGGTGCCCTTTTATAAGGGAGGAGAGGGGCACCTTAGGAAAATCTCAAAATATTATTTTATATTAACGTCAAATTCGGTTTATAATGGTTCCAAAGGGTCTTATTTCGAAGCTAAATTGGGGATTTGTCGAAATAATCTCATCAAATAGGATTTAGACAAGTTTAGGTTATTATTTTAACCTTATCAATTAGATTTAACTCTAAGTTAAATAATTTAACTTTTACGTGTCTTTTTGTTTTCTTACACTATATGGTTAATAAACTTATCATAACGGGCCAAAATAACCCCAAGTTATTTATTATTAATATATCTATCCTTATCTTAGTCATTTGGCCGAGCCTTAGATTTTTAGGAATTAAATAACAATTAATATTATAATATTTGTTTTAAAAACTAATTTATGTCAATTTTGACACTATTTGGTACATGATTTTTATGAAATTCATAAAAGAATGATAACTTCTAAAAAAGTTACTTATATCAATAATAACATATCATATTAACCTAGAAAATTAATGTAAGTAATAAAAAGTCTCAAATTACATTTATTTGTGCATTTATAACAACAATTATGTCAATATTTCATTATTAAGACAATTACTGCATCATCTTTGTGTCATAATAAAGGATAATTATTTAATCCCTAAAAATTCTAAATAAATTCCTATGATGTAGATAATTGTATTAGATTTCTGGAGACTATTCATGGTCTATGTTTCATGAAGTTTATCACTAAATTAAAATTATTATACTTATAGGATTTAAGAAAGTGACATATTGTCACATTCTTTGGTTTTAATAATAAATAAATTATTTTCATGGAAAAAAGTCCATAAAATGAATCTAATCCGACCCTTAGGTTATATGGGTCTACTTTTATCCATCCAATAGGATTTTTCCAAGTGTTAGGGTAATTTTATAATCTTATATTTACCCATAATTACCCAATTTACCTTTAACTATAGTAAATTAAATTTATTGTAGTTACTATTCACAATGCCCAAAAATAAAAAGTAACTTATTAACATAATTTTTACCCACTGATTCCAAATATGGAATTCTTTTTTCCATATTCAATACAAAAAAATGTAGAAATTGAATTAAAATTAATCTCGTTGTCGAAAGAAAACAAGTTTTTCTTTAAAACAATGCAAAAGATTGAATTGATTTAACCAACAAATTCAAGGTAAAATCAATGATAATGACATACATTATATTAAATGGTAAAAATATATTCTATTTATACTTTAAAACCATTCAATATTATAATTTAACCACATAATATATTATGATGAAAAAAGTTGTTTTTAATTTAAATATAGCATTTTTTTACTATTCATTAAAATATGAATGTTGTCGGAAAAATATCAAAACATTATATAATGTAGATTTTTATATCCTGTTTCAAAAGAAGAATTTTATTTGTTCAAATTGAACTTACAGACATTTCAAATACTAGATTTAAAGAGGGTGCGCCATCAAAAGGCGACAAAACTACATTTTCTGAAAAATACTTATTTTTCCTGAAAAATTTATTTTATTCTTATACCATGTTCTAGAAATGTGTAAGCTGAATAATAATGTTATAATATTTATAATTTAGTTAACACTATTCATATCGGCTATTTCATAACAATAATATAATAATATATCATTGTTTAGTAAAACCCGTTATTGCGTACAACACACGCTATCGAGGAAGGTCGTGATTGCTTGTGATGCAAGCCAAGTCAGGGTTGCGTGTTGTGAAATAATCCTTCATTGTTTCGTATATCATAATCCAACCATATTTCATTTATACATTGAATATATATATATATACTCAATGTTGCGTAGAATAACTATTATCACAATTGTGTGTAACACGATCCAAGAATAGTGTTGCGTATACTGGAAGCTAATACGGTGTTGCGTATAGCGCAAGGTAATCTTGGTGTAGCATACAACACAAGACATTAATGAAATTAAAAAAATATTTTTCATAAAATTTCAGGGATTTACATTCTACCCCCCTTAAAATGAATTTCGCCCTCGAAATTCATCGGGGTTATAAATGGTTTACTATTCGAATGTTTCTTTAATATAAACCCACATCGTAAAAAGGAATACAAAAACCTATCTTTAAAAACAAAAGTATGAAACGTAATGGTTACCCAAATAAACAAATCACTAGGTTTCCACATAAGTGAAAATATGTATATGGATGAGAAATCTAACCATCATGTTCTGATGGAGAATGGTAGAGAACATGGATATGGAAAAGCCAGCAATCACAAAGCCATAAATTTGTGATGATCTAAGGTACCATATGATTCATCAGATATAAGAGCACTAGGACAACATTTTTTGTTTTCAAGTTCATTTCCCTAATGTTGATGAAATTGGAATTAGAATAAATTCTTTCGTGATTTTGGTATAGTCTCACCATTTGTCATTCTTTGGACAATTTCCACTTCATCTCTTAAAGAAATGAAGTTGAATTTGTCATTAGTGATGTGTTAGCTGATCATGTGATAGAATGATGGGTCATTCCATCTGTCTCAAACAAAAGGTTAGAAAAGTTATCAAAAAAAATACATATGTCCATCTATAGTGAGATTCATCATATATGGTTCCTAAAATGAACTTATACTTCATATATCATACTGATTAATAAAATAAAACTATTTTCTACTAAATAGGGACTTCCTTTAGGCCTGTTGTAGGTGATAAAGGCTAGTCGCACTTCGGTTGTGGGTTTGATTCCTACGACTTTGTCCGACGCGATGGGCTATCGCTCATCCTGGAGGTTGTCCTTTTTTTAAAACTATATTACTATAACATTCCATCAATAATATCAAAAAAAAACTTCTATCCTTAAACAATACTAACTTATGTAAAACATAATCCATCCCAATCTTTAGGCTTATCCATAATACTGCAGTCCATTCTCACAATATATTGAAAACGATTACCAGAGATTTAATACCATCATTGATCCCCATATTACATAAGATATGTCTTGTTGGTCACATACCAAACATTCAAAGGCCTTAATAATGTATTCACTTGAATACCCATTGAACCTTAGTGAAAACATGAATTCAGTCAAAAGTTAACACTTTCCACATACCAAAATCCAAAAATTTTACATACTCAAACCATGGTATAACCTTCTCCTTATATCAGTTATGAGCTCATGAATACGATCAAACATTTAATTTTCTCTTTATCCCTTCTTTATGCGCATACCATCTACATTCCAAAAATATCTGAATAACCTTTCATGGATACTGGTACCATTAATCATACACATTCAAAACTCAAGGAAAGACAACAGTGAAACAATCCTTAGATGTCTCTTTATTCCATAGTACCATGAGATTACTTATACAACATTACACATGATAAACATGTAATTATTCCACTACATTCTTAAACCATTGACCGAGCATCAACAATTCTTTCATCTCACATTTCATTTGTAGTCTCTTCATCATCATCCACATAAATAATACTCATACTGCCATAATGATTCTCATCATAATACATTCCCTTAGGGAATTGGTTTCCATAATGCCCGTACATTCAACATTTAAAACATTTATCCATTGTTGATGTCGTAGCAATACCATTATCCTCATCCCTGGTGTTAACTGAACCTTTTCCTTTGCACTTACTGGCTTTGTGTCCTTCTTTTCCACTCCCAAAGCATCTTCCAGTTCCATTGAAACATTCTCCTTGATGCCTCTTCCCACATGATTTACATAGTGGAAATTGAACTTTCTTTCCTCTATGATCATCGTGAAACTCCATCTTTCTCTTATTAGCCGAGTCAAGAAACATACCAAATTTTACTTTATTGATCATATTATGAGATTGCTGATTCGGCATAATAATGATGTTTGGACTTCCAAATCCCATTTCATTTGGTTGCTCATGAATAATATCATTCAATTGTCCATCATATCCTCCATTATCGTGAATCCTCTTGTTTCCATCCATTTTCTAAAACCCAAAAAGAATAGTGTGAGAGGCACAAATCATAATAAAGGTGGAGTAACTTCAATTTCTAACATCTTTGGTTTAATCTAATATCGTTACCATAGTTCTAGGACTATATCCTATACATATACTTATCCTTAGGGACATCCCTAGACATACCTTAGAAATATCTCTAGGGATCTCACTAACATTTTTCCATCCTAGTTTCCAAAGGTTGACTAAACCTTTCCTCTGATACCAACTGTAGAGACCCGAATCTTGACGTACATGGACATTACAATACTTTTGCGAAATACTTAATACATAACAAAAACACACACACAAGTATCGTAATAGTTTAATGTCTTTGGAAACTCGGCATATAATCTTCTAATCGTGGTGAAAGATCTTCAACTTTTCCCATAAAGATCTTCCTTTGTTTTACTTAAAACCTTTTTCTATATCCCGGGGAAAAGAAAACATAAAAGGGTGATCTTAAATGATCAGTAAGGGTAAACAAAAGAAATATCAATCACATCATATTTATAAGAATATAACATTTTGGAAATCTTAACCTGCAAAAGACAGCATAATTTTATAACATGGGATAAATCATAGTAGTGAAATGAAATCCAAATAATCATAACATAAAACATTAATCTTTGTGGCATACACACATAATCATAGAGAATCATATCATATTAGTCAAGACTCATTACCAAGACTATCTTAGTGGACAAAGTCCATTTTTGAACCGAGTCACCCTCGTTTCAGTCCTGTTTCACTGAACCGGTAAAACTTACCGTTCCAGCCATGTCTATCTCATGAGATATAAAATCTTTACCCAATGCATTGGAGGGAGATATAGGTCCCAACCATCTCATAATGATACCATTCTTATGTGTGCCACAAAATCATAATCCATACATCATAGAATAACTCATGTAATAAAAATGGGAATCTTAAACATTGTGACATCATAAAACAATTTATATAAGATAATGGAATTCATAAAAATATTTCAATCACAACATAATAAAATTCATGTAATAATAGGGATAGAAACAAAACCCTATATTATCTTATATTGAAAATAATTTTGATAAAACTCTTGAACTTTATTCTTGAGGAAAATATCCTTTCTAATTCAAAAGCACTTTTCATTTCTTAACATGTCATAAAATTATAACTAAAAGAATTTAATTACAAATAAACTTGAAAACATATAAAGGAAGCTTCTTGGAAATAATTTTTTAAAAATCCATTCATACCGTATAAGTTAAAAAAACATTCTTCTCGTACTTTTGTCGGAAAAGTCAATAAATACCTCATACGAAAAAACAAAAGATTCCTTTCATATCCTTTACTAAATACTCACCGAAGGGTAAAATTGGATTTAAAAAATTTTATGTGGATGTAAATAATATTACATATTGAGGAAACATGGATTTGGAAGATAACATACACCCCAGTAAATACTAAAGTATAAACAATCTCAGATAAAATTGAGATTGTGATATTTCCCTTACCTTATGTTCGATATGCTTTGTATGTATCTGAACCTTCTGTATAATGATTTAAATAATGTCATTAAATTATTAAAGAATCATATTCATTGTTATGATATCATATATGGTTCACTTATGACTTTATATTACCCGTTCTTTTGTAAATTCCATGTTAAAGAAGCATTTTGGGTAAAATGGTTTCATTTATCGTAGGTGTTTAGACTTGTTGTTCATGAAATTATTATTACTTATATCATGATTTACATACTTACAGAATATAAAATATGATTTATATAATATATATATTCAGTATATATATATATATATAATAGATAGATAAATGAAATGGAACACACCGTTCATGGAGACGGTAGTCCGTACGTACGCATGAACGTTGTTTTCCTTTCTTTATTGTCTTGAATGGAAGTAAGTAGATGACATATATATATACATAAATACAGTAGATTTACCATGTCAGATATTTCAATATTATTCATTATATATATACTTTATAATCATTCTGGAATGGTTAACATGGATAATGAATCTCATCGCGTCGTGGAGACGGTAGTCCGTACGTACGCACGAGCGATGATATCATTCCCATGGTCGTGAAATTGTGTTGAAGTGTATGTATACTATTTAAGTATCAATACCACTTTATAATAATCATTTATAATTACTCATTACACCATCATACCCATCCAATTAAGGTGGTGGCGGAAAATAGATTACACCACGGCGTGGAGACGGTATTCCGTACGTACGCACGCGCGATGATTTCCTTTTTCCGTAGGATGGATAGAAGGTTAATTAGAGTTGTTTCATATTTATAATAACATATCAGTATATAATAAATACTGATGTTATTACTTTATCATGAAAAAACTAAAGAAGAAGAAGTTGAAGAAGAAAGAAATTGAAAAAGATCGGTAATGGATATTACCTCTTTTTGACGCGCCTTCACTTAACCTCCACTTAAGGAACTAAGGATGGTCTTTGAAGAAGACCAGGACCTCTAGGATGATACTAGGGAAGTGGAGAAGAGATTTTGGCAGGGGCTGATAGAGCTTGAATGATCAAATTGGTGTGAGGAGGAGAGGGAGGAGGTGCCTTTTTATAAGGGAGGAGAGGGGCACCTTAGGAAAATCTCAAAATATTATTTTATATTAACGTCAAATTCGGTTTATAATGGTTCCAAAGGGTCTTATTTCGAAGATAAATTTGGGATTTGTCGAAATACTCTCATACAATAGGATTTAGACAAGTTTAGGTTATTGTTTTAACCTTATCAATTAGATTTAACTCTAAGTTATATAATTTAACTTTTACCATGTCTTTTTGTTTTCTTACACTATATGGTTAATAAACTTATCATAACGGGCGAAACTAACCCCAAGTTGTTTCTTATTAATATATCTATCCTTATCTAAGTCATTTGGCCGATCCTTAGATTTTTAGGAATTAAATAACAATTAATAATATAATATTTGTTTTAAAAACTAATTTATGTCAATTTTGACACTATTTGGTACATGATTTTTATGAAATTCATAACAGAATGATATGTTCCAAAAAAGTTACTTATATGAACAATAACATGTCATATTAACCTCAAAAATTAATGAAAGTCATAAAAAGTCTCAAATTACATTTATTTGGGCATTTATAACATCAATTATGTCAATATTTCATTAATAAGACAATTACTGCATCATCTTTGTGTCATAACAAATGATACTTATTTAATCCCTAAAAATTCTTAATAAATTCCTATGATGTAGATAATTTTATTAGATTTCTCTAGACTATTCATGTTTGAAGTTCCATGAAGTTTATCAATAAATTAAAATTATTATACTTATAAGATTTAAGAAAGTGACATGTTGTCACATTCTTTGGTTTTAATAATAATTATATTATTTTCATGGACAAAAGTCCATAAAATGAATCTAATCCGACCCTTAGGTTATATGGGTCTACTTTTATCCATCCAATAGGATTTTTCCAAGTGTTATGGTAATTTTCTAATCTTATATTTACCCTTAATTACCCAATTTACCTTTAACTATAGTAAATAAAATTTACCGTAGTTACTATTCACAATGCCCAAAAATAAAAAGTAACTTATTAACATAATTTGGACCCAATGATTCCAAATATGGAATCCATTTTTCCAAATTCAATACACAAAAGATGCAGAAATTAAATTATAATTAATCCCGTTGTCGAAAGAAAATGAGTTTTTCTTTAAAACATTGCAAAAGATTGAATTGATTTAACCTACGAATTCAAGGTCAAATCAATGATAATGACATACATTATATTAAATGGTAAAAATATATTCTATTTATACTTTAAAACAATTAAATATTATAATTTAATCACATAAGATATTACGATGAAAAAAGTTGTTTTTAATTAAAATATAGCGTGTTTTTACTATTCATTAAAATATGAATGTTATCGGAAAAATATCCAAACATTATCTAATGTAAATTTTTATATCTGGATTCAAAAGAAGAATTTTATTTGGTCAAATTGAACTTAAAAACACGTGAAAAACTAGATTTAATGTGGGTGCGCCATCAAAAGGCGGTAAAACTGCATTTTTTGAAAAATACTTATTTTTCCCGAAAAATTTATTTTGATCTTATACCATGTTCTAGAAATGTGTAAGATGAATAATAATGTTATAAAATTAAATTTTAGTTAACACTATTCATAACAGCTAGTTCATAACAATATTATAATAATATATCGTTGTTTAGTAAAACCCGGTATTGCGTACAACACACGCTATAGAGGAAGGTCGTGATTGCGTGTGATGAAAGCCATGTCAGGGTTGCGTGCTGTGAAATAATCTTTCATTGTTTCATATATCATAATCCAACCATATTTCATTTGTACATTGAATATATATATATATATATACTCAATGTTGCGTAGAATAACTATTATAAAATTTGTGTGTAACACGATCCTAGAATATTGTTGCGTATACTGCAACCTAATACAGTGTTGCGTATAGCGCAAGGTAATCTTGGTATAGCATACAACACAAGACATTAATGAAATTAAAAAAAATAGTTTCCATAAAATCTCGTGGTGTTACAGCCATAGCTAGAGCGGCTAGTGTGACCCCACATCTCTCCAACACCCAAACGACATATAGGTAGTTCGGTTTGCAACGCGGAGGCGCCGCATGGGAGCTGCTCCATCGCAGTGGATCCTGCCAGAGGCGCAGCCTCGTCCTCTGCCGTATCTTTGGTAGTGTATTCTATTCCCCGGGGCACGCTGATCACACTGCCTCCTTTTCCTCAGCTGGATGTCATGTTGGTCACCTCATCTGTTCTCCCTAGATGATGAGCCATGGCCCTTTGCTTCGGTGTGGTGCGTGATTGCGTTCCACACCACGACCATGACCAGCTAGTGTCGGCCGCTCCTATGACCGTCGCGACTCTATGACATGGCCCCTCTTGTAGTGTACATCGGCGCACGACCTCCTTCGTATCCAGTCGGTGCCACTGCGCTAGCAGTCTTCCATGGAGGGCATATGATTAGAAAATTGGCGGAGGGTTCAAGCTGTCTTCGTTAGGCCCACACCCTTTGCATTAACTTGTTAAAAAGGGGGAGGATAAAGGGAGTTCTATAAATTCTTTTGAATTGAAAACAAGAAACCAAAACCCCTACAAAGATACCTTGCAATAACCTCCCAAAAAAAAGAATCGCAGATCAACCTGTTAGTCGGTTGGTCCGCGTTCTCTGTATTATTCATGAACGAGGACGAGGAAATCATTTAAAATTCGTAAATGATTAAACCCCCAACCTTAATAATGATGGTGAGTGCAGGTTTGTGGAAGAGTGTCGGTGTTCACCATCCTCTGCAATGAGTTTCCAACCGCGCCTCTCATACGTCGATCTTCGGTTCGTGGTTTGGTGTCACCCGTCACCTCCCACTGGGATTGACTCCATCCTCGAATGGTTCGTTGTCTCAGCACTTCATCAACACATTGCTTCCTGGTTAAGCAGTGTGGATACACCTCCACAAGCTCCATATAAATATGAGTGGGGGAGGATAATTAAGGATGTGGGGAATTTATGGGGGATCATTAATTAGTATCCTTTCTAATTCTCGTATGATAGCATTACTTTAGATTGACAAGTCAAACCATTATTGGCTTGACACATCGTGGGTCCCACACTCTGCCTTTCCATTGGAGGATATGAAATAACAATGTTATTTTATATTATTTCTTTTAAAATGATCCAAAACATATCTTTTTCGTCATACCAACTATGGTCAAAGTATGGAATCCCTTAAGAAAATCCCAGCACTACAAATTCAATGGTGCCCTTAGGTTTTTAATCTGAGCATCTGTTCAAAAGTTTGAAAACACCACCCGCGTGTTTAATAAATGGACCTTAAAAATTCAATAAATTAATTACATTAACCATCCACCCACACCAGTCAAGGATAGGCTCTGCCGAGGAAGAACATACCCCAACAAACTCAATGGTACTCTCAAATTTCAATCCAAGTTACCATTTTGAAGTTATAGATTTTATAATAAAATAATTTGTTGCTTAATTATTTAATATACGGTGAAAAAATAACTTTCACTGGGGGCTCGTACCTTCCCAAGTTAGAATCATCTTAAAGAATTAATACCTCATGAGTTTAGAGGTTGTCTATGATTTTTAATCAGAGTCACCGTTCATGAGTTATAAGAATTTGAAAAATAAAATAACATTATTGTATTATTTTCTTTACCGTTATGCCATTATTGGTTTTTCTAACTGGAGGCCTATGCAAACTAAACATAGGATGTACCTAGGGTAAACCCACAATCTTGATTGCAATGGTACCCTCAGATTTATGATCCATGAAACTATTAAATGTTATTCTACATTTTTAGGAAATCTTCTTACATTCTCAAATTAATGCTAACAAAACTTGATTGTTCATTTCGGGCTTTTTGGGCCTCGATAACACACACAGTTAGATTTTTCTGTCTCAAAATAATTCCATATAATTAAAACAATTATATCGATATTACGGTACATTACATTCTACCCTCATTAGTGATTTGCATCCTTGAAAGCAAAAACCATGAAAAATCAAACAAAAGTGGATATTGAGCATGAATCTGAACCTCTTGCTCCAATGTTCTCTCATGGAGGTTCCCATTCTATCACCCAACTTGCACTAGAGGGATCAAACATCCACAAAGGACTCACTCATATCAATCCAAATTCCCCAATGGGAACATCGTAAATATTTCCCCATGGTCAAAGTCCAACTTTCACTATTCTATAATGTGTGATGGATCAAGAAAGCATCTCCTCCTCTATGACACATTAAAAACATTATGCTCCCGGTTCATTTTTGAGGAAAGATATATATGGTAATCCACCTCACCCACTCTACTGAGAATCTAGAAAGGTCTAATGATCCTCTGAGAATGTTTTCTGCCCCATAAAAACCTTCTTAATCCTCATCGGGGTGAGACCCATACGAAGACATGTTCACCCCCTTCCAAAACCAAGGGTCACCATCTCTTATCGGCATATGACTTAGGTCGGATCTGAGAAGTCTTCACTTGATGACAAGTTAGGCATCATGATGCATACCCTACTACAACTTCTAGCATCCCTGGCCCCCAAGACTGACCTCAGAGGTCCTGGTACATCCTTGCCACTCCAAGATGTACCGTTAATGGGGATGTATATAAATCCATTAACTCCACCTCCCGAAGGATTACTGGTACCATGGTGCAACCTTTGAAGAGAAAGACATGCTCCCCACCTTCAAAAAATCCTTCAAGAGACCACCTTGAGGATATTTGCGCACGTTGGGCCTCACTTTAACATCTCAAGTGGTGCCCCACGAATTTTCTAAATAATTGGTGGAGTGATAGTAATAAACTAGAGGAAAACATCTCCATATTTATCCATGAAGGATATCCATAGCACGACGACCTGCTCTAATGCCTCACTCAGTAGTTTTAGACCAGAGCTCCAAATGAGTGCATTTGCTTCCACTTTCACCTTCCCATAAGTATAGACTATCTAAAAGTCATAGTCCTGGAAGAAATCTAGCCACCATTACTGTCTCAACTTATGAAAGATCTTATGACACTTTGTACATTCATTGGAAAGGTTCCCACTTCATTGTCAAAGTTAGAGAGGGTGCTGCTACCCTGGAGAAGTCTGGTTCAAAACTCTAAGATTTCACAGCCAAATTATAAGTCCCTCTCCCTCTGTGGAGGTAATCTTGGAATCATTTTTTGATAGGATGTCCCTACTCTCAGCCACTCTAGTTGGGAACTGAAAACTATAAACTCTGGCTACCATGAGTTAAGGCTAGCCAAATCAATAGTGATCGACTGCAGCCTTCTATGCATGATTTTATCATGTGCTGACTGGGTTTCCTTTTTCACCGACCAAGAAAACCCTCATTCCAGAATTATAGATATTCCAAAACATTTTTCCTTGTACAATCAATCTTAGTATGAACTTTGGATGTCCAGTCATTTCCCAAACTAACGTTGTATGGCCTTGAAAATGCCACTAAGAGGTTCCAACCAAAACTCACGCCTCAAGGGTCATATCACACCATCAACGTAAGTGTTATTTTCGAGTATCCTCTCAAAGGTGTCTCTAGATGTAATGGTAAATTATTCTTCTTAACTGGAGTCTCGAGGTCTTGAACAAGATTCATGGCACAAAGGAATGATTAGTACCTATGTATATTATTACTGTAGCTATTAGTAGACACAGACCATACCTTGTATCATTCCTAGAGCTCTTTGGTCACACTCCTTGATCACATACCACAACATCTTTCCATATTCCTCCGACCCCCTAAGCCAGGTGGGGACCACATTATGGTGGTGGTTGTAACATGTCGAAATGTATACCACCTCATGTTGCTCTCCTAACTCCACTTACACATCTGCTACTTGGTAGATTCATCTTTCCCTATTACTTCTTCTTCCAGAACGATTTAACAAGCCCAGGTCTCTGAGACTGGCTTCAGTTTCCAGCTTTCCCACTGCAAACAATCACTGGATGCATCCACTCATCAAATGAATATCAACCAAAAATGTTCTCTCTTGCACCATAACATATGTAGGAATGCATAGAAGAATATTGTTGGCTCATATGTCCAAAAACAGACCTCGCTCAGAGATCCAAGCCCTGAAGCACTGACAGTAATGTTTTCATTGAGTACTTGGGATGGCTGAAACGCCTCGATGAATACTCACCCAATGACATGTCATCCTTCTGAAGATGTAGAATATATAGGGAACACTCATCCATTATCTCTTTATGGAAAGAGACCCCCTTCTCTGAGGAAGGTTCTGAATCTTGTCCATAGAAGGGTCACCTCTTCTCTAGATCAGGGAAATCTTAACCATGCCCCTATATAGCTGAGACTTGTAGAAGGCTCTATAACTGGACCTCCATCTGATCAAAAGGTTCCCTGGCTAGATAGAAACTCGGCCACCACCTAAAGCCATTCCATATCCACCTGTGAGTAGTAATTTCTTCAGAACATGAGGCGTTTCTAATGTAGAAACACGTGTAAGGACCGAATCCTACATGTTTCCTCTACCAGCACCACCAGTTGTAACTGTTGACCAATGGGTAGTGATATAGTTGGCACACTAACTAAAGATACCATATCAGGAAACATTCTATTTATCGAATCCTCATCACCATAGGAACCATACTCATGGCCACAGAGAGATAAAGACTTGTATTAAACATCACCATCTGATCAGGTGGTGTACCAACTAGGCGGAAAACTCTAGCCACAACCTCTAGCTAGTCCTCAACAACCTAGGGATATGTCTTTCCTCAAAACCTCAAAGGACTCTTCCGTTGGACCTCGTGAAACGTGATATGTCGGCATGAATTGTAACCCAGTGAGGCTACTGGAAACTGCTTCCCAATAGGTTGTGGTTCTGCTGGTACACCACCCGAAGGAGCCAACACGGTAAGAGGGCCCTGCATCAGAGCCTCGTCGCTCGGTGGGCTGTCATTATGTACTATATCAGGAATACTAGATGCCTCTCTACATGGTGGAGTCCTAGTATTGAACAGGTGCCCCACTATTATTAAGTTATGCCTAGTGATATGGCCAATGAAATCAAAAAAAATTCAAAATCACACATAATTAGTGTTTTCATGCACAGATTCAGAAATCAAAATTCAGGGTCATAGTGTATGGATTCGTCGGCCTAGGCACCAACATTGGATTCCCTCAACTAAAAACCACCCTCATAACCCTTAAAACTATTTCCACATAGAAAAGATCAAATCCCAAGTTCTTCAGTATAAACTAACTCCATTGATAACAAATTTTCACGACCCGTCCCCTGGGGCCCGTGCTGTGACTACCCCAGGCTCGCCTTCCATATGGTAGGGACTGGTGACTAGCACCAGAAAGGCATATCCCTAAAACGGGAAGGAATTGCATTTAAACCTATAAAAACAAATAGAGTAGTTTGCAACAAGATTCAACTACTATGTAAACTGATGTCGTAAAATGCGTGATGTAAGTAAAGGGGCCAGAATACAAGACCAATTGAATGAACTAGTACAACTCATTATTGAAAATACAACTGAAAACTAAAAAGTAGCTCCAGGATCATCCACCGCATATCCTCTTGAAGGTTAGTTACATCTCAGGGTCATTAGTCCCCATTCCATGTCATGCCATATGGTCCACAGCCAAGCACCGTCCAGTCCTGGATCTCTCAAACCTCTGCCTAGCTACTCATCATCTGCACAGGACAAAACATGGTGAGAGAGAATCTCGTTTATGGGTAGGTATAGCAATACCTAGAAGGGTACCCAAGACCTCGAATGTAACACCTAAGACTTTTATGTTATATAAATCATTAAAGGAATCTTTTTCTACACACAACACTTGCTTGGTTTGCTTTACACAAAATCGCAACCTTCCTCGATAGCTTACGTCGTACGCAATACCGAGTTTCACTAAACAATGATAGGCTAATAAAATATTATTAAAACTAGCTGTTATGAATAGTAATAACCACTTTTTGAAATTTTATAAATTTTATTTTTCAAAATGGACTTCATTTTTGGATTTGTAATATCCATATTATCCTAGGGTGAAATTTTGGTATTTTTCTGAAAACTTTCAATTTTTTAATGAATAGTGAAACAACAAAGTGGTAGTTAAGAAAAATGATTTTTTCATAAAACTTAATTTTACCGCTTTTGTGAGTGGAATTTCAAAAATCCGGAAGACACGGTTGATGTTAGTAAGTAAAATGTGTTTCAATGAGAAGAAAATAATTTTTGGTGAATAGTAACTTTTTACTTTTTTTTTACCACGGTTACAAGTAAATAGGGTAATTAAGGGTAAAAATGTTATTATTATTACCCTAACACATGGCCTATTTCTATTGGATAAGTGTAATTTGACCAAAAATAACCTTAGGAATAAAATATGATCATTTAGGAGCACTTGGATTAGATTAGGACATTTATTATTAAAGAAGGGTTAAAATAGTTAAAATCAAAGTTTAATAAGTAAATCATTTTTAATATGGGGTTATAAATAAGATAAAATCGACTATAAATATTCATTAGAAAGCTAAATATATTTCCTACATAATAGAGTTTTATTTTTAATTTTTAGACATTAAATAATTTAATTTATTTATGACACAACGATAATGCAGTAATTACCTTATTAATGAAATATTTACATAATTGATGTTATAAATACACAAATAAATATTATTTGAGACTTTTTATGACTTACACTAATTTTCTAGGTCACTATGACATGTTATTGTTGATTTAAGTAACTCTTTTCGAACTTATCATTCTGTTATGAATTTCATAAAAATCTTGTACCAAATAGAGTCAAAATTGACATAAATTAGTTTTTAAAACAAATATTATATTATTAATTGTTATTTTAATGATAAAAATATAAGGTTCGGAAATATGACTTAGATAAGGTTATATATATTAATAATAAAAAACTTGGGGTTCTTTTGGCTTGATATAGTAAGTTTATTAACCATATATTGTAAGAAAACAAAAAGACAAGGTAAAAGTTAAATTATTTAACTTAGAGTTAAATCTAATTTATAAGGTTAACATAATAACCAAAACTTGTCTAAATCTTATTGGATGAGAGGATTTCGACCCATCCCCACTTTAGCTTCGAAATAAGACCCTTTGGAACCATTATAAACCGAATTTGACCTTAATATAAAATAATATTTTGAGATTTTCCTAAGGTGCCCCTCTCCTCCCTTATAAAAGGGCACCTCCTCCCTCTCCTCCTCACAACAATTTGAGGATTAAAGCTCGTCCAATCCCTGCCAAAATCTCTTCTCCACTTCCCTAGTATCATCCTAGAGGTCTTGGTCCTCTTCAAAGACCATCCTTAGTTCTTTAAGTGGAGGTTAAGAAAAGGCTCGTTAAAAAGAGGTAATATCCATTACCGATATTTTTCAATTTCTTTCTTCTTCAACTTATTCTTATTTAGTTGTTTCATGATAAAGTAATAACATAAGTATTTCTTATAGACTGATATTTTATTAAACAACTCTAATTAACCTTCTATCCATCCTACGGAAAAAGGAAATCACCGCGCGTGCGTACATACGAAATACCGTCTCCACGCCGTGGTGTAATCTACTTTCCACCACCACCTTAATTGGATGGGTATAATGGTGTAATGAGTAACTATATATGATTATTATCAAGTGATATTGATACTGAAATAGTATACATACACTTCAACACAAGTTCACGATCATGATAACGATATCATTGCTCGTGCGTACGTACGAACTACCGTCTCCACGACGTGATGAGATTCATTCTCCACATTAACCATTCATGAATGATTATAAAGTACATATATAATGAATAATAATGAAATATATGACATGTTAAATCTACTGTATTTATGTATATATATATATATATGTCATCTACTTACTTCCATTCAAGACAATAAGGAAAGGAAAACAGCGCTCATGCGTACGTACGGACTACCATCTCCATGAACAGTGTGTTTCATTTCATTTTTCTATCTATTATATATATATATACTGAATATATATGATATATAAATCATGTTTTATATTCTTGAAGTAAGTAAATCATGATATAAGTAATAATAATGTCAAGAACAACAAGTCCAAACACCTACGATAAATGAAACGATTTTACCCAAAACGCTTCTTTAACATTGAATTTACAAAAGAACGGGTAATATAAAGTCATAAGTGAACCATATATGATATCATAACAGTGAGTATGATTCTATATTAAGTCAATAACATTATTTAAATCATTATACAGGAGGTTCGGACACGTACAAAGCATATCGGACCTAAGGTAAGGGAAAATATCACAATCTAATTTTTTACGAGATTTTTTATACTTTGGTATTTACTGGGGTGTATTTTATCTTCCAGATCCATGCTTCCTCAATATGTAATATTATTTCCGTCCACCTACAATTGTTTAAATACAATTTTACCCTTCGGTGAGTTTTTAGTAAAATATATGAAAGGAATCGTTTGTCGTTTTTTGTACGAGGTACTTTTTGGCTTTTCCGACAAAAGTAAGAAGAATGTTTTTTTAACTTATATGGCATGAATGGATTTTTAAAACATTATTACCAAGAATATTCCTTTACAAGTTTTTAAGTTTATTTTTAATCAACTTCTTTTAAAATTGTATGACATTTTAAGAAAGGAAAAGTGTTTTTGAATTAGAAAGGATGTTTTCCTCAAGAATGGAGTTCAAGTATTTTATCAAAATTATTTTCCATATAAGATAATATAGGGTTCTGTTTCTATCCCTATTATTACATTGATTTGATTATGTTGTGATATAAATATTTTTATGAATTCCTTAATCTTATATGAATTGTTTTATGATGTCATGTTGTTTAAGAATCCCATTTTTACTACATGGGTTATGCAATGATGTATGATTTATGATTTTGTGGCACACATAAGAATGGTATCATTATGAGATGGGTGGGAACTATATCTCCCACCAATGCATTGGGTAATGATTTTATATCTCATGAGATAGGCATGGCTAGAACGGTAGGTTATACCGGTTCAGTGAAGCAAGACTGAAACGAGGGTAACTCAGTTCAAAAATGGACTTTGTCCACTAAGATAGTCTTGGCAATGAGTCTTGACTAATAAGAAATGATTCTCTATGATTATGTGTGTATGCCAAAACGTTTCAGGTTTTATGTTATGATTATTGGGATTACATTTCACTACTATTATTTATCCCATGTTATGAAATTATGATCTCTTTTGCAGGTTAAGATTTCCAAAAGTTATGTTCTTGTGATGTGATTGATATTTCTTTTGTCTACCCTTACTGAGCATTTCAGCTCGCCCTTTTGTATGTTTTATTTCCCCAGGTCAGGAAGAAGGTTATTAAGTAAAATATTCCAAAAAGGGACACTACATATGATGAAATAAATGGGAGGCAAAGTAGATGCTTTATGAACCATTTGTTTATGTTTCCCAGTTTCTAAAGACACTATACCTATACGGTCCTTTCATGGTTTTGTTATATGTTGTAATAAGTATGCTTTAATTTTGAAGTATTAACAATTTATGTAAAGTATGGGTCGTTATATCGAAGGTCTCTCAGAATTTCACAAGGAAACGTATAAATCATTATCTCAATCACAAATCCCAATGCAATAGGCACAACTCAATTAGAGTCTCAACTCAAACTAGGTTTTTAGTGACGTATAAATGTAAAAAAGAATATTTGTGAGGCTATATCATCTAATTAAGTCTAGAGGCAGTGGTGCTGACTATACAGATTCTAACCCACACTGGATAGATTTTTAATAAACCCTACAATGATCGACACAGGATCCGACCCTCTTAGATTTGACAGGTAACTTTCCCCTACAATGGCCAATAGTAGATCTAATCCACTGAGGAACAGTATATCATTGAACCATGATGGGCCTCTATATAGCTGGTCCTCAATGGGTTGCGAGGTGCTAATCAATATAGGACCATTAGGTGATGATCCAAACATGACTGCTAAGTTCTGATCCATCCATGACTTCTCGGTCCTGACCCACACATGATTGCTTGGTACTAACCTCTATATGATCTCTCTCAAATCTCCGCCACACTGCCAGCCACTATATTCCTCGCACCTGATGTGCTCAAGTTTGGTATAGTCTTCCACTTGATATACTGGTTATTCCATGACCACCACTGTGTTCAATATAGGAGTAACCCAACAAACCACCATGTCGTAAGGGTTCCAACACGATAGACAACACATCAATTAGACGCCCGGTCTGTGAGTTTTAAGAATTTTTGCTCTAAGCACTAGCTTGGAATTGGGTTTGATCAAAATGATTCATACTCTAACCATCTCCATAACTCAAGTGGAGTGTACCAAAAAGGATCATAGTGATCCAAGGGACCTAGCACCGTAGACGGTTTGTCAAAAAGATGCCCATTTCTCATTTTATGGCCATATAAAAGTTTTTGGGCCACGGTGGACTCAGCCTGCTAGGTTGAGGTCTGTCCTGGCCTGCAAGGGGGGTGTCCCAAAAAGTGCGGCCGGAAAGGCTGTCCTGAACCTTATATGACGACCCGAAAAGGGGTGGATTGGACTATAATGGGTGGCCCGGGAGGGCGGCGGCTTGAGAGGGTGGAAACTCGGTCTAAGGGGGGAGCATAACAGACCCTAGGTGGCGTGAAATCCGATTCGATGTGGAGCATAGACCGGCACAAGGGGGCACAGACCGGTCCGATGGGGAGTGCATCCCACAATAGGGTCTTCCCTTGACCTTGTGGCGGGGGGGGGGGACCCCATAGTCTCTCGAACACTTGATCGACCTGGAGGACATTCAATTAGTGAAGCGGCACATCCGCGAAACCCGCTGTAGGCTTGGGTTCGGCCTCTGCCGCAACATCAGCTACATATTCTATTTAGCAGTGGTGTGCTGGTCATGTCGTCTCCCTCTCACCAACGACGCAGTGGTTGCACTTCCTCCCTTTCTACAGCTGGCCGCCATGCCGGCCGCCTCCTCCGTTCACCAGGGCTAACGAGCCGTGTCCCTTGGCTAACTGGCGGCGTGTGATGGCACCCTCCATCGCCTCTAAAGCCATATGGTGCTGGCCATTCCGATGACCACCTCAGCTCTATTCCACAGACTCCTCTTGGGGCTTTTTTCGGCGCACGACCTCCTTCGTAGTCAGTCAGTGCCGCCTCAACAATGGTTTTCCCTGGAGGGCATAATATTAGAAAAGTGATGGAGGGTTCAACCCAATTTCGTTTGGACCGTGCCATCAATGTTAGATCATAAACAAGGGGGAAGATAAAGAGGGTTAAATAAATTAACATGAATTCAAAACAAGATATCAAACCCCCTATAAAGATACCCACCAACAACCTCCCGAATAAATGAATGAATCACGGATCAACCCGTTAGTCAGTTGGTCAGCGTTATTCGTATTACTCATGATCATGGATGATGAAATCATTTAAAATGATTAAATGAATAAACCCTCTACCTTAAGAATGATTCTGAGCGTACATTTGTGGATGCGGGTTGTTGTTCGTCGTCCTCTGCAACAAGCTTTCAACGGCGTCGCTCATACAATGATCTTTGGTTCGTGGTTGAGTGTCACCTGTCACCAATCACTGGGATTGTCTACTTCCTCTAATGGTTTGGCATCTAGAAACATTAGCACCACATCACTTATTGGGGATGTTGTGTCGATAGGCCTCCCCAACCTCCATATAAATAAGAGAGGGGGATGGTAAGTAACAATGGCATGAAATAATGGGGGCTCATTAATTAATATCCTTCACAATTCCCCTATGTTTTTGTTACATAAGATTGACAGGTCAAGAGTTTTATTTTCTAGGCACATCTTGGGTCTTACACTCCACTTGTCCATTGGAGGATATGAAAGAAAATAAAATAATAATGTTCTATTTTTTTAAACTTAAAAAAACATAACTTTTTCACCAGACCTATTGTGGTGAATGTAAAGTCTCCCTTAAGAAAATATAGGCATCGTGGATTCAATGGTTCCCTCATATTTTTAATCTAAGCACCAGTTCAACAGCTAGAAAATGGTGTTTTCACATTTTCAGAACGTACCTAAAGAAGATCAATAAATTAATTAAATTGACCCTTGACCCTCACCAGTCAAGGTTAGGCCCTGCCTAAATAGAATACGCCCCAATGCACTCAACGGAAATATATAATTTTCTATCTGATTTACTATTTGGAAGTTATGTAGATTAAAATAAAATAATTTTCACTTAATTATTTTATCTACATCCAAAAACTAACTTTCACTGGTGGCCCATGCAGACCAATGTTATTATCTATCAAAACAATGAATACCATCATGAGTTCAGTGGTGGTCTTGGATTTTTAATCAAAGTTACCATTCGTGATTTATAAGAATTTAAAAAATGAAATAACATTATTTAATTATTTTTCATTATGGTAATTCCATTTTCGGGTTCTCTCACAGGAGGCACGCGCCGACTAAACATCAGTTGCACCTAGGGTAAACCTACTATTCTGAACTTAATGGTGCCCTCTGATTTATAATCCTGTAAACCGCTTAAGATTTATTCCACTTTTTTATGATAACTACTTACACGTGCTAATTAACGCTTAACAATACTTTGACAGATCATTATGATCACTCCGAGCCTCGGAATCACATGCCATCTGATTTCACAGTCTCAAAACAATTCTATATAATTAAAAAAAATTATACAAAAAATTTCAAGACATTATATTAAACATTTAACATAACTCTATATGTTTTCTTCTTGAAGGATTCTTACAAGTAATTATATCCAATTTACTCATTATGTAATAATTAAAATCAAAAATATATTTTTATTATGTTAGGTATTTTTGTTACTTACTTGATCAACATGGATATATATTGATTAACTATCCACATTCTTTCCCCATATGGTTACTTATAATGACATCTATTTAGGACATATAGAAAATTATTGGTGTTAAATACTTTTTTCTCAAAATAATATTACTATTATATAAATTGATTATATATTTATATCATTATCTCATATGATGAATGCATAAGAATTAAACAAGTGAGAGGGTTATCCTAAGAAAATATATCCCATCATATAATCCATAGTACTCAACATATAAATAGGTATGTTTGATTTTTTATGTATACCTACCTAAAAAATATTCTTTGAATGTGGTCTTGATAGAATTAATGATGAAATTTCTATGTTCATTATGGTGGGATCATGATTATAAATTTTTAGAATTACATAAAAATCCATTAAGTTATTTTTATCCACATGATCTATTAATTGTCATTAATAACAATGTATATATTATTCTCTATCTTTATGTTAAAATTTTCATTATAATGATTACTTATTTCCAAAAAATATGAATTATATCATAATTACTTGATTTTCATAGTAATTATTATTCCCATATTGGGAATTTGATATTAGACATTCTTATATTTCTATTTACCTTAGTTATAATGAATATTATTACTCATGATTTTAATTACTAGATAGGTTCTACTAATAAATTATGGGAGATATAAATGACTTGTTTTGTATTAAGTAGTTTTATATAGTGTACCAAAATGTACATTAACAGAAAAATACATGGGATTTATTAGATAATTATTTATCATAATTTATGTGACCCAATAATTTTATACATCACTATTGAATAATTTTATATGAGTATTCCACAAGTCTAAATAAAATAGACATACTAGAAACATAACAAGATTAGTACACTTTAAAACTACATACATGAAATAGTATTTCATAAAATGTATTTAACAACTCAAAAAAAGTTATTATAACATTGTTCAACTCATTTACATAACCTACGTAAACAAATTCATTATAACATTGGGAAAGGAAACATAATATACTGTGACCATAGATGCTCAGTATGGGTCAATATGGGAGATATTAATCAATTATCATATTCAAGCATAGATAAAAATTTTGGTATGAGTCCAGATTGTTACTCAACAATTTCATACAAAATCTGTACTAAGTAATAAAAATTAGTCATGGTATAAAACATCATAATTTAAATAAACATGAATAATAATAGTGAGGAATCATAATAAATCAATTATGAACATGGGGGTTAAATCATAAAAAATAAAAACATTCCATTAGAGTGGGGAACCATCATAGCTATTGATATAATATCACATGTCATGGTTAACTATAGGGACCATCATATCATAGTAGATCATGAATAATAAATAGTTTATCATATCATTATATATTAGGAAATATCGCATGTTTCTTATATCATTATTGACCAAGAATCACCACATTTTTTACATAGTGGATCATAAAAATATACTCATTTACATTAATAGTCTTTTGAGATTTAGATATTTACCCCAATAAATAGAGGGATATAACAGATTGATCCATTACATATGGAAAACAATTCATATTTTTCCACAACCTTAATATCCATTCCTTCTTTCAACATTTCGTAACCAATTTAAACTAAATGGGTTACATATTGATAAAATAATAACATAATTATCTGATGGGAATAAAATGGTTTTCATTGAATTATCATCATGTTAATTAATCATGAATTTTATATTTAATTATATGATCATATTCCCAATGATTAATAAAAATCTTTAAAGGGTGTTGATATATTTTAAAAATAAAATTAAAATAAAATTCAAACCAATTTTTTAAATTTTGATTGTAATGTCCCATGTTTTGGACCTAGTCAAAAACTCAATGCGAATTTAAGACTTTCATTTTTTGGATGGACTGGATTAAAAATTGATATTTGAAATGTAGTTATAATAATTGGAATACATTAAATTTATGTTTAGGGATTGACTTTAAGGGTTGAGATAATTTGTAAGAGTTTGGATGTGTTTTGGGAGACTTGGAATCCGAATGACCAATATTTAGAAAAAGAGGTGGAGGAGAACAATAGCATTTGTTTACATAAAACCTTTCACCTCAACTATGAATTATAATATAGGTGTCATAGGTTTATTAAAAAATTTCACCTGATAATACATTCCCATGAAGAAAGTATGCATAAAATATTATTAGTGGGATCACAATATATGCATAGTTTGATGAACTATTTTCCATGCCATGTGAGGGGGATATAGTTTAGATAGTATAATAGAATTTTTAGCAAATGGTAATCTAAGCCATTTGAATAAACACTGTGTATCTTAGAAATTTTAAAGATAGAATTTTACCCTTCCAATATGAAGTGTTTTACCACAAAAAATTACCTCATCTTGCCTATAGAATCTCCCCGAAATGAAAAACTCCTCCTCCAATTCTGTTGTTGGGTTCTATTTCCTTTATGAATATACTCACCCATCATTCTTCATGTTGACATCATATAGAAAAGGATATGAATCCTCTTCCCTCCTTTCCCTATTTATCTTATGTTATAGAATGTTATCTTCTTGTGAGATAAATTATACTATTTTCATGGAGTATGTCAAATATTATTATTTTTCTCATTCTAACATTGATAAATTACCTATAATGGTTGATTGGACTATTCAAACCATATTTTAGTTGGAATATGTTCCTTTTAATTAATGTTTCATTGTTTATAAAAAGTGTAGTCAAGAGAGAAGCTGAACTTTCAGCACATTTCCTTTAAATTATAAAATTAGTTGAATTAAATCCGTAGAACAAGTCTTTGATATCAATTAGGAACCTTTACAAGGTTTAGTGTTGGAATCATCAACAAAAAACTCCGCTTATGTTGTGTTTGATTTAATTCATTTTTTGTTGTCCTTCTACTTTGATTTGATAAATCCTTAGTGGTATACATTAGATTCATTAAAGTTTTTATAAATGACTTGATGAATAAATAATTTTCGATAGTCATTAAAGATTTTATAAAACGTGCTATGCTATTAAATTACAATTTATTGATCTAGTTTAATTAATATAGTTGATTGTTCGTGTATAATAAAGATGGATCCTTTTTATAATAAAACCACTTTTCAGGTGAGTAGTTTTTTCAATTAAGATATCTGGAAAAACTTGAAGTCTGTGGACATATTTAAATTAATTAAATTTGATATTGTAAAGAATTTTTATCTTAGTGAATCATATTAAGAAATATGTGATTCCAAATAAATTTATTTAAGTGATTAATGAAATGGAATAATTTAATATTTCCATTTGGAATGACTTTTATTTATGATTGATGTGCATTGAGTCCCTTATTATTCATAAGAATTGAAACCATTATTCTTATATAATCAATGGAAATGGAGTACCCTATTAGTCACGGAAATGGTGTCCCTTATTATACTATGACTGACTGTAATTTTTAACTTTAATAATATATGGTACTTGGGAATGAAATTATTTATTACTCAAGATACTTAGGAACAAAATCACTTATTTCCTACGAGACAAATGGGTTTCTAAGCCCTTTTATAAAATAATAGTCTCTTATACACATGCATTGATGCTTGCGATACAATTAGTGTAAATTCAATAACTAAGTATGTATATGTGTCCTTATAGGTTAACACCAATATAGTACATATATATTTTCCATTATAAGAGTTGAGACATCATTTGAGTTTTCCCGACATCGGCTTATATAGGTATGTTTAGCCGAGTGTCTTTAAGGTACTAAAGCCTAAATTGTTTTTATTTATATATTTACATCCTTATAAATATATATTTGGATAATTGTATTCTATATTCCAATTTTTGACATCATTAGACCCTATTGTTGGTGGCCTAGTGATTTTATCTCAACCCCTATTTGGGTCGTCGATTGATATTTGAATAGGACTCTTTGTTGCATGTTCAAGATCACAAATTTTTATATCTAATGTAACATATGTTCATGGAAGATTAGGTGAATAGGACTGATTCCATTTTAATAAAGATAATATATATAACATTGGATATTTTTTTTCTATTCTTCATATCTTTAATGTCAGGAATTTTATGCACTATGTCTATTGATGTACATCACATCAAATTCAAGAATGAGTATTTAATAATATAATTTAGAGTTTTAATTGTAATTATATTCTAATGTAGAGGGTATAATATCCATAATATACAACTTTTATATCCTCTCTTCTAATTTAGAGCCTAGAACATATAGGGTGGCAAACTTGAGGCCTATTAACAAACTTGTTCATCTATAGTGTTTATTGTTAATCGATTAAGGGAATTGTAAATGGTATCAATAATTTTTTTTATCAAAATTGGACAAACTAGTTGAGATAGTAGATAGAAGAATTTTAATGTGTCGTAACTAGGTAAATATCTTGTTTCTGGGTCTGGAAAAACTACACATAAAGTATATATCATTTTTTAGGGATGTCACTTTTTTCAAGATGCAAGTTATTATAGTTGATTGATATTTCATCTTGATTGATTGGTGTATTTCCACTACATATTGATTTATTGATTATGACTTCTTAGCCATAGCTATACATTGATAGAGATAGGGTGAATTAGTTAATTATTAGGCATACATACATATTCACAATACATGATAAATTATAATCAATGCATGTAGTATTGTATCACAACTCGAGCTATGATATGGTCTTTGAGTGTATAAAATTATTCTCTACGGTTTATTTAACATTATAATCTTTATAAAATGAATTATTGATTTATTCCCATTTTAAATGAATTAATTATTTTTTATATCATGAATTTTTATATTTAATATATATAATGGGTTAATAATGACTATTCATAAACCTAATTGGTTTTTTCAGATATATCTTGATTGTGGAACCTTAATTAAGAAATAACGATAAAAAAATGATGTAAAAAAGGTTTTATGGGGTGAACCATTTTTGGTTCTAGTTATATTGGATCTAATAAAAAATTATAATGTTTGTGGAACATTATAAATTGGGAAGGGTAACCCATGAAATCAAGCAATTATATATACATGTATATGAACTTGTTATATTCTAAAAGAGAATGTAGAAAACATGATTTATTTTCATGACTTCCAATATTAAATTATAAATTAATATACCTTTATAAGATTGAAATGGTGATTCATTTAGCTATAACATGGAATATGTATCAATATATAAGGCTTGTAAAACTATTATGTGGGCATGAACACCCATAATACTGAATACATAAATACAAAAATAGACCCATGTAGGTCTGTTAGTGTATATTTCATTTTATGTAAGCCTACAAGGGTGTATTAATAATTTAAAAAATCAATTAGGTTTCAATTAAATGAAACCATTTATGGAATTATTGAACCCTAAAAGGTGCCCTAATTTGTTTTTTATTTAGTTATTATCCCATTAGGGTGTATTTATACTAAGGTGATGGTAATTTAAAGTGTTTTTATTCATTTATATGATGTTATAAAAATACATATGGAGATATCATACAAGACTATTCGCTTTTATATATATAATTCCTTTTATATTATTTTTATATTTTGTGTTATTTTTATTTCATTAATTAAAATTACAATTATATCATAAGTGGCATTTTCCTCTATAGCTTGGAATTTATATTTTCCTCAACTATCATAGAAGTGAAAAATTATAGAAATACTAATCTAGGGTATAATTACATAATGATTAATCATTAACAAAAATATAATGGCGTCTGATAAAGAATGTGATAGTGTAATTATTTTACAAATTGGTTTAGGGTTCATTGACATATTGTCACTCTAAATTTCATGATTAATAGGAATCAATTGGATGATAAAAAATGAAATATTGATGTTTTTTTAGTAGTCTAAACCATCATGTATGGTTTTCCATTAATTTTCCTTTAGATATTTTTGGATTGGGAATTTGATCATTTCTGGTAAGACTTTGTTGGGTCATATGATTATATTTCCTAAAATTATGGGATATATGATACAGACGTATGAATTTTTATGTATGATTTTAGATATAAAAGTAGACACCTTTACTAAAATAGGGGTTTGCCGAATAATGTACCACCTCTACATTTGAGAAAAGAGTAGGCTGTTGGGATGAGATTCTACAAATGAAGAGTTCGATCTATTTGATCTAGTAAAATTTGATAAGAAACTCAGATGATAAAATGATACTATAAGTATATAGGTGATTTTCATGAATGTGGAATCTCGAGGGGGATTATTTCAATATACACATATCCTTTGGGTTTTAGAATTTCATCTATAATTTTAACATTGTTACACTCTAGGAATAAATCCCCTATTCAGGTTCATTGAAGTGATCAGTTCTAAGTATGCTGATACGTCCGAGGTGATTTCACATGAGTTTTTGATAATATTGTCTCGGATTAGTTGATGATTAATTATATAAATTACTTTTACCATATATAGTGATATTTGGATGTTTATTTAGATGTTGTCTGCAAGGATGCTAAATGGGATATGTTTATCATGAAAGGGACCATAGGGAAAAGTTGATGGATCCACTGGACCTCTTTCAATAAATGATATATAGTTATATGTGTATTATCATGATTCCATTACATTTTATATAGACCACAATAGTTCATCTTTTAGTTTTTCCTATGGAATCCTATGAGAGAGGTTATCATGATGTTTACATTATTTAATGGAAATGATATGGGTTTTAAGGTCATTATAGTAAATATTCATTGATGATCCTCAATATTAGTTTTATATGAACAATAATTCATGGATTTTCAAGGAATCACATATTTATTTTTTATCAAACAATGATTAAAATGGTTTGATCATTTTAATTTGTAGGTCATTTGAATTGTTTTTCCACTGTCGATGCTTTATTTTTTAAAAGTCGTTCCCCAATGTTGGAAATAATTAAATAAATTATGGCATATATGGGTGCCTAATATTAAAAAGGATCTCCAATTGATAACCTTGGGTGTTTGAAAATGAATTTCCATTTGGCACTTTCTTCATGAACTAGTGGTTAGGGGTCCCATGGGATCATGTGTCGGGTATCAAATTAGGATGTATATGTTTGTAAAACTACTAGAATGATAGTTTATTTTATATTGTTTTTTTATGGTAACTATTCAAAATTGAATAATTGTGAATGAATGGGTTTGAACCATGAAAAAATAGCTTTATTGAAGTGAGGCTTGAGAGAATGTTGGTGTGGAGATGTAGGTAAAATTAAACGAAGGGGACAATGAGAAGGACTAATTTGGAAATAAACTAGGTGATACATGACAATTAAACCATGTAAAAATCATGATACAAAACATTATTGAGTTGTGGTGTAAGTTTTTATGGAGATGTAATTTGTATCCCTTGTTGATTTGAGTAATGGTCAGAGTGATCTATACATGTCTATTGATAAAGCCTTAGTGGACTCCTTGTCTATAAGTGATATTAATTATTCTCATAACATTTTCATATGTATGATGTGATAGAATTTACTATATATAAATCTATATAACCCAGCAGAATTTATTTGATGATGGAATAACCACATGGGAGCTACACGTGTCAACTGATTTAAAATAATCCATACAGTGAGTAATTCACTAGCACACCAATAATGGGGGAGACTTACATTGTAACATGAAAAAGTAAAATAACATAAAAGTTGTCTTTGTGGAGTGGTAATGATTTTTGAGTGATATTTATGGTTTTTCTAGAGAAGATGGGGGCTCTCAACCCTTCCAACTATTATATCTAGGAAAGTGATATGGTGGTAAGATTTTTTTTTCTCTAGGGTGATTATAAGTATGATCATTAGTTTTGGTAGTGGGACATCCGTTTGTTATGGGAAACACTAATGTGATATAGGTTGTAGGATCTTGAGTCTGATCATTGGATGGTAATTTTTTATCTCATATATTGTTTACTAAATTAAATAATTTATAGTTTAATCATCTGTAAATTATATGCATGGGTTAAATTATGGACATAGGATAAATATAGAGGTGGGAATTAAGAATGAGATATAATATGGTGATTCTTGGTAACATGATCAAGATATAGTGATTTCTAGTGTAGATTCATGTCATTGAATAAGGTTGGGAGATCATTTCTCATGTAGATTCCACCAAAAATAAGGTATATGATAAAATGTTCATTCCCATTAAAATTCTGTTTTACGTGGAATATAGCTTCAGAATTTGGTTTTAAATATGAATTGACTACAATTGTCTGTTATTTTTAAAATATCCGAAATGATTCATCTCATCAAGGGTTCTGTAAAATAGAAATATATAATTTGTTTGGAATCACATGAGGCATTCCATCATATTGAGATAATTAATTCATAATGGTTGGATAATGTATTTTCAGGTAGAATCATTTCTAATAATTCTATATTTGGATGATTGGATAATAACACTCTATTTGATTCATAAATGGTATGAGAGGGTAAAACAATGATTGAGTACTTAAATAAGATAATATAATTGTAGGATGGTTAAAAACATGAATTGATCATTTGAAATATAAAAACAACAGTGGGGGAAAATATGATGGATGAAGTATAGGAATATAGAATGGTCATGACATTGGTTAAAGAATATTAAAATAGGTATGATCGTGAACATTCAGTTTTGAATCTGATATTTGGGTGGATTTTTAGAGGCCTAATTAATACATTTTTAATTTATCACATACTGATTCTTCAGGAAGGAAATGATATGTGGAAATTTGAATGAAAATATAAGTCCCAATAAAGATGGGTATCATTTTTCATAGTACCAAATTACATCTTTTGGATGAGATATTCTAAAGTGGGAATATTGTAACATCAAATTTTTTTGAATGGGTTGAAAATTAGGTGTTAATTTGTACTCAACAATTGGTTGATTGGATTAACTCAAAAGTGAGCTTCATAAAAAAATTATTTCTGTTTTAATACATAAATGTTATGTTTTATAATTAAATTTAATTTTTAATATGTGTTTTTGGAGTTTTGATGGTTTTTGTGAGAATTTCTTGTGGAATATAGATTTTTGTAAAAAAGTGGGAGCTGCAAGATATGTACAGAATATGGAGTAACTATGATCTTCATTCAGGAAACCCTATAGGTTTATAAAATGTGTATTGAAAATTTATATACATTTTCATGTTGTTATGCATAATTTATGTTGACTATTACAGTGGTGGGAGTATGTGTTGTGTATAGTTTGGAAAACTGTGCACCTATCCATTAATGGGGGAGACCCTTCTAAAAGTAACATCATAAGGATGAAATATAGTTATGAATTTTTTTTCAAACTATTTGGATCATTAAAATAGGAAAATGAATATTACTGTGCCTTATTTAAGTCCTTTAACCCCATAAAATCACCCCACATTTCTCTAGTAGTTCCCCATTATTTTTAACTCCACGTCCTCTTCCCTTGGTGGATTCTCCTTCGATCAAGCATGGAATCAACTGTCATTAATCAGGTTGGAATCATTGAGTTGAGTCAATGAAACATAATACGAATTCTAATATTTATCATACTTTAACAAATATAATCTTCATGCATGCTAAATGTTCTTATTTTTGTGGAATTTTTCTAGCCTTTCGATTTCTCTCATTCTAAATCGAATCAAATCCCAATAATGAATTAGTTTGGCCTCCAAAGCATGGTGTAGGTAGTCTATATTAAATTCCAATAATTTTTAATCATTTCTAAAATTCTTTATTAGGATTCACTGTAACAACCCATGTAAATAAATAATATTACATTCTAATGTTTATCAATATTTGTGAATAAAATATTAATATTACTTTAAGGGGAATGCTATGCTTGATGGCATACACAATATGCAACAACGAGTTTCTTTGAAATCTTACGTTGCACACTAATAATATAATAATATTATAATAGTTAACGCCTGGCCGTTGTAATGGAGGTAATGAACAGAATTAACGAAAAAATGATTACATATTTTTGTTAAATATTTTTACTTTTATCCAATAAATGTTAGAGGCTTAAAATCTAAATGAATCACGTTTTAAGAATAAATACTCTAATATTTTTAAAAGATTGTTTTACCACCTTTTGATGGAGAACCTTTTTTAAATCTAAATTTTGACAATTTTATAATCTCTACATGTCAAAATAAACTTATTATTTATGATTGGGACATTGAAATTTACTTTCGTTATATTTTTGGTATGTTTCTGACAATGTTCATTTTTTTTAATGAATGATTAAAAATACTGCATTTTACATCAAAACTGCTTTTTTATCTAATTTAAATATATGGTTAGATTATCTTTTTCATTTTTTTTAAATTATAATAAGAATATATTTTTACCATTTAATTAAATTTTGGTCATTAGAATCAATTTCACTTTGAAAATAGACATAAACAAGTGCCAATCTTTTCATAGATATTGCTTTAAAAAACCATCTATTTGTTTTGACAAGGGGAATTATTTTTCAATTAATTATTGCAATTTCTGTGTTTGGAATTTGGTAAAATGGATTTCATATTTTGAATCAGAAGGTCCAAATTATGTTATTAAGACTCTTTTGTTTTTGGACATTATGAATATTAACGATGGTAATTATCTTTAATTATCTTGATTAATTAGTAATTGAGTAGTTATGGATAATAAAATAAGATCATAATAATAAAAAATGACCCCAACATGTGTCCAAATGCTACTGGATGTGTCATGGCCGACCATGGGATTCCTTGTGTCAAACATAGGGACCCCATGGAATCACGTTTTGGTGATAGTGACACTTTATCATTTTATGTTTTTAAAAGGAATGTTTAAACAAATTATGTAACGCCTATGTAAAAAATTTATAATATTGTCTAAATAAAATATCTATTGGACTATAAATAGTAATTGGAATGATAGAAATATTTCCTACATCATAGTATTTTTTTTATAATTTTTAGACATTAAATAAATTTATTTATTTATGACATCATGATGATGTAGCGATTATCTCATTAATGAACGATTTAAATAAAATGAAATGATAAAGTAAAATATATGCCTTACAGTTGTCAAAAACCTATTGGATGAGTATATTTCGAACCCTTATCACCTTATCCACGAAATATATCAATGTGGGACCTTTTAAATCCGAAACTCATTTTAATATAAAGTAACATTTTATAACTTTCCAAGAATGCCCCTCCTCTCCTCTTATGAAATACCCCCACATCTACCTCCATACCCACACCTCTAAAGCCGTTGGATCTGACAAACCCTGCCCATTTCATCTCTAAAAATCCCACTATTCATCATGGAAGAGTCACATTAGGATGAAAGCTCTTCAATAAACCCTTTTGTTTAAAACCAAAGGGAGTTACCTGATTTAAAGGTAATGTCTTCTCTTATGTTCTTTTGTATTCTTTTGCTTCTCCAACCCCCTAAACTCCTTTTATTATTTTCTTTTGTAACAACATCAGTATCTTCAATATACTAGGATGTTTTTATAAGAATTAATCGATCTAAACATACACACACATCCATCTAATGGTTAAACAACATATTGTTTCTGTGGATGGTGAATTACTGCCTCACGAAATGATGATTGTTCAATATTCTATTAACACCATTAAAGGTGGACATTATGATGTCACTAAATTTTATATATGATATATATGGTATTTATTTTTTCTATATGTTTCTGTATTTTATATTTAAAACATACCTTTATTCATTTCATGTTGTGTAAATGCGATAATTTCATATGAGGAAGTGTGGACTACCGCTGCCTCAAGTGATGTGACTCGTTCATGCAATACATGGAATGTATAATGAATGAAATTAATGAACTTATGTGAACTATATAACATATTTATTATACTGTAATTAAATATATATATCTCTAAATTATTTTTAATTCCATTAATATGACAAAGAAATGAAAATGGTGTTCATGATTACGTACAAACTACCGTCTCCATGAACGGTGCATTTCTTTTCTTTTTATCTCCAAATGTTATGGAATAGTATAAAATGAATATGTAATGGATATATATGATAAATAAATCATTAATACTATTATGTAGATGATGTAGTTATAACTACATGGAAAATTATTTTCAAACATGTTCATTTTTGGCTCATGTACCAAACATCGACAAAAACATCTGATATGAACTCACATAATTAACTAATTATTATAAAATTATAATATGTGATATGAATTGAATAATAAACTTTAAAGGAGGTCCTTAATAAATAATAAATTGACAAAAGTTTATTATTCAGGAATATAATGAAATGAACAAGACAAGTCGGTCTTGTGGTAAGGGATCCTACATCTCTCTTTCTTTTTAAGTACTCTTTTTATGATTCTTACTTTAAGCCCCTATTTATTATGATGGGGGATGTTCGTTTATATTCCTGTAGCTGTAAATTTTATTTAAATATTATGAGAGACCCTATTTGATCTCATCAATCCAATTTTGGATGTTTTTGGTTGCGCCGTTAGGCTGCCAAATTTTCATAAGGGGATTTTCATCTAACTTTTTATTCCTGTGAGATTCATGCTACATTGGCCACAATTTCCATTTTTGTGGTGTATGTACTGCCCAATATATTACTATTTGTATAATATAATCTCATTTATGTGCATTTACATCTTCATTTTTTGACCCTTATTTTTTAGGGTGTACGTTCTGAAAGTTGCCCAAATCAGAAAGGGAACCTTTCACACCCATCATTTTAAAAGACTTATTTTGTTATGTCTTATAATTTACTTAGTTTTATGTTTGGATATGTTCTCATATATCCTTATTGATTTATATTTTATTTCCATGTTATTAGATACCATTTTATCTCTCATCAACTAATTTTATGAATTTTAAAGTGACGCCGTTAGGCTTTCAAATTTTACCAATGGAACTTCTTAACCCAATTTCGATTTCATTGGGTTCAACTTGTAGTTATTGAATATGTCATCCTATGAATATGTGTGAATGTCCTCTGGTTGTATTACACTTAATATCCACTTATATTGGATGTATTTATATTTTTCACACATAATGATGAGATTGATTTATCCTTAATTTAAGGATACCTTCTTTATAAGACATTTCATCCCATTTTACATTTCTAGTGAGACTTCATTGTTGTTATGCACCAATTAACTCTTATATGGTGTATATACAATCATTTGGAATATTATATCATTAATCCCTTTATTCTCATGATATTATAAAGATCTTATAAAAATGTTATACCTCAATTATTGTATTCAAGTGTCTCTTATTTTGTTAAAAACCCTTTAACTAAAATATCGTTTTAAATGTTTCAATGATTTATTCATTTAAATATTTCTCATTGACATCCATGTTTTCAAAATGGTTTTAAGGATTTATTTATATTGATATTAATGGTTTAAAATGTTAAAAGATACAAAGTGGAATGGGACACTTTGATTCAAAAATGTCTTTATTCAATGTTTTAAATGGTTTAGAAAATGGTTATAGAATTGATTCATTATTTCAATATATTAAAATGTTATATTGTTATTGAAAAGTGGTAATGGTACCTTTCCTTTATTCTTAAGTATTATGCTATGATTATGTTATGGTTCATGGGCATTGTTTATGAAGACGGGTGGTTCCGTGATAAATTAAGGGCGGGTGAGCCCGATATAGCTCTCCAATGCAATGGGTAACGCGTAGGAGTTAAATTATAAGGATTATTCGAAGAGATTTAGGGAATATTCAATGGTGGGTATTCCAATACATAACCATGAGTGTTACTCCATACATAAGAATGTTATGAATGCCTCAAGTTACATTTATGACTTATGTTTTCTTTGAGTTATTCGTAAATCTTATGATTTCATGAGGTATGTTACAGTGCTTAAGTTTTATGAGTAAAGTATGATTTCATTGATTCTTATGTATAAATGGACTAATGCTTTCTTTCTGTATTGTTATAACCCTTAAAGAGATTTTTATGCCTATCCCAAGGTTTTGAAATGTTTTTCGCAGGACACAAAGTTGAATACGGTCAAGGATGTGATCAAGGAAAAGTCAGGCTGTCTAAAACAAGGAACTTGACATGAATCTATTGTTCAAGAGTTTTTATTTTGTGAAAAAAAAAATGAAACTGAGTAGATATGTCTATGTAGTAATCATTGATATGTAATACTTATGTCTTAATTATATAAAAATCTAAACCTGAAAAGATCCTCAATGTGAATTATTCAATTTAATTCAAGATTAAGTATGGTTTAAGGTCAGGTCCTTATAGTTGGTATTAGAGGTTTGTTTAGATAACTTTAGAGGTTAAAGTGTTGTTTAAGAAAAAGTGACAAGTTGTGTATAACCACAATGGTTAGTATATTAGATGGAGTGATTGCTTTTTTAGAATGAGTTTGAGATAAATTGGATAAGTATATATTGGTGTTTATCTTCCTCTTTATTATATGATGATTTTACTGATATACTCACACTGACCTTTTTGGTTTTAGTAAATGGCTGGATCTAGAAGGCACCAATGTAACAATGGATTTGAAGAAAACTATGACGGTTTTATGAAAGAACATATGAATGATATGGGAGATGCAATGAGAACTCTTGTTTTTATCCTCAACCAACTATCTGGAGTCATGATTGACAACCTGAACCTTAGTGATTTTTATAAGGTATCGTATATGTGGGATACAAATCCCTACATATGTTATGGTAATCATAATATATATGAAAGTATGTTCATAAACCTATGTGTATAAGATGTGGAATGAAACACATAGGGAAATGTTTTCATGGGACATAAAGATGCTATAGATGTGGAAATGAAGGTCATAAAGCAAGAACCTGCCATGGAAAAAGGAAGCATCTAGATGACTCTAGGAAAGGGAAAGATGTTTTTTCTGAAGGATGAATTGAATGTTTTAAATGTGGTGTGTATGGTCATTATTCAAACACATGTCCTAAGAAGAAGTTTTGGGAATGGGGTCACCAAGATCATAAAATGATTCATTTACCAATACCTAATGCCATTCCGATTGAGGATAAAGAAACCGACAATGGCCAATGAAAGGTATGGATTATTTCATAACATATTTTTTCCAATAATTGGAATCTTAGTATATGATTCATGAATTTGTTTGTAGGAAATAAGTATTTCATAATAAGTTGAAAAGTAATGGATAATGGATCATGAAGAATTTTGAATGAGTAAGAAGTCAACATATAAGGGATTCAAAAGTTATTATAGATTTTAGGATGGTGAGATTCCTAAGTGTATTAAGTCTCTTTTGATGATGGGGTTACATTAGAATTCTTTTTATAATATATTTAACCCTGATGTTTGATTTATGAAAATTTTATTCAATGAATAATTATCCTTTCTTTTGTGGATATAGTTATAAAAAACCATTTGGGTTTATATGATCCTTGAATTTTAGGCAATTACTGGTTAATACATTTTGGGTTGTAAAATGAATTTTATTAAATATCTTTTGTGGTTAAACGATGTTATGGTTATTTTTGAAGATTTTATCACTTTTGGGGAAGGTTTTAAGAAATATATTGTTATGGAAAAAAGACAACACGCAGACCATGTGACAACCCATCACGTCAGAAGAAGCTGCAGGAATCGAACCCACAACAAAAGTGCAACTAGTATTTATATCCTACCACTGGACTACATGACTTAACTAGTTAGTTTGAATGATTCTTTTTAGTTAGATGATTTTATGAATTAATAGTATGTTGATTTTGGGTTATCTATGGAAATGATTAGCCTATCATGGAGGATATGTTATTAGGATAATTACTTTTAATTATGAGACATTAAGTGTAACTGATGTTATTATGGAGAAAAATATTAAGATTTGTCATTAGAGACTGTTATTAAATCTTTCAGATATTTGGGTTTCAATCTTATTTTTGTTTAAATTGAATAATTTTATGGATATATGTGTATTGAATGGTCTTTGTTGAACTTTGGGTTTTGTTTGACAAATTTTGGAGATTAGGAGTGATTTTTTTTAAACAAATTATCCTGTTTGGGCATTATCTGATCTCGTACTGAACTTTTTGTTTTGGTTTTGGTTAAGGTCTAAAGTCATGGAAAATATATAGTTCTCTTTTTGGGATATGGTGACTCTCAATAATTTGATTATCGTACTCTTAATGCAAACAAGTCTTCCTAAGTACTCGTCTTTGGGAGAAAATATGAGTTTCAGAAAGGAATATAGTAAAAGATGAAAGTCTACATGAAAAGTAAGTATGTTTCCTTATGATTTATTTAAGCGCAAAAATAAATTCCTCAATGAAAATTAACTTAAAAAAAAGTTGACTGTTAACTTTTCCTACTGGGGGATCGAATACCGTTTAACCCGTCAAAGGTTTGTGATTTTCTTATAATTAACTTTCTCCTAGACATGTTTACTATCACTCTCCATCAGAACATTACCCTTTTCTTTCTCATCAATATCCAGATTTTCCAACTTGGAATCCTAGTATGGGTTAACTTGGGTGACCTTTTTACTTCTCTCCCTTTATTTTAAAGTGATAGTTATACTGACTCTTGTCCGGATGTGGGACTTTCAAGGAAGTTTCCAAGCCCAATTTTGAAATTGTGAGGATGAAATTTTCCCAAAATGGGGGAAGGATGTAACATCACAAGTAAATAAATAATATTATATTAATATTATTATCAATATTTGTGAATAAAATGTTAATATTAATTTAAATGGAATGTATTGCTCGACGGTGTACCCAATACGCAACAACGAGTTTCTTTGAAATCTTTGGTTGCACACTAATAATATTATATTATTATAATAGTTAACACCTAACCGTTTTAATAGAGGGAATGAAAATAATTAACTACAAAATTATTACATATATTTGTTAAATATTTTTACTTTTATCCAATAAATGTTAGAGGCTTAAAATCCAGAAGAATCCAATTTTAAGAATAAATACTCTAATATTTTTAAAAGATTGTTTTACCGCCTTTTGATGGAGAACCTTTTTTAAATCTAAATTTTGTCAATTTTAAAATATATATTTGTTTAAATAAACTTATTCATTATGATTGGTAAATTGAAATTTACTTTGGATAAATATTTTGTATGTTTCTGACAATGTTCATTTTTTTAATTAATAGGGAAAAATACTGCATTTTACATCAAAACTGCTTTTTCTTATAATTTAAATATATGGTCAGATTATCTTTTTAATTGGTTTGAAATTATAATTAGAATATATTTTTACCATTTAATTCAATTTTTGTCATTAGAATTAATTTCACTTAGAAAATGGACATAAAAAAGTGCCAAACTTTTCATAGATATTACTTCAAAAAACCCGCTATTTGTTTTGACAATGGGCATTATTTTTAAATTAATGATTGAAATTTCTTTGTTTGGAATTTGGTAAAATTGATTCCATATTTTTAATAAGAAGGTCCATATTATATAATTAAGGCTCTTTTGTTTTTGGACATTATGAATAGTAACGATGGTAATTATCTTTAATTATCGTGATTAATTAGTAATCGGGTAGTTAAGGATAATAATATAATATCATAATAATAAAAAATGAACCCAAAATGTGTCCTAATGATAATAGTTGTGTCATTTCCGTCAATGGGATGCCTTGTTCCAAACATAGGGACCCCGTGGAATCTCTTTTAGGTGATAGTGACACTTTATCATTTTATGTTTTTAAAAGGAAAGTATAAACAAATTATGTAACACCTAAGTAAAACAATATTAATTTTGTCTAAATAAATGATATATTAGACTATAAAAATTCATTAAAAGGATAACAATATTTTACACATCATATTATATTTTTAATAATTTTTAAACATTAAATAAATTAATTTATTTATGACATCATGGTGATGCAGCGATTATCTCATTAATGAACGATTTAAATAATATGAAAAGATAATGTAAAATATAAGACTTACATATGTCCAAAACCTATTGTATGAGTATATTTAGAAACCTTATCACCTTATCCTAGAAATATATCAATTTATGACCTTTAAAATCCTAAAATCATTTTAATATAAAGTAACATTTTATAACTTTCCAAGAGTGCCCCTCCTCTCCTCTTATAAAAGGCCCCTACCTCTACCTCCTTACCCAAACCTCTCATGCCTTTGGCTCGGCAAAACCCTGCCCATTTCATCTCTCCACATCCCTCTATTCATCATGGAAGACTCAACTTAGGATCAAATCTCTTCAAGAAACCATTTTGGTTCAAACCAAAGGAAGTTACCCGATTTAAAGGTAATATCTTCTCTTATGTTCTTTTGTTTTATTTTGCTTGTCCAACCCCTAAACACTTTTTATTCATTTATTTTTTACAAATAAAATTTTCTTAAATATACTAGGATGTTTTTATAAGAAGGATTCGAGCTAAATGTACACACACATCCGTCTAATTGTTAAAGAACATACTGTTTCTGTGGATGGTGAATTACTGCCTCACAGAACGATTATTGTTTAATATTCTTTTAACACCTTTAAAGGTGACCATTATGATGTCACTATATTTTATATATGATATTTATGAAATTTATGTTTCCTATATGCTTCTGTATTTTATATTTAAATCATACATTTATTCTTTTCATGTTGTGCAAATGCGATAATTTCATATGAGGAAGTGTGGACTACCGCCCCATCAAGTGACGTGACTCGTCCATGCAATATATGGAATGTAAAAAGAATGAAATTAATGAACTTATGAGACCTATATAACATATATATTATACTGTAATTTTAATATATATATATCGGTCAATTATTTTTATTACCATTAATATGACAAAGAAATTAAATTTGCGTTCATGCGTACGTACGGCCTACCGTCTCCATGAACGGTGAATTTCATTTCTTTTTATCTACAAATGTAGTGGAATAGTATAAAATGATTATGTACTAGATATATATGATATTTAAGTCATTAATACTATTCTGGAGATGATTTACTTATAACTACATGGACAATTCATTTCAACCAAGTTCATTTTTGACTCATGTACCAAACATCGACAAAAAATCTGATATGAACTCAAATAATTAACTAATTATAATAACATTACAATATGTGATATTAATTTAATAATAAACATTAAAGGAGGTCATTAAGAAATTATAAATTTAAAATAGTTTATTATTCAGCAATATAAAGAAACGAACAAGTCAATTTGGACTTTAGGTAAGAGATCCTACCTCTCTCTTTCTTTTTAAGTTCTCTTTTTATGTAACTTACATTAAGCCCCTTTTTCTTATGATGGGGGATGTTATTTTATATTAATATTTCTGTAAATTTTATGTTAATATTATGAGAGACTCTATTTGATCTCATCATTCAATTTTTGGATGTTTTAGTTGGTGTCGTTAGGATGCCGAATTTTCATAAGGGGATTTTCATCTCACATTTTATTCCTGTGAGATTCATGCTACATTGGCCACTATTTCCTTTTTTGTGGTGTATGTACTGCACATTATTTTAATATTTTTATAATATATTCTAATTTATGTCTATTTAAATCTTCATTTTATGACCCTTCTTTCATGGGGTGTATGTTTCTAAAGATGCCCAAATCGGTAAGGGAACCTTTCACACTCCTCTTTTTAAAAGACTTATTTTGGTATGTCTTTTAATTTACATCTTTTTATGTTGGGTTATGTTCTCCTATATCCTTATTGATGTAAATTTTATTTCCAAGTGATGAGATAACATTTTGTCTCTCATCAACTAATTTTATGAATATTAAAGTGATGCTGTTAGGCTATCGAATTTTACCCAGGGAACTTGTTAACCCAATTTTGATTTCTTTGGGTTCAACTTGTAGTTATTGAATATGTCATCCTATGAATATGTGTGAATGACATCTGGTTGTTTTACACTTAATATCCACTTATATTGGGTGTATTTTTATTTGTCACACATAATTTTGATATTGATTTATCCTTAATTTAAGGATTCCATCTTTATAAGGGATTTCATCTCATTTTACATTTATATTGAGACTTCATTGTTGTTATGAACCAATTCACTCTTATATGGTGTATATAATGTCCTTTGGAATATTATATAATTAATCCCTTTATTCTAATTATATTATAAAGATCTGATTAAATTTTATTCCTCAATTATTGTATTCAATTGTCTCTCATTTTGTTAAAACCCCTTTAACAAAAATATCGATTTAAATGTTTTAATGATTTATTCTTATAAATAGTTCTCATTGATATCCATGTTTTAAAAATGGTTTTAAGGATTTATTTATATGGATATTAATGGTTTAAAATGTAAAAAGATTCAAAGTTTTATAAGACAGTTTGATTCAAAAATCCCTTTATTAAATGTTTTAAAAGGTTTTGAAAATGGTTTTAGAATGGATTCATTATTTCAATATCTTAAAATGTTATATTGTTATTACAAAGTGGGAATGTAATCTTTCCTTTATGCTTAAGTTATGTGCTATGATCATGTTATGTTTCTTGGGAATTTTTTATGAAGACGCGTGGTTCCGTGATAAACTAAGGGTTGGTGAGCCTGATATAGCTCTACAATGCATTGGGTAACACGAAGGAGTTAAACACTATGTTTTCTCTAAAGAAATTTAGGGAATATACTATGGTGGGTCTTCCAATACGTAACCATAATGGTTAATCCCTACGTATGAATGTTATAAATTCCTCAAGTTACCTTTATGACCTATGTTTTCTATGAGTTATTCGTAAATATTATGATTTCATGAGGTATGTTATTGTGCTTATGTTTTATGAGTAAAGTATGATTTCATTGATTCTTATGTATTCATGGACTGATGTTTTCTTCCCATATTGTTATAACCCTTACTGAGCTTTTTATGCTCATCCCATGTTATTGAAATGTTTTTCGCAGGACATAAAGTTGAATAGGATCAAGGATGGGATCAGGGAAAAGCCAGGCTATATAAAACAAGGAAATATACATGACTCTTTTGTTCAAGATATTTTATTTTGTGAAAAAAATGGCAACTGAGTAGATGTGTCTATATTGTAATCTTTGAGATGTAATAGTAATGTCTTAATTCTCTAAAACTCTATACCTGAAAAGATCCTCAATGTGAATTATTCAGTTTAATTCAAGATTATGTAAGGTTTAAGGTTGGGTCTTTATATTCACATCAGAAATTCTACATGAATCCCTTAGACTATAAAATTATAGGAACTAAATTCATAGAACACAACCCTGATGTCCCTTAGGACCCGTTATGTGGTTAGAGGTCGATGATCTCAACATGAACAACCTATTAATGGTATTTTGATTACATAATTTTTGTATAGGCCTTGAATAATTATAAAACTACACCTTGGTTCTGTCCTTTAGATTCCTGGTAATGTTTATAAATTCTTTTATGAATTGAAATGGTTAGACAACCCTCTTGTATTTTATTTTTTTGGTATAAATAACTCGTAGAATTAATTAAGATTATTTTGTGGTATGAAACATTGATTACAATTTATAGTAAAACCACCTTTATAGTAAATGATATTATCAATGAAAATAAATGGTATCATTTTTTATTTTTTGAATTTTATAAATTAATTAAAATAAATTTTTTCAATGAGATGTTTCCTAGTAAATCATTTATATTGAATGGTTCTTTCCAATGACCATTCAGTATGTTATAAGGGAAAGGGTCAAATACAATATTGGAATTTAAAATGAAAATTATGTATGATATATGGGCATGAAAAATGTTATTCATCATTGGCATGGTGTCCATTATTCAATTTTGATTGATAGGCATGGCATCCCAAAGTATTGATATTCATGGAATCCCTAATACATATATGATCTATATGCATGAAAACCCTTACTTTTTCATGATATTCCACAAGTCATTTCTAGAAATAATTATCTATACATTACTCTATATATTATATCATGTATATAGTATAAATAATTATTGATACTATTAAACATAGTGACACATCATCAGAGATATCATGATTTATGTAGAGGACAGTATGGTTAGTGGGTTGTCCTTAAATAACCTGAGCCTAGCTTGTTTATATTTAATTATTTACAACCATATCATTATATCTTCACACAACTGCATTTTATATTCATGGGGTTAATTGTATTAGACAGTTATGAAGATTTCCTAAAAATTTTATCTCACATCATGTTTTTTACACTGATTTGTAATGAAATTTATATCATGAGGGTTGTTTATGGATCATGGATTACACTCCCTGATGTTAATAATGAACATTAGAGATTAGAGGCCTATCACTGATTTCATTATTAAGATTCTCATGGATATAGTCATTGTTATTTTGTTGTTCTCTATAATCACTTAGTTTTTTTGCTGTATCCAAATTGTTTTACATTATATCATGGTCATTTGTAATTACTTACTAATTTTCATTTGTTAGTGACTTTCGATTATATTTCACTTACAATGTATTTAACTTCCACCACTATATTTATTAATGATTTATAGGGTATTGTCTCCCCACCTTGACCCCTTTAGGACCTAGTTTCTAATTGGATGATTCTAGTGTAGGTTGAGTAAAACTATACACCCATTATACAATAGGATCAACTATAGATAATTGATTGAGTCAGGTTTAGATATTACTCTAATAAAAAATAGAATTTTATTGTTAGAAAATTTCTTCTAAATATTATAACAATATTAAAAAAATTAAATTTAAAATTACTATGGAAAAATGTAAATAAATCATCACCTCACATAGTGGTCCCAAATAAAGGAAAATTCATTCAGGTCACAAATATTAGAAAAGGGTAGTCCATTCACCCATTTGAAAAAAAATCATAAAATAATTTTTTAGAAATTTAATTCGTTAAAGTTATTCCATTAAAATGGGTATAATGAAATTTAAATATTGTGAATGTTATATTCATTGAATATTTCAAATATTGGTATTTACCTTCATAAAACAATTTTGATGTGTATTGATAGAGAGAAAAATAAACCAACATAGGAATAAATATGGTTGAGTTATCTTTATAAACATTTTTATAGAATAATAATTAACGAATATAGGAAAATGGAAATAATACATAAAAATGTTAGGAATAAGAGATTTATAATAAAATATATGATATTTAAAATTTATTAACAAAAAAATAACAAGATTTAAATTTATCAAATACATTATAATAGAAATAAGAATTTTACACAAATCTCATACCTCATGTCTTGGGTTTATTTGTACATTTAAAAACATAATGAAAAATAAATATGGATTTATTATACATATATTATGGAACCGTAATCATATACATCATTCAATATATGATTTACTTATAAGATATTGTCCCAATTGTATTGATTATTCATTATTTAATCTTTGTGTCCGGTGGTATTTTTTTTATTTTGCATACATATTTCTTTTCATAATACACGATCATTATACAAAGATCATTTTTGTATAATATCATTAATTATAATCATGTATATATATATATATATTCTAATATTTTATTGTTTTTTTGAGTATTCAGATAAACCCAGGATAAAAAATGAATTACAACACATCGTAGAGATGGTAGTTATTACGTACATTGTGATGATGTATAAACATTATTATGAAAGAAAATTAAAAATATTAAATAATAATTAAACTTTATAGAAATATAATATTATCATAAATTTTGTATATTTTCATTAAATTCACCACTATAACCATCGATGTGATTTGGTGATGAAAAAAGGCTTCATTTTGTGGGTTTAGTAGTGAATACTTATGCACGAGTGATGTTTTCATTTACCATATGACGGAAAAAGGATGGTATTGGTTGTTACATCGCCAAAATAACATTTCTATATATTTTAAATATTAAAATAATTATTTAATGATATATACAATTTATATTATGTAAGTAGAGGTAGAAACAAGTTACATTCTCTGCTAAGAGTTATACCTCTTCATTGAGAAACCTTTTTTGGCTAACATACTATGCCTTGAAATGATGGAATATTGAAAATGACAGAAGCTCTAAGAAATGTTTCAATAATCTTGGGTATTATTATGGTGTGGTAATAATAATATATAATTCAAAAAAATAATTATGGAGGTGAGTATGTTTCCTTTGTAAGTGATGGGAAATGCTCACATAGAATTAATGAAAATATTAAAATATATATATATCATAATGATGTTTTGTTGAACCAAGGTAACCCAAATTAAAATATAATTTATTATGTTATTGTAAAAAACTCAAAAAATCCCATTTTTTAATTTTTTTGTGCACATTTTCAGTCTGAGCTCTTTATTAAACAACTTTAATAATTTTTTTTACTATAATCATCACAACCTTATATTTTCCTATGATAAAATAAAAAATAACAAAAAAATAATATTTCTTTTTTTTAAATATTTTGAATCTATATTTGTAGTTCATTTTATTTGTTATAATTACTCTATGTGAAAAGTATTATATTTAATATGAGTACAAATAAATTATAGAAAATATTTTTTAGAAAATTTCACTTATTTCCAAATAAAAATATTTTCCTCGTCAAATCATATAATACGACGTGTTAAAAAGTTGTAGTTAAATAATAATAATGGAATATTTTAAGGATTTTGTATCATCAATAACTGAATGGAATATTATAACTATTCTATTAAATTAATATACAAATGAATACTTTGTAATTTGAATAAAATATTACTTATGTTCCTAAAAGTCAATATTTGGGTTCCCAAATTAAAAATATTATTTTAAAATATATTATTTAACTCCATTAATGTCTATTAGGGTGGTATAAACATTTTTTTCCCTTATTTATTATTTATTTCACCATAATAATGTAATCAAAATGGATCCCTTTGTTAAATCGTTAGTTTTTCTATTCACCAAAAAATGTACTATTTTAAAAAATTCGAGAATATAGTAAAACATAACTATGATATGATAAATAATAATTTGAATAAATTTTTAAATTAAATATTTTTTATATTGGTGGGATTTTATTTTAAAATAACTGTAAAAAATGCAACAAATTGTTTTTAGAATAATTAATTTTGGATTATAAAAATGGGTTCGTTCTTATTTTAATCAAACTAAAAACAATTAGATCGATATTCCAACATTCCATTAAATTTATAATCAGTAAATTTCTATAAATTCGTTAATATATCTAGAAGAATTTAAATAATTAAAATATAAAAACATTCAACATGTAATTTTTTTTTAAAATCAATTTCTCATTTACATTAGAAGGTTTTTATTTTATTTTCAAATAATATGAAAACCAAGGAATTAATTTTTTTAGTATAAAAAATTAATTTTTTATAATTTTTTTTTTCATATTAATAATAACCTATAATCCATTTTATATATGATATATTTCACATTAAATAATAATATTTTAATAGCAGGTCACAATTTTGTCAAACACAGTGTTGCGCATAAAGAAAGAAATCTATGAAATGAAATTTATTTACAAGGAAAAATATTATAAAATATATGGTGGTTATATTCCACCACATATAGTAATATCTACTAAAAAATTCTGTCACTCTTTTATAAACAACAAAAGATACAACATTTTCCACACATACTCGAGTTCACACATAGCTTACACAAATTTATGTTTTTTCCACAAAACATTGATCGGGTTAGTGGTCTTGTTTCATAACACATTATCCCCATGATAAAAAATATAATTTTTTTCCTCATAATATAGATCAATAACTTTTATTTATAACTGTTTGTTTAATATATTTTTAGGATAACGTTTTTATTTTACAAATAAAATTACCTTAAACAAATTGTGAAATTGAGAGTGATATAGTAGAATCTCTATATAAAATGGAACCTTTTGAATATGATAAATAATTATTATGGGATCAATATATATATATATATATATATATCTAGTTATCATCATTTCATTCGTTCAAAATATTATAACTTTATTATGGGGATATTTTTATCATAATACATTATAACTAACATTTAATTCTAAATGACAGTGAAGATCATCAGCATGACCATTCTATTTAATCTGATATTATATTATATGTTTCTAATTGGATATAACCTTATGATTCAATTACTAATACACTATAGGACATAATATATTTATTTATCCATCATCATCAAACATATATTGTATATCTACACTTCCTTCCATATAGGGTTTCACAATGAGCTAATAGGATGATTGAAGGGAAGCTACTAATAAATTAAAATTTACTAATGGAAGGTGTTGATCCAAACTAGCTTTGATATCCATATATCATGATCTAATAATTTATTCTATATTTTATGTTTTACCCTCAAACGGACCATCATTTTGAGGATGATATACTATACTGAAACTCAACTATGTATCTAGATCATGCTGATGACTTATCCTGATCATCATGGAAAAAACAATTCCAAATAAAATACATTATAATTTTTTACTACATGAAATCCTACGATATACAAAATGGTTATCCGATAATGGAATATAATTGGTTAAATACCCTTAATATGTACTTCACTAAAAGTAAACCGAATATATCAAAAACAACATTATTCCGTTTATATGTTATGGGGAGTTTGACAACAAAATCCATTGTGATGTATTTTAAATTACAATTTTGTATGTGTACATGATTGAAAATTACCTTATAAATCTATCTCTATTCCATATCATAATAGCGTAATAATCATTGAGGATGATATTATTCAATATTACTTGACATCTTGACCCACAAAAAATATACATTCCGGTCTCTATACATCATCTTACTAATTAAATGAACATGGAAGGATAAAATATGATATTGATCTAGAATTCACTTCTTCATTTATTATAATAATGGGTAACATATTCTATTCCTAAAAATTATTATTCCATCACAATCTTGGATAAAAATATGAATATTCCTCACTTTCTTCTATAGTTACACTACATCAATTTATGCATCTTTAATCCCCGTATAGAGGGATGGTTAAATATTCATTAGAGAAAGATTGTATCTCACTATATTAATAAGTATTTGAAGTTCCATATCTTGAAAATAAATAATTATTAGATTTTTAATAATCATAATCATTGAAAGACTTGCATGGTTCTTTTATCTCGATGAAGTAACCACCTTATTCTCTACCCTGGGGTCAATATTCCTTGAGTAGTAAAAATATTTAATTATATCTTAAATTTTATATTTGAATATACACTTTAATATTTTATTACATTTATATATGTCACACGATTGACTATAAATATAATTCATTGATTTCTATATGGAAAATATTACTGCTACTTGACAATATTAATAACCCTTAATTGATAATATGAATAATAATGTTTAATTTTGAAAAAGTATTGGTATCCATGTAATTGAATAAAAAATAATAAATATATGGTATATGAAACTTCTACTTATAGTTATCATTTTATGTTTCAAATAATTGATGAATACATGAATTGAACCATATTAAATCTTAATAAGAGGAAGTGGTTCATCCCATGGGGTTGCAATCAAGTATATGAAACCATATTTTATACTCTCCTAGTGTTTCTTATATAATTTTTGAAACTCAACATGTGTAATTTTATTTCACGACAAGGGAATATGTGTAACACCATATATGAGTTCTATTGGTAATTTTACTTCAAAAATAAAAGGAAGAATATGAATAATTTTTTTCATGAAATCAAATAAAATATCATTAAATAATCATATCATCAATATATATTTTATACCCATACATTTGAGATAAAATAAAATCATGTATTGTAATTAATACCCATAATTTAGATGTAATTATAATAGGAAATTTGTATTAATCCTCACAGGGATAAATGATCACAGTTTCATTAAGAATATGAAATATGAATTCAATTACCTAAAAATTGAAAAATTATATATATAATTAAATCAAATCCATTCCAAAATTTACATAAAATTCATATATATGGTAAATCACAAGATTTCCAAGAAACACATTCTTCCAAACATCAATCAAATATGAACTATAAACATGAGATGAAACCAACGTAACATTATGAGTGTCCACCACAAACATAGTATCTAATCATTGATATTTTTTGTGATCAACATTGAAATTCATTCCATTTAAAAGAGTTCATAGATATAGAGTCAAAAAGGAAATTATCAATTTTAGAGTGGATACTAGGTAATATATTTTTCATTTAATTATCGAATCCCACTCATGCTATCAAGATGACATTTTATATCCTTTTTCTTCGTAGTTAACATGATATTGTTATTGAACATCTTAATAATCTTTTAGATACCTAAATTTTTTTATCATAATTACCACCCCCTTGATTTTTTAAGAATTGGAGTGTGGCTTGTGCATTAATTTTCATCTTAAATTCCACGATTGTCTCAATCGGGTTGTTTATTTCCTTTAAAAATTATAAGGATTTATAATTATCCATTACACATTTAAATAGCATAAATTTATATTCATATAAGTCCAATGATTTTTTCCCACATTTTCATCATATATATTGGTGACTAACCATTAATTCCACACAGATATTTTTTTTGTATTTTCATGAATCTCCATATTACTTTTATTATCAAAACCATGTGAAAATGGGACTATAAGATCTCAATTTATACATTGACAGAACATAAAAATATTTATTCATATCATCTTATGACCCCTATTGATAACAAATTTAATATTATTACTATTAACCCACCAATGAATCTATCATCTTTCACTCATGGATGATTATTAACTAGAAGAATATCGTTCGTGTCTTGAAAAGTTTTCCATATATATTCATATTGATTGATCATTTATCTTAATAATCACTATAAATTAATTTTTAGTGTTTTTATTTTGAATATTTTGATACGTCATAGTTAGAACATATTCTTGAACTCATCCCATTCAATGGAGTCAATTTTTTTATCTTGTCTTGATTCTTCATTAAATTTCACTATTGAACTTCTATATCTATAAATTAATAATTTGATAAGAAATATTTTTCAGGATGAAATAACTAGCGAATATAAAATATATATTACAATTTTTACTAACCTAACATTAAACCGTTTGAATATATTAAAATATATTATTATATGTTATATATTAAATCATCAAATACTAAAGAGTTCATTTTTCTCTAAAATTATTATTAGGAATATCATTATGACTAATGAATTTAGATGACTGTGTGATGATAGTAAAAAAATTATACATTACATATCCCAGAGAATATAAATACTATAAAAGATTACCATTTCATCATACATCACATTTTATTCTAAAATTGTTCCTATAGTTTAAAACCATTGACTATAAAAAACATATTCTAAGAATATAACACTATTTAATTATAGTGTGAAATATTTTATCATGAACATTATTTTTTAGTTTGTCTAAATCAGGATACCGTATATTTCATCTATGAAACTATTTGTTTTATCTACATAATCCATGTTCATTATCAAATCAGATCCACCATAAATGGTTTATGAATAAAATTCCAATTAGCCCAATAATGTCCCTCGAGAGTGTATATAGTGGTGTATATTCTTCGTCATGAACATCATACTCCAATGAAAATCAACATGTCACAAAATTCTACACTATTAGAGTTGTTAGGCCTAGGTGATATATGTTCCACAACCATAACCAATTTTCATTATCATGAAAATGATGCATTTTATATAAAAATTATACAATATATAATTTTATAAAAAATTATTATATTATCCATAAAATATAATTACCCACTATGTTTTCAGTGATGTTAACCGATCCTAAAATGATAAAATTAATATATTATAGAAATCCCAAATCCAGTTACCCATAGATGGTGTCTACCTGATTATATTTGTATAAGATACAAGTAAATTCACTTTTTGGGATTTTTTTTATTTTAAAATTAATGAAATACAAGATCCATACATTGTTCCCATATTATATTTAAATTTCAAAAATATAATAGGATGATTTTTACATCATTTATATCCTTCTTGATATCAATCAGCAATTCCAAGGGAAATGAAAAAAATAATGGTTGAGCTGAAATGCTCAATAAGTGTTACATAAAATGGAAACTATCATGAGTAAATTATATACAATCAATATGGATGAGTGTATAATCAAAACACCAATAATTCATTCAATAGTTGAGTTCATTGAGTATACATGGGTAATAATAACATAGAAAACACATGGATAATTTAAATTTAATTCCAAATGAAGGAAATGTGTTATTATAGATATTCATGATCAAGGCCTCTCAACATTGATAACAAGAATCTAACTTCCATGGACTCTCAAACAAGAAATAATTATTTAGAAATGGTTAAGGGTAATCTAAATAACCATATAATATTCAATTAATAATTTTTAATCAATATTAATTTTGATTTATCAAGTATCTACCAATAATTACGTCCCACTAATAACATTACACCCTATTGATTTGATTATTTTGAATGATTAATATTGAACATTCTCAAAATGCCTTATAATCGAAAAATTATATGTACTGAATTAATAAATTAGGGCATTAGTACATCATCAACATAAACCATCTATTTAAATAATAATGACTGTAACATTGGATCAAATACATAAGAAATAATATGTAACAACAATTGATGTTGTCAAACATATACATTCCTTTCAAAGAACAATAGTGTATTTCTTGCGGTAAATAAAATTTTGTTTTTTAAAACACATATTTAAATTATGAATAATTCTAAAATACTTTGTAAAAAACTTCATTGAAAATATCCTACTAGATATGTAATCTAAGCTTCAACAAACTAAATAATCAGGATGCTGCGAATTGATTTCATGTTGTCTAAGAAAAAATAATTATTCCATTAAATTTTGGGTTAAATTTGCAATGTACCTCATTAAAAAAATGAATAGATGACATATTGGAAATTTTTTTTTTGAATTTTAATCATGTTTAAATATTATTTTAAACAACCACTAGATATAAGTATAAATTATAATAGAAACATTTTAGGAAACATTCATTGGGAAGAAAAAAAGTTTTCTCTCATAAGTGTGAATAACATTTGAATTTCTTTAAAAACATCGTATCTTTCCTTGATTAAGAAAAGTCTGGAAAGTGAAATGAATACATGTATTCTACAGAAATAGAAATTTGAAGGAAAAAATTAATTTTTTCATAAAATGGTCTTATAATTTCCTTAAATTTAAATTCATTCTTTAACAATCACGACAAGAATGTGATAGAAAATTAAATCCCCCATATCTAGTAATAATTTATTTGAATGTTCTCAGACATTAAGACTAATAAATTTATTTTAATTTAAATTTTATAAAACTATAATTTGCATACATATAATATCATATATTATCCACTTAAAACATATAAATACCCTTTTAATAGTTCCTAATTAAAATAGTCATTTTTTGCATTTAATAGATTTGTTTTTCAAGAGAATTTGGTTTTTATAGTTCTGAATTTGGATCCCTGATCATGGTTATAAATTTTCTAAAATATTAATCATTATATATTTATCATATATATTTACTATAAAAATATTTAGTGTCATCCATAAAATTACTGGATATAAAAATTAAATACATTGTTCATGTAGAAGGTGGGTCGTACTTACAAATTAATGTTATTTTCTCTTTTCAACTGATGGAAACAATGAAAGTTAAAAAATAATTAACATTTTTAGAGTAATTATTATACCATATATATATATAATTCATTAAATATATCCTTATTATCATCTATTTAAATTGGAAATGAAAAATTACTTACAACTCTTCGTGGACGTGGTAGTCCTAATATACACGGGAGTGACGTTATTGTGTTCCAATGGATGGGAATGTAGGAAAAATGATATGAAAATATAAATCTATAATAATAATAACATTAAAAGTATAATATATAAATATTTATACCATCACAATATTAATCCTTGAAAATTGTTGATGGAAAATGAACTGTATCTCTTGATAGATGTTGAGGAATACACCTATGCGCAAGCGATAATTTCACTTCCAATTTAATAGTGTAGAGGCTGGATAATGTTGGTTAATTAATCATAACAGTATTTAATTTCATTGAGTATATTACATTTATTAATTTTTTTATAAATACCACATATTTCTAGGATTTAGAAGAAGAAATAAATAGTAAGTGGTCGAGTAAGATGGTTATCATTTCATCGACAGACCTTAATTTGATTTATTATAATGGAAAATTAGAATGGTATTATTAAAATTAAAGTAAACATAATTCATGGATAGGGAATATGGTAAGACAAATTGGAAGGTATTGGTCAAGATATATGGCTCAAAAAAATTTAAATAAAAAAAGAGTATGTGAGTCTATTTATAATGGATGGAAAGGTCAAAATTGTAATTTTTTAAAATATTTCAATATAATTATTGTATATCTCATGTAAAATAATTTCAAATAATTATGAATTATAAAATATCTAGGATATTATTGATATATAATAATATATTGAAATTTATATAGTTTATTTTGTTTAATTTTCAGACATATCATTTGGTTTAACAAATATGTTTACAAGTTTAATCCTCTATCGTGGTGACAAAATTTTTAATATTAATGAAAAGTAATTGTAATTATAATATCAAAAACATCCCATAAATAAAATATTTAAATATTTTTCTACCTCTCCTGACCATACTTTTCAACAGTTATATTTTTTTAAATTTTTTATTATTTTAAAATAAATATTTTTAAAAAATATAATTTCATTCATTTTTTGGACAATTTATTTAATACTTAATCAATGAAATAAAGACATATATTTATTTTGAATATAAATTTCTATGAAATCTCTAGTATTTTATATTTCTCTATAATTTTTTTATAGAAGTATATCTGTGTAAAAATATACTAAATATATATATTTTTATAACATATACATGATTTTTTAACTCCACAAAAAAGAACTATGTCAGCATTGTGTTGGAATTTTTCATAATTATATCATAACTAAAAACTAAAAATAATTTACAATGATAAAAAAATTTAAATAAATATTTATAACTGATTCTATAGACATTTTTTCCTTTTACAAAACTTTTTGAGATATTATAGTAAATAGAGTGATATTTTAGAATTTTCATCACTTAAAATAATATACAATTCATTATCAAAGGAAAATGGAAAAAATTACACATTTAAAAATATTAAATGAATATTATAAAATTAAAGTCATCCAATGAATTAAATTCAACGGTTCGATAGATTTTTAAATTGATAATAAAATATTTTCTTAAATAATTACTCAATATATCAATTGTCGATTTGATTAATTTTACACAATTAATATTCATAACATATAAAAATAAAAAGCCAATATTTAAAAAATTTGATCAAAATAATTCCAATTAAAGAATAAATATTATAAAATTTAAATTTTATATATTTCTAAAAATTATTGGAAAAATAATGAAAAATGAAAAGTATAATGACTCGAATTTTTTTATGTAATGTTTTTTAATTATATAAGAATTTTACGAGTCTGTGAAAAATGACATCACATGATTCCGGGGACCAGAGTTCCCAAAATGAATCTCTGAACTTTTCTGGGTACATTTAGTAAACGTGTGAGTGTGTTTTTGTCACTTTTGAACAACTGCTCAGAATTGAAATATGAGGACACTGTTGAACTCGCAGTGCCGATATTCTCATAAGGAGACCTTCACCTCGACTGTAATAGGTCGAGAGTGAAGGTTAGATTTCGGACTTTTTGTGGGTCTGTTAAAAGAATAAAAATAAAATAAAACATCTTTATTTTATTTTTCTTCTTGAAACATCTATTTGACTAATGGATGTGGGGACCACCCATGTTTGAAACCTCTTTTTTAAATTTTACACGTGGGGACCACCCAGACCCTTCTTTAATGTGGGGCAATTCTTTGGAATACTCTCATTCAATTATGCCAACATGAATTCAATTTAATGTGTCATCTAACTGTGCCAACATTAATGTGCCATCATAACCTAATTAATTGTGCAAAAAATAATTAATTTTATAAGCCTATTTTAATATTTGTTGGCTCATAATTTACTGGAGGAAAATCATTAGAAAAGGAGAGTTGGGAGATCCTTGGAGAAGCAGGATGAAAATTCTCCATCGAAGAACCTCCCCCCCAATGAAGAACGAGGAAGCGACCATGAGCTTGGATTGGAAGCATCTTGCAAAAGTGATGAATGCTGACTTTCTTCATTGAATATGTCTTTCTTCCTCGCCCCACCTCCAATGAACAATTGACGTAGGGGTTTTCACACATTGAATTTATTCTATTGAATCTTCATATCCATAATTCACGACGACGATGGCCAAATGAACATGGCCTTCATCCCGCACATTAACCTTGCTTCTCTTAATTTTATTTCTTCTCTTGTTCTTTGCGGATTATTCATCCCCGTAATTTTTATTGGTGAAAAAAATATGGAGTTTTGATGAGTGGAATATATAGATGAGAATCCCTCTTTACAAGGATTGCGAAAATGTAATCGTATAATTTTTTGGGCTTGGAATGAAGCCACAGTGGCTTGTGGAAGAAGGCGGTTGCTGGCTCCCGATTGTCCGTGGGGATAGAAGGGTGGTGCGCGTCCAACCCACAAGTTGAAGAGGAGGCCATGAAATATCATCCAAAGCAGGGAATGATAGCGGCCGGAAACTAGCCAACTGCATGGAGGAGCGTCGAATCGTGTTTGCATCACCTATGGAGCAAGAGGCGGTGGCCGCTGGGCCGTGGCGGAGGCCGATGGCGGCCGACATTCAGCCGGCGGTAGGTGGACAATGGCACCGTCACACTTCTTAAAATAAGACAGTCCGACTATTTTGGCATACCGAGGAGCACTGTGTGGGACTACCAAGCAGTCCCGCTTGCCAGCCAGGCCGCACCGCCAGTCCGCACCATGGGCCGCACCGCGAGCCACAACGCAGGCCATGTCGTGTGCCGCACTGCGGGCCGCACCACGAGGCTACACCGCGTGCCCCACCTCGGGTGGCACCCTGAGGCTGCACCCCGTGCAGCACTGTAGGTCACACCTCGATCCACCCACCGGGCCACACTAATGTGTCTTTCCCTTCGCGGACCGGGTCGGGCCGCCTTCTACCTGGGCCGGGCCGGACCACAGCTTAACAGGCCAGGCCAGCTGAGGCCCGGACCATCGGGGCCAGACATGGACTAGGTAGAGTCGACCCAAACTGGGTTGGGCCAGTCCAGGCCGAGTCGGGCATGGTTGGTCCAACCGGGTCGGACAAGACACATGCCCATCTGGGCCCAGTATTACCATTTTGGCCATAACATGAGAACCGGGCGTCCGTTTGATGAACGATCTAAGAAGATGGAATCCCTGGATCATGAAGGTCATTTTGATATACTCCAATTTTGTTTCGGATATGGTCGGATTATGGTCGGGTAGGATCAAACCTCGAATCCAATCAGGCTTTTGGAGCGGAAACACTAATAACTTACAGACCGAGCGTCTGATTGGCGCGCCTTCTATTGTGTTGAGTCCCTTTTGATGTGGAAGACCTTTGGGTTAATTTTAATGTGTAACTTTGTGTTGGTAGAGTTATGACCTATGCCTTGGGGAGCGGTTCTCCTAAGTGCGATACGTACGGAACCCTGCGACTGACTAAAACATGACGTCTACTTACCATTTCGACTCATGTTGACTCGACTAGACCAATGTGGATCACCTTTGGGTGACACGGCAGACCCATGGTGGGTAAAGCCTTTGTGTAATGTAGCAAACCCATGGTACTCAATAGGAGGAGTATCATAGCAGGCCACGAGGGGGGGCACCTCTGTGTGATGCGGCAGACCCATGGTACTCGATAGGGGGAGTACCTTGGTTGTCAAAGGTTAGTGGGAAGCGCCTCTATGTGACGTAGAAGGCCCACTGTACTCGATATATAATGAGTTACCCAGTACCTGAGGTGTTCATAATGTTACTTCTTACTATCCCTAGAGAATCTTGTGGCTCGCTATCTGCTTCCATAGCGACCCAATACGGTTCAGCTTCATAATTATGTTTCTTAAAGTTGTAAACCATGAGTATGTTGAGTCTTTATATTTGTGATATTATTTCCTTTGTGAAACAGTTGGGCTTTAGGAATTTGAGTTTGGCCTCATGTTTCCTCATGATTTATATAGGTATACTCGTTAACTTAGGTATATGTATGGGAATATACTTATATACGGTTGGCAGTTGTTTTCATGTTTTGTGGTTTATCCATTGTGGATTTTGTGAGACCTTTGAGGGTCTTGGGGTGCCTACTAAGTATCATTATAATCAACCCTTTATGTCCTACGCCTGCACCTTGTTGTGCTTGGTGCATATGACAGACAACGCTGACTGAGGATTAGGGTACTAGGACTGGAGGTTGCTTATAGGTGGACTATAGATGAGGTGTACCATAGAGACGACCATTTGAGAGTTGTTAATACCCTTCAGGTAGGAGTCCTTTATGGGTTTTCACAATATTTGTACTCATTTTTTAATTGTACTTTCCAGTTTTTCTTGTACTTTACAGTTGAGCTTGTATTCTATCCCCTTTTACATTATGTACACACTGTTTTTAATACATAGTTTCACTTTTTTCTTGTATCCTTCTTTGTGCGTAGTTGTGTGAGTTACAGGTTATAAAGGAAATGTCTTCCCATTTTAGGGAATATGCCTTTCAGTGATAGACTCCAGCCCCTGGCATATGGAAGGTGGGCTTGGGGTAGTTATAGCACAGACCCTGAGGGACGGGTCAAGAAAATTTGGGATCATAGGAGTTCGGTTTAACCAATAAACTAGACATCTGATCTTTTCTATGTGGAAATAGTGTTAGGTGTTATGGGTGTGGTTTTTAGTTCAGGGAGTCCAATGTTGGTGTGGTGGCCAACATATGCATACAGCAGGACCCTGAATTCTGATTTCCAACTCAGTGCATGAAAACACTGATTCCATGTATTTTTGAAAATTTTATGATATCTTTGAGTCAGTTCACCATGTATAAACATAATGATTATGGCACAGTGGATTCATTTCATGAAGCCTCCATTCAGATAGCCATCCTGGATTCCAGTTATAGTACATGATGACAGCGCACCGAATGATGAGTCTTCGATGGAGGGCCCCCTTACTGTAGTTGTACCACCGGGTGGTGTACTAGCAACACCACTACCCGTTTGTAAGCTAATGCCACCAGTCCCAGTAGTAGAGGGTGCACGACACTTAAGTGAGTTTTGCATGTTCCAGCACCAGAGGCCACCAAGGATCCGGGGCGAGATAGATCTGCAGGCGGTTGATAGTTGGGTGGAGGACGTTGTTAGATTCTTTTGACTGGTTGGGTCACTGACTGATCTCATAGTGATCCTTACTGCTGACCTTCTCCAGGATGCAATGGGAAAATAGTGGAGCAAGATGCTCCAAGTTCATGAATAGGGCACTCTCATCTAGGAAGAATATGAGATTCTCTTCAGGGTAGAGTTCGTCCCAGCAACCCAACACTCAGTGCGTATACATGAGCATCTCCACTTGCAATACGGTAGCATGACTATGGTTTAGTATTCGGCAAGGTTCACCGATCTCTCGCGGTACTCCACGAACAAGGTGCGAGACCCTCTCTTCATGTCCTGGACCTTTGATCAATGGATCATTTGGGAGATTATATATTTTAAGAATTCTCTCAGCACCCCGACGTTGGAGGTGGTGCTAGAGCGAGAAATTTTAGTTGATATTTTCCTTGCAGAGCAGTCCCCAGTGTGAGACCCACCACTAGATGACACGTGGAAGTGTCATCGTCAGCTGGTAGTAGATAGGTGATGCCGATGTCTAAGAGGACCAGACCTACAGGTGGATGACCGTGGGATACATGTTTGTTAGTGTGAGGCTCTCAGGGTAGACATGGACAAGCAAGAGACACACAGTGTAACACATATGACATGTAGGGTCGCATGACTTGCGACTACCTAAACTGCCATACCGATGACCTGTGGATGGTCAATGGACCATCAATGTAGCGATAGAGGTTCTATCGAGGAGGTATATAGGCTGATGGTGGACGTGTTAGTGGTGCTGGTCGTGCTGTAGGCGATGGGTGACATTTTGATGTTCTACCGCCACCACCGCCAGGTTGTCTACCCAATCCACATGGAGTAGGAAGAGAGGGATGTGCTCACCTCTTGGTAGAAGAGGCCTACGACCACAAAACTCTAGAGATTATTAGAGGTATGATCTGTGTCTATTTCACCGTAGATGCACTACTTATAGACTTCGGTTTCCTTCACTCATTTATTTTCATGGCCCATGTTCAAAGCTCAGAGATCCGATGGAGCCGTTGGCTCAATCCGTACGGCTAGAGACTTTTACGGGGGTAGATTCAATGATGACACATAGGTGTCGGCAGTGTGAGCTTACTCAAAGAGGAGAGATCATTGGTTGGGATCTCATAGTAGCGGCGTCAACGCCTTACAACGTCATCATTGGTATGAACTGATTATCCACATTCAATGCTTGGATTGTCTGTAGTAGGCACAATGTGTGGTATGTCCGCACATATGGGACCAGGTTTTCCATCACCGGCGAGAGGGGATCCTTTTCAGTTCATGATTAAATTACCTAGAGGAGGGTACAGCTTATCACACATCAGTTGGCTGGCCTAACCCTCGAAGCTGTTGATGTGGAGTGTCCGAGAAATCCGGTAGTGGTGGACCAATATGCTGATGTTTTCCGTAGTGATCTTCTAGGTCGACCTCCTCATAGAGAGGTGGGATTTTATATAAACATGTACCCTGTGACAACATCGATATCTACCTAGCATATCAGATGGCTCCTACAGAGCATTCAAAGCTGCGAGTATTGCTGGAGGACATGCATTGCTAGGGGTTAATTAGTCCTAGTGTTTCCCCTTGGGCAGCCACAATTATGTTCACCAATAAGGAATTTGGGAGTTTGAGACTCAGTGTAAACTATAATCACCTGAACCAAGTGACTGTGAGCAACATGTACCCACTTATGAGGATTGGTGGTATATTTGATCAGCTGAAAGGAGAACAATGGTTTTCGATGATAGACCTCAGATCATGATATCACCAGCTTAGGGTATGAGATGGGGATATGCATAAGACGATGTTCATATGTTGGTATGGCCATTATGAGTTCATGTTTATGCCTTTCGGCATGACCAATTCCCCAGAAATGTTCATGGGACTCATGAATAGGATCTTCCAACCATACCTCCATCGCTTTTTGGTAGTCTTCATCAATGACATCCTAATATACATAGTGGTGGAGGAGGGTCATGCCTATTATTTTTAGATAGTTATGGACACACTCTGAGAGCACCAGGTTTATGGTAATCTCTTGGAGTGAAGGTTTTGGATAAAAGAGGTCCACTTTATGGGACATGTTATCTCGGAGGCTGGAGTAGCAGTTGATCCAACAAAGATTGAGGTTGTACTAGCTTGGGAGCCACCCATGACTATGACAGAGGTGCGTAGTTTTCTGGGTTTGGCCAGTTACTACCAGAGCATTCTGCCTAACTTTTATAGATTTGTGGCACCATTATCAGTGTTGATAAAGAAGGGGAAACCCTTCGTGTAGTCAGATAGATTCCAGTGGAGTTTCTAGGAGCTGACATAGAGAATGACGAGTGCCCCCATCATGAGGATATCAGAGGAAGACGTTGGGTACGTAGTCTACTGTGCCACATAAGGGACCAGGCTTGGAGGTATCTTGATGCAGATGATAGTAGTGATCTCATGTGGTTCTTGAGAGCTGAGAAAACATGCGCAGGACTATGCTTCCCATGACCTTTAGTTGGAATCAGTAGTAGTTTCCTTGTTGATGTGGCGACATTACATGATTGGAGAACGTTTTATATTCTATTATGATCACAAGAGTCCAAGGAATATATTTTCTCAGAAGGACGTGATCAGGAGATATCGACATTGTCTTTAGTTCCTCCAGGACTATGACTTCGAGATATTCTATACTCCTGGTAAATGGAATGTAGTAGTAGATGCACTCAGCAAGAGATCAGGTATAAAGTTGCTGAGTGAGGCAACAAAGCATATAGACACTTTGCAATTATTCTATGTGGGTCGAGATAGGGAATCTTATCATTAGTCTATGACTGTCACTCCCCAAATCCTTTAGTGAGTTAGATTGGAATATCTTTGGGATGCAGACTGCGATCCTCGACGTGGTTAGATATCCATACGAAATGCTCCTGATAGATTTTATGAAGGTGGGGAGCATGTGATCCTATTCAGAGGGAATAATACGGTACCAGTAGCACATTAAAAGGAAATGTTGTGGGAGTTTCAAAAGTCCCCTCTAGTAGTACATCAAGGAGTGGTGAAGATGTACCAGGACATCTGGCGTCAGCACTGGTGGCCAGGAATGAAGAAGGCAGTGGTAGAGTTTGTCTCTTGGTGCCTCACTTGTCAGCAAGTGAAGGCACAACATCAGGTTCCTGCAATATTATATCCACCATTTTATTAAAATGACAACTATCACTCCAATATCGATATGGCGCCATTTGAGTCATTGTATGACCAACCATACATATCACCAATTTGATGGACTTATCAAGGGGAGACATCACTCATGGGACCAGAGATGGTACGGGCTACCACGATGAAGGTTCAAATCATCCAGGAGTATTTATATACTGCACAGAGATGGAATAAATCCTTAGATGACAGGAGACGGAGACCTCTAGATTTTGAGGATATCGAACACGTTTTCGTACGGGTCTCACCCCAACGAGGATTGAGGAGATTTGTCTGGGGTGTCAAGTTATCTCTGAGGTTCATCGGACCCTTTCAGGTCCTTAGTAGAGTTGGTGAGGTGGCTTACCGCTTAGCTCTTCCACCTCAGTTGCACTGGGTGAATGAAAATTTCCATGTATCCCGGCTGAGGAGATACGTGCAAAACACTTCCCTTATCATTTAATGGGATGAGATGGACATCGACGACATGGTGATATTTACACAGGTTACAGTAGGGATTGAGGATCGACTAGAGGAGGTCCTATGTGGGTGGTTAATACCTCTGGTGCACGTTCGCTGGTAGCATGCAAAACTCCCCGAGAGCACATGGGAGAGTGAGGATCAGATGTGTGCTCAATACCCCGAATTGTTTCCATAGACTATGTTGTGGCTTTTGGGGATGCAAAGCCCTGAGGTGGGGATAATTTAATGACCCGAATTTTTCCATGTAATTTTTTTAATTATATGCGAATCTAACGAGTCTAAAAAAATCGACGGCACATGATTTTGAGGCCCAGAGTGCCTGGAATAAATTTATAAACTTCTTTTCGTACATTCTGTAAACGTGTGAGCAGGTTTTTGTATCTTTTGAACCTGTGCTCAGAATTGAAATTTGAGAACACTGTGGCACTCACAGTTCCAATATTCATTGAAGGAGACCTTCACCTAGTCTTTAGTATGTCAAGAGTGAAACTTAGTTTTGGGAAATTTTCTTGGTGTGTTAAAAGAATGAAAAAAATAAAACATCTTTATTTTATTTTTCTTATTCAAACATCCATTTGAGTTATGGATATGAAGACACCAGAGTTTGAAACCACATTTTTGAATTTTAGTGGTGGAGACCACCCGAACAATTCTTTAATAGTGGGGAAATTACATGGAAACCTCCCATTAAATTATGCCAATGTGAATTCAATTTATTTTTCCATTTAATTGTTCCAACATTAAAGTTCCAACATAACCAAATTAATTGTGCCAACCATAACTAATTTGATAAAAATATTTTAATATATGTTTTATCCTCATTTCCTGGTTGGAAATAGTTGGAAAAAGGAGAGTTGGGAGAACCTTGGAGAACCATGAAGATATTTCTCCAAAGACCACCCCCCCTCAAAGAATGAGGAACTGACCTCGAGCCTAGATCAGAAGTGTCTTGCGGAACTGATTAACACTGACGTTCTTCATCGACTACGTCATTATTCCTCGCGCCACCTCTAACGAACAATTGAAGTAGGGGTTTTTACACATGGAATTTATTCTGTTGAATCTTTATATCCAAAATTCATGTCGATAATAACCAAAAAAACATGGCCATCAACCTGCACATTAACCTTGTTTCTCTTCCTTTTATTTCTTCACACATTCTTCTTGCGTTCTTGAACCCCCTAATTTTTATCAGTGCCGGAAATATGGTTTTTTTCTAAGCACGATATATGGATACGAATCCCTCGACACAAGGATCGCGAATATGAGATCATAAAAATTTTCATGCTTGGAACGAAGCTACAGTGGCTCATGGATGAAGCCAACGGTCGGCACCCTACTGACCACAATGAAGGAAGGACGACACACTTCCGCGCTACCAGATATAGAGGAGGCCACAACCTGTCGGCCACGACATGGTAGGATGGTGGCCAAAAACCAGCTGACCATGTGGCTGAGCAGAGGCACACTTATGCGCCAGTGGTTGAGCAGGAGGACAAGACCGCTTGGCCGCGACGGTGGTGAACGGCGGCCAACACCTGACTAGCCGTTGGGGGATGATGGCGTCGTTGCGCTACTGGAAGGAAGGCTGGTCGGCCCTTTTGGCCAACCGAGGCACACCATGCAGGCGTTCTGTCCAGGCCGTACCACAAGGCAAAAACTCCAGCCACACCTCATGCTGCACCGTGAGGCCACAGTGTGAGGCCGCACAGTGCGCCACACCACCGGCTGCATCACGAGCCACACCGCGGGCCGCGCTAACATGTTGCACCCTTCGTGAACTGGGTCGGGCCACCCCCTACCCGGGCTGGGGTGGAGCACGGCCTATCGGGCCAGGCTTGCCGAGGCCCGGGTCATCCTATATAGAAGAGGACTGGGTCAGGTCATTCCGAACTGGGTTGGGCCAACCCAGGCTCAGTCAGTCCGACTAGGTCGGATAGGACCTGGGCCCAGCTGGGCCTAGTAATACCTTTTTGGCCATAACATGAGAACCGTGCGTCCTTATGTCAAACCGTCTACAATGCCATAATCCTTGGATTGAGATGATAATTTTGATATAGTTAACATGAGTTTTGAATAATATTTGAGTACGACTAGGTTGGATCGGACCTTGAATCCCATCGGGCCATCGGAGCGGAAACCCGAATATCTTACAGACTGCGTGTCCGATTGATGTGTCATCTGTTGCATTGGGTCACTTTTGTTGTGAAAAACCTTTGGGTTACATTTTTGAGGAACTTCGGGTAGTTGATGAATGAAATATAGATTGGGGAGCGGTTCTACCATGTTCGATATGTACGGAACCCTGCGACTGGCTAAGACTTGACGACTGCTGATCGTTTTGACTCGAAGTGAATCGACTGGCCCAGTGGGGAGAGCCTTTGTGTGATGCGATAGACCCATGGTGGGGAGTGCATTTGTGTGATGTTGCAAACACATAGTACTTGACTGGAGGATTACCTCAGTATGGCATGATGGGGAGTGCCTCTGTGTGACCCGGCATACCCATGGTACTCGACGGGAGAAGTACTTCAGCAGTCCAATGTTAGTGGAAAGCGCATTCATGTGATGTAGAAGTCCCATTGTACTCGATAGAGGAGGAGTTCTCCACCAGTCGAGGTTTTCGTAATGTTACTTTTTTAAAATCCCTATAGAATCTTGTGGCTGGATATGAGCTTCTATAGCGATCCGGTGTGGGCCAGCATCATAATTCTATTTCCCAGATTTGTATACCTAGTGTGAGCTGAGTCATTTTATTTGTGATATTTTTTCCATCATAGAATAGTTGGGATTTTGGCCTTTGAGTTGGGCCTCGTGATTCCTAATGATTGAGATGGGTTTACTCGACAACTTAGATATATGCATGGGCATATACCTATATAGGTTTGTCAGCTGTTTTCAGGTTTTGAGGTTTATCTGTTGTGGATTTTGTGACACCTTCAAGGGTCTCTGGTTCCCTATTGAGTGTCGTTATACTCACCCCTACATGGGTTATGCCCGCACCATGTTGTTTTGGGTTAGATGATGGACAATACTGACTAAGGATGAGGGTACTATGAATAGAGGTAGCTCGGCGGTAGACCATAGATGAGGAATACCACAGAGATGATCGTTTCAGAGTTGTACCTACCCTTCAGGTAGGAGTCCTAGGCGGGTGTTCACCAGACCTATACTCACTTTTACTTGTACATTCCAGTTTTTCATGTACATTACAATTGGGCTAGTATTCTGGCCAATTTTACTTTCTGTGCACACAATGTTTACTATATATTTTTACCTTGTACTTGTATCCTGCATTGTGTTTAGTTATGTCAGTTACTGGTTATAAAGGTAATGCCTTACCATTTTTAGGGAATACGCCTTTCAGTGTTAGTCTCAAGGACCTGGCCTAAAGAAGGAGGGATTGGGTTAGTCACAAAATGGGCCCTGAGGGACAGGTCATGACACGAATAAAAATGATTTACCAGAAATTCTGTTTTAAAGCATAAAAATGGACATATTTAACGAATTTGTAAAATGAAAATAAGAATAGAATTAAATAAATTATTTTAATGAAATGCAACTTATATGAAATTAATTCCAAATATATAATATAAATATACTTTTAAATTTATTTTCTTAAATAATTAAAATGAAAATTTTTCAAAAACGTAAATTTTCAATATTTAGTGACAAAAAATATTTCTAAAAAAATAATGAAAATTAAGATAAATATATTATTGATTTTTTGAATTAAATAAGAATAAAATATATATAAAAATTAATTTCAAAAATGATATTAAAATTATTATAATATATCAGTATGAAATTCAATAAAAACCCATTTAGAGGAAAACACGTTATTGAAGCATAAACACATTTTCATGAAATTGATTAATTATTTTATAATATTTAATTAATAATTTTGTAATCAATTAATTATTTATTCTTTATTATTTTAATAATATTCATTCCCTCTAATATAATATCTACTATATAACTGTTAATATTATTTTATGATTAATTTGAACATAGTGATGCTCGTAGTGTAAGCTAGAATATAAATTAAATCAAAAAAACTAATCTCGTTACATTATAACAATATATATGGATTTTGGCCTTGAAATTTTTTATCTAAAATTAAAAAAACTGAAGATAATTCTACCTCAAGACATACTTGGGTTAAAACTTAGCTTCCTTAATTTTTCTGTTTCACCACATAACATAATCCAGGTGACTGGTCTTGTTTTAGAGGGATTTTTCCTTACAATCTAGAATCTCCAAAAATTCTTTTCTAATATGGTGTATCTTACACTAATGGTATGTATTATTATTTAAGTTCATGTGAGGGATTAGGTTTTCATTTCATCAAGATCGATACATAGAACACAATAAGAACTAGTGTGAGCTTCAGTGAAATATCCCATTAATAAGCAACCATAGAAACCCGATCAAGAATGTCAATGTGAAAGATATATCTAAGGATCAGTTTGAAGATTATTATAAATATCATATTATTATTAAAAGGATTAATTGTTATTAATACATGGTCATAAACCTCAAAATCTATATCTCACTAATGATCATCAACATAATCTTTTATTTTTTTTTAATATTCTATTATGTACTATTGAATGGCTCTAACCTTCTTTGAAATTTCCACTATTAGATCAGGTCCCCGTTATTTTTTATAAAAATTCATTCTACCATATTGGATATATACATCTCCTTAAATTGATGTATTCATAATTATCCAATTAAATAGTTGATTAAAATATAATATTTTATGAAATTAACTGTAAATGATGTTATTTATCCAAGCCTACATTAAAATACATTGATAATTATTTCAATTTTTCTTCTAGAGTTTATGTGGTCCCATCATACTAGAAATTTTCCTAATGATGTGTACTCTAAAATATCCTTTTTCAAAAAATCCCATAAGAAATACTATTTCAGATCTTAGTACTTCATTATACTTATGGGATAAATAAATACTGATGTACTATGTGATTCATGTAAGAGATCCTTTTTCACATCTGGTATCGAAAAAACCCATACTTGGTTCATGAATATTTTTAATTCTATATGATCATTGTTGAACTCAGGAACATTCATCTTCTTCTTATATAATTCTACTTATTCTTTTTATACATTCGTAATACCCTCATGGATGGATGGTTGAAAATTATCCTGAGAAAAATAATATCAATCCAATTTCATCAATATTTAATGATTCCAAAAATATAAATCTATAAAAATTTCTTCATTTTCAACACTCATAATATAAAATTCATTTGGCCATTCCAACATAGATCATTGGCCACAATGTTTTCCATTATATGATGTTAATGTAATGATTAGGCATAATAATCCTTAAACTCCAACTATATTCCCTAAAACATATTAAATTATATATATATATATATATATCCTTCAATTTTTTATTATATGTATACATAACAAACCGTTCACACTAAATGAAATGCCTCTATATCATTAATGAAAAAACAATCATCACAAACTCCAAATCATGAGATGTTAAATTTTTATTTTTGAATATTCAATGTACCAATTTTTAAAATGTATCACCATATCATTTTACATGAAGAAACAACTGGTTATCTTCTAAAATGAATTATTATACATCATAAAAACCATACACAATGTAGGGACGTGTAAATATAGGTTCCCATACAAACATTCTCTTCATTTTATTGACGTTTTCCACACATTCATCTATCCAAATGATTAGTAACACCTTTTTATTCAACATTATGAGTGGATTAGAAAATCTTCAGAAATATAATACAATGTTTCAAAGAATATATGAAACATAAGAAATCTAAAGACCTCTATTACCATGTTTTTTCTAGGAAATTATTAAATATAATTTATCTTTCAGGGATCAATTGATATATCCTTAATTAAAATTATATTATACATGAATTAAAAATTCATTAGAGAATATTTAATTATGATAAATGTTTTATATTTCTTATCCTACAAAAGATTTGGAATTATAAATCTTCATTGTAATTCATACCCTTCCTTTATCATTGAATATATAATAATATAATCTACAAACAACCTCAAACTGATCATGGAAATTTATAAATTCTCAATAAACTAAAATCTGTAATATAATAGGGACATTGTTTATTTCAACTGGTGTAAATATTAATTCTTAATAAAATTACTTCCTAGGGAATGATATCCTGGGTATATTCTCCTTAATTACCATTATTAATTGATATATTGATCAAAAATCATTCATTGAATAATATTGATCTCTTCATATTGAATCATATTTATCTCTGATACGGGGTAGAGGATAATTTTTTTAAGAGGTATCTTGGTATTTTCCTAATAATCTATTCAATTATTCATTCACCGACCAAAACATTTAACAATAAGAATATGTGTACCCTATGGTGATTCAATCGAATAAAGGATACAATTATCTAGAATCTCTAGAGGTTTCTTCATCAATAATTATAACTCAATTGGGAAAATAATATATATAGTCTTCAAAATTGGTGTTTCTCCAATTATATGTTCAATTAAAGACTCAAATTCATCATTTGATGGAGGAAAAGGAAACTATAATATATATATAATATAAAACACATCTACACAAGGAATATCTAAATGTTGTGTTTCTCTCGTAGAATCTGTGATAAATATTCCTCATGAATAGTTACTAAAACCCATATGATTGAAGTAATTAACCTTATTAGTTCATGATAATACACACACCGATATACGATCATAATGTTGATCCCATATATAAACAATAACCACACATCCCCTGAAATTGACACATGATCTATGTTGAGTGAGATATTGAATTCCTAAAATTAAATCAAATTAAATAGAGGAACAATTACCATATTTATAGGAATCACTTTCTAGAGATATTTATTTTATATGAGCTATTAACATGAGATCTATCATTTTAAAATTTTAAATTTCACATCAAAATCAAGAATCTACCCAGTGAGGTGGTGATGAGATACCCAAAAGAAATTTATACCAATATAAAATAGTGGGGTCATGTCTTAACCCTTCAGGTCCCACCTTGTTTGCAGTCTTCAAAGCTAGGAATACCCTATCTACATCTCAAATTATAAATTTATGATAACTAGTGTCAAGTAGGTATATCATAGTTGAGTGAGTAATTAGCCTAATGTACCTATATACATGAACACATATATAATACCACAAAATAATGAAAGTAAATATTTTAATTAATCAATTCTTGAATACATATATATTCTAGAATAAGAGTTTAACCTAAATAATGGAATGTAAAAATTGACAAATATAAGCCCAAAAAATTAAAAATATGGTCTAACCTATTCAGAAGGAGGGGAAATACATCTAATGAAATAATTTAAAGGACCATAGTTTGTAGAAATTACAATGATCTTCTTAGTCTAGGACTTCATAATTCTCCATCAAATGGTATTCATTTTCTATAAGAGACAATTTGTGAATATAGATCCTATATAGGGGTGAGTATAAAAATATCTTATAGGAATCCCAAAAATAACCAATCTTAAAGAACTAATACACATCATCTCATCCTCAAGTGTTATGTAAACATAGTATGAAACATATCTACCATAGTAAGATAATCCCAATTTAACACATGATGTATGATCATTTATATATAGGACTCAATCATCTAACTAGCCATTGGATTCTACCTAAGGCTTCTAAGTAATGATTTTCCTAGAAAATCCAAAAAATTATCCCTATAATCATTGATGATACTCCTTATATATATCACCCACTTCTGTAATTTCTATGAATATAGTCACATGTACTCTGATGATATGAGTTCACGTATTTTGTATCACACCTATAATAGTTGGGGACACCGCAAACCCTTTGGGTATTTCCAGCAAAGTATGGGATCATATTCCAATATATGTTGGCCATGAAAATTGAAAAAAACATCACTGAGGGAGGATAGATGATCCCACCAAGATCACACAAAGGTATTAAAAACACTATCTTAGTTGAATCCCATAAAGGGTATCACAATATTATCATATAAACGTAATTCCATACTTTTACTATATATGAAATTATCCACAAGATCACCCTAAATTGATACTAGTCTATACTAATGAAATTTTGGGCATCACACTATCATGGAGGATGTAAATAATGAGTTCCTTTAACCTAATACATGCATGTATCTATTCAAGTGTTCCTCTTCTTTTTCATGTGTAAAAACTATTGTGCATGTGCCTATTCCCATGTATAGGGGCTATGCCTGTGTTCCAAGAGGATCATATGTACCCTTGTTGTACCCATGTGTATGTCTATGTTCATGCCCATGTACTCCAGAATTAAACACTAAGCTTCTAGTTTCGGATGAATGGTATTTTGGCAGGTGTCATACTATATGTGATATTATCATTAGATGTAAACCCAATTGATTTAAATGTGGAAACTCACATAATGTGTTCTTAGAAGTACACATTTTATAGATTGGAGTTTTATAGAAACCATTGGTTCATCATGTGACTTTGGAATTTTTTGAAGCTACTACCAATAATGATTAGATAATGTGTATTTTGGGTTGACTGGAAACTCCATCACAACTCTTCAGATAATAGTTATCCAAAATTCTTGGGAATCATCCCCTATCATACAATTTCATGTGTCATACTCGAAACTACAACTTGGAATATCCATTCTAGTATCCATCCTCTTATGATCACCCAACATAAATACCTCACCTCGATCAGACCCAATTTTTTGAAACACACATATCATACTAATTAATTTTACTAAATAATGGTCATGCAATGTTAAAATATTGGCTATTTGTTTCACCATATAGAAAATGTAATAATTAAAATGAATCATGAAATTAATACAATATAGAATAATAATAAAACATTTTTTTGGAAAACATTAATTTTGATTTATGTTTTAATTGATTATTTTATGTTAGAATAATGACCTATTAACCATAATTAAAAAATATCTTGATAATTTGTAGAAAATTTAATCCTAAAATCATAAGCATGATTGACACATGATTCACCCAATTGGTAGAGTTGATTCCCCTTCCTCAAGGAATAATCAAAAAAGTAAATTAAGAATTTTGAAAAACCACCTACATCATGTTTGTATCAATTTCAAAACAATGCCCCATATTTCTTTTATAGGATAGATCCACAAACTCCATTAGTGTCGACGATCAGTTCATTACTAAATTGATCACCATGAATGTTTTCATCTTCCAATGATCCAACCATGTATCCTCCAAAATTCACAATTTTATGGAGATTATGTTATTATTTTTATATAATAACATTTTTATAGAGGGTTCTCAATTTAAAGAAATTAAATCATAAATATATATATTTTTTATTTTTTTATCATTTATTCCCATGATGATAGATCAACCGAAATACCCCATGCTAAATCAGTCATGTCGTGACTATTATAAAACATGTATTCTAGAATCATCGGAAATCTTAGATTTATTATCATCGAATATGTATGAGAGTTATTCAGTTATTTTAAGGAAACTGATTCTGTTTGATAAAATATATTTAATATTTTTATTATATCAGTATTGGCCTCAACTGGCTTGGAATCTCATTGTGTCACAGCATTTGGATCTACAAGTATTATTATATTTATTCCAAGAATTACATGAAAAAATAGGATGTTACTTGCTCCCCACCTTAGGATTTTTCATCTAGAAAATTGGAAACTAATAATCAGAAAATTGAAGTTACTCAGATTTTAACTGGGTCCCCCACTCCAAATTTTTATCCTATGTATTATCCTGGAACCACATGGAATGCACTGTGTAAATCAATCACATATGAATGATCATATCCTAATGATCGGTGACCTATAAATGGTTCTATGAAATGGTATCTCTATCCTAGATCACCAAATCACCCAAGATAAAAACATGTGACAGGTCATTCACAAATCTCATAATCATAAGAACATGGAAGTTGGTGTGTACTTGTTCAAAATATGGTAGTAAGGCAAAAAGATAAACATCCTTGACAACTCTGGAATGTTATGGAATGAGATGATGAACTTGACTGATAACTTCTTACCCAACCAAATCCTAGTTATACACTTTGAGATGAGACTATGAAACACATATGGACTCCCTCAATAAACACCGAAGGACTTACCCATTTGTCAACCTAAGGGTACTAATGATTCCTTGCAGTTTCCATCCACTTTTGGATAATCATCTACTACTCGGTTGTTTCTCAAACCTACATTGAGCCCATTAGTGAAGACTCTCCTAGAACAATAAAAAATAGTGTTGACATAGAGTGATTCATATATAAAGCATCTAATAATAGAATAACAATGTGGTAATTTTTTTTGTATGCATACTAATCTTAGAGAAATTGATCTTCCAAACTATGTCCAAAGACTAATACAAAATTCTAAATCATTCCCTCCATAACCAAAATGATCTAATTAGTCTAAGAAATCATTTTGGGGATGAAATTAATTGATATGATTCATTTGGGTGCCATTGAAATTCTGAAAACTACTCTATAATACAGACATGAAAAATAAACCTGATATGATATAATCTTTCATGGAACACCAGGGTGTAATACTATCTATTTCACATAAAGGTCTCCCAATATCTCTATATAAATCCAATATCAAATAGCTAGGAAGAGGTATGAATTTTTGAGACATTCTACCATCCCCCAAATTGTATCATGCCCTCTACATGACTACTGATTTATTTTCACTATGTCCATGGATATAGAATCACATTTACAATTTTTCACCTTAAGGGTTTGAGAAAATATAGAAATAACATGGTGAATGGCCTCCACCTACGAAGATGTAATGAATCAAGAGACAAAACCCAATACACAATTTTTCATTACATTATACAAAAAATATCTATGAGGGTCATGTTACATCTTCATCAAATTTGGAAGTAGTAATATGGGGGTTTGTTAAACACCCATATCACCTGCTCTAAAAATTTAAATGGTACCATCATCCACCCTATAAAAGGAATAATATTCTCTCCTCATTAAAAAATCATTAGGATAACATCTAGTGTATAAATGAGAAAAAAATATCTCATAGTCAATATCTCCTTTATGGGCCTCCATAACATGATATAGAAATGGAGGATGAATAACAATTGACAGAATATATGTTAAACCATTTTCTTCTATAGAGGACATATAAAATGGGATCCACTGGTCAAATGCCTCACTCAAAAACTAAAAACAATGTCTATTGTCATGATAATCAAACGAAACATTCAACTTCCTAGAATTATAGAAAATAATGAATTCATAATACTGAAATATCTATAACATGACCTTAATTTGATGTTGTGGTCATTCTATGAGAAGATATACATGATAATATGATGGTTGGAATATATTTAAAACCACTTACCTATAAAATATATTTTCATTATCATCTGTGAAAGGACCTCCGGTTTAAACTATTGATCTAAATTCATGTATTTTTTCCCGTGTGGTCCCATCTATCATGGCCGTTATGAAATTACCATCATCCATGTATCTGAGCACAAAAAATTCATGTCCTAGTGGAATCAAATAAACACTATAAACTCAACACCATCCTCTAGAATTATCTTTATTGGAGAACATGTAAACCTCCATCACAACACATGGAAATAATATTGGGATCTCTCAAGCCGTATGAAAATTTTCCATTTTGAGTTAATGAAGTAAATAGTGTCAATATATTTAAGAAATTTTTCAGAAAACTCATGTAGTAGCTTGTCACCTGAGGGAAGATCTACACTATGGTCACACTCTTCAGTGTCTCCCAACAACACAATTCCTCAACCTTGGCTAGGATAAATACTTCTCTTACCCCTGAGAATACATTTCCTTGAATGTGGACCAGAAATTTTGAGATAAAACACTTAGAGTGTTTCCCATAATTCTGTTTCTCTTAAAGTAATCCAGAACTATCCTCAACTGATTCATGTGCTCCCCCTTAGAGGATCAAAGAACTAGGATATCATTGATGAAATCAATTTTTTTCCCAATTATGAAAAATAGATTCAGTCTATGAGTTTCATGAGAAATTATGGGGTTTCTATCATGATTAAAGGTATCATAATGTACTCATAATTTTCCCTGTGACATAATAATGTCATATTCAGTATATCGACATCTTGTACTCGGAGTGGGTGGTAACGAAAAATGAGGAAAATCTATGAAAACCATTTCACCCATATCAAATGATCAGGGAGGTTGCAAATTATAGTTAGTAAATATGTTTTCATTGTGGTCAATGGGTTCTATTTAAGGCAATAAACATACAAACTCATGTTTCATTTTACCTTTTGCTAAAGCAATATTAGGGCTGATAGGGGATACACATAGGATTAGACAAATCCCTTCCTCTAAAAACACTCTATCTATACTTTCTAATGAAAAAGATCAAATGGATACATTCAAAATGAAAAAATAGGTGTTTTGGAATCCCTAGATAAAATTAAATGAATATATATATGTATATATCTGGATGGGGATTTAATTTCATCACATTATTAGGAAATAGTTCCTCATACTCTAACACCTCTATTGGATACTGAAATCACATAACATCTTTTACGCCTTGGGTAATACTAGTCAACATGAGAGTAATCTACTATATCATTGTTTTTATTAGATAATTCATCTATAATGATGATTATATCACAGTTATTAATGAAATGGTCATCCCATTACAATAGATACACAACATCCATCCCCGAATATAGAAAATGTAGGGATGAACTATTGATAGGAATAATAAACATATGTTAACATCATAAGGAAGAATCACTACTAAAAAATACCAGATGAAGTTCTAACACAAATTATTCAGGTCACACTATTTGTAGATGTGTGGGATTTTTGAGTCACCACTTTTTAGAGTCTCAAAGTACAATGCTAAAGTCAAGGGCTCAAACATAATCCCTAATACTTGAAAAGGATATGTTGTAAGAAAAGTTTTCATCTCAGTCATGTATGTCTGTATTTAGTATAATTAAAAGGATTTAAATAATACATTTAATCATACTAAGAGTCTCTAGTTTATATCCCTCTATACCCTGCATGCTTCTTCATCCATAACCACCAACTTCATCAACCTATTGTGGGGCACCTAGAATTGGTTTGGGAAAAAATATCAAAACATATGCCAGCTCATAATTCAGAACCCAATCCTCTTCCATGTATATTACCCTACCAAACTCATTTATTGTGTTTATATCAATTCACGATTAGTTAATTAACAATATATCTATCAAATTTAATGTGTGTTAGGAAATACTAAAAGATATTCCCCCGACCATCATAGGAGAAACACCTCCCCTATGAAGGATGACTCGAGTCATCTTGAGATCCCCTAACTATAGACCCTCTATTCTAGGATTGTCTCCTAATGTTTTTCACATGCCTAAATCATAGATCCTACCATTGGATACCATCCATCATGGTCTTAGTTCATGAGTTCCCAAATCAAGAAGAAGGCTATAGCGTCTTCCCACCTAAAAAAATCTACACCAATATGGTTGTCCCAATCACTCTAAGATTGGTGTAAAAGAAAATATAATCATTTATGAATATATATCTTGGAATAGAACCAAGTTGAATGTTTTTTCTCTAAATGTTTTTCATGAACCATATCTAAATAATCTCACAAGAGGTTTGTGAACATCAATAAATACTCGTTCAAAGTCATGTTGCACCCCTATAAGTACGTAAGCTCTAGAATGTGCACCTATCAAAAATTGAATAGAGTAAATCATCCATAAAAAACTAAAAATTGGACAAGGGGGGTATTCATTTAATGATTTTATTAATTCAATATACTACACATAACCTTGTGTATCCTTGATGAAGAATCTCATCTAGTACCACCATCTAATCATGTTGTATTCTCAAGAGGGAAAAACCAGGGAAACTTCTTATATCATTTCCTCATGTGCCCTCGGTATGTCTCACTATAAAACATGAGATCCGACCTCCTCTAAAACTCATTATATGAATTCATTCTATGAACACCCACATCTTATTCCTATATTATATCCTACAAATTTTTAGGTGGTTGATAAACTAGAAAACTACCTGGAGGTACCTCCTCCTATACATGTCAATCTATCAATTCCTTATTGTTATAGAGATTATACATCAAATCTAGTTGTGGAATCCAACCGGTTTTTATTTATTATGGAATCCTAAAAAATTATGTTTTTCTATTTTCATTGTGAATATTTACTAAGTTGTCTCAATAAGGACATTCAAACCAGAACCATTTCCCAATTGATTTAAGTAAAAATGCCTTTCCCTAGTACCAGCGCCTTTATGTACCATTTAAACATGGATGTCCAAATATTCCTGGTGAATAGATATTTTTGATGCCATGCCAACACTAGAAACTCCAACTACAGAAAAAAACCTGAAATATTTACCAATTTTGAAAAAAATCATAACTCAATCTCATAGCCTGAAAATAACATGACACCAGTCCAAAGGTAGATCCAAATCCATTGATACAACTCTACCATAACCCCACCCCATGGTCCATATCACACATGCAAACTTCCAACTTCTAAATACCCGAATTTCACCTCCAATAAAATATTTTATAGTGACTAGTTGCTATTATGCATGTCAGACCAATATGAGGCATTAGACTAATGTACTTTTATATACACACACACACAACAAAGCCAACAAAACAATAAAATTATAGAAGAATATATACCAACTGTTACATAAATTAATATTTGATATTTATATTACAATGATATTATTAAAATTCATAAAGGGAAAATAAAAATCCACCAAAACTAAAAATATGGTCCATATTAATCAGAAAGAGGTGGAAGCTAAGAAATGAATCTCAAATAAGACCCTATGTCTCATTATATCACTATGCACTTCCTAGTATAGGTCCTCCTTGGAGTTTATAAAAGTTCATTCATGCTCATAATAAGAAACACATATGGGAAGAGTCTATATTTGGGTGAGTATAACAATACCCAGAAGGAATCCCTAAAATCACCTAACATAATGCACCTTGATAGGTCAAGCCAATTTCACATGAAATGTTTATTAGAAATAATACAATGATATTATAGCTATATAAATATACATATATAAATAATGGTAAGTCTTCAATAGGGTGGTATCAACCATACAACCATCCACGTGACTATGTATAATTTTTTAGTGTAAATGTCAACCAAAAAAATATAATCCATGAGCCATAATATCCTTGATAGCTCCCTAATGATAACATTACCATTGGGAATCCTAATATATGTAGTCATCGGTACCTTCAAAATATCAATCCATATATAGGGGATCAGGCCCATATCTGATGTGGGTCACCGAATTCCCTACTGATATAGAACACTTTGTAAAACATCACAAGAAATCATATATTTTTTATTATTGTTAATCAAACACCACAATGGGATAATATATGATCGCAACAGGATCACATAAAGGAATCCCCCAAATCAGTTAGAGTCAAATTCTATGTAGGGTATCGTTATTATGTTCCCGTGATTTAGTTCCACACTCTACAATTCTTTGAAATGAACCACAATATGACAATCAATCTATACTAGTCTATACTAAAGGAAAATAGTTCCCCAATCATTCATGGAACAATTACTTGTCATCTACTACCATTACATGATATATTACCATATCATATAATCTCCTCTTTTTGTTATCATGTTTCTCAACACATAATTGTTTTCACATAGCCATTCCAACGTTAGTGCCTGAGTATAGTGTCCAAGCCCTTGTATCTTAGTCTGCCCATATACCCCAGTGGGGTCTATCTATCTGGAAATGTTCATGATCTTGTCCTCAAAAATTATATTTTAGGACTCTAGTAATATCTAATGAATCATGTGTCTTGTCTCACATATCATTTAATATTTATATCTAAATGTAAACCATAGAAACAAAGAGTTAGATCCACATTTTTTGAGTTTCTTTCTACCCATAAAGTAGACTGGAATTTTTGAAAAAACCATAGATCATCCTAAATATTCTGATTTCCCCACTACTAAAACATATTAAACTTTAATATTAGATATTTTATGTTGACCAATCATGTCATTACTACATTATTTATTCTCATCATCTTATTTTCACATGGGCGGACTCTTGTTTAACAGTGTCGTGAGTTAGTTTCCAAATTAGCAATCAAGAATCACCAATCTGGTCTCAATCATCCGAAAATCTAAAACAATTATCATCATACCACAATATGAACCATAATATAAAACTCAACCATAGTATCTACATTTTCACCGAATCCTGTTACTTAAATGATAGAATATTAGCAATTCATCGATCGTCCAACAAAAGAATTACTAGAGATGACTTGTATAAAAAACGTGAGTAAAAATAATAAAAATTGAGGAATGAACCTATGATTTTTTATTCATATGGGCCTTGAATAATTTTTGTTATAATAAATAATTATTTACCATATTAATATAAATAAAATCTATAAATCCATGAAAAATTAATCCTTATCCTGCATGAATAATCGAATTTGGAATAACAGTGTTGGTGGAGATGACTCATATTAATAATGGGATAATAAAATGGGGAAATAAAATTGTCGAATAAAACTAAAATAAAATGTGTTTTGGACAAATGATAATGAACAATTATCATGTTTCATTCTCCTTTTCTGTATCACCAAACTTTAATCGAGTAGCTGGTATGTTTCTTAACTATCCCATACTCGATCCCATTGTCCTATAGCATCACGTTTCCATGGTCTCCTCCCAAAATACTATAGATATTTATGCATATATGCAAATGAATGTTCCATTCCAATACTTTTATTTAGGTTCCTTAGTTCATGGAATTTAATAAAAATAAATATATTTACTTATTTATTTTATCATAGTCTTCCACGATAGTACCTCATACAAAACACCCGATGCCAATAGCAGTCTGTCTTATCCTTGTTCAAGAGCCACATTCCAGGCTCAATGGAGGTATAGTATATGAATATAATTTTATTATATTAACATTCCATTTTAGGAAAAATTATTCATAACATCCAAATATGAAAAATGTAAAAATAGTTTTTCAATAATAGTTTATTTTAATGCATAATGGTTAAGTATATGATAATATTATTAACCATTTTGATAATAATAAAAATATTATTATTATTATTATTTAAATATTATTTAATTGAAAATAAAATAATTCCTAATCAAAATTTTCTCCCTGAAGAAATTTAATTAAATTAATAAAAAATAGTTTTCCTAAAATTCTACTTGATTCACCAAAATAATATTCACAAGTTTAATAAATACACTTAGTGATTTTAAATTTGTTATTTTAATATATATATATATATATATGTGAGTGTGTGTGTTTATATTTTTTATTTCAAAAAGTTTCCAAATATTATGTGTAATAAAAAGTGGTGGTATTAGAAAAGAAATAGTGTTTTTTATTTCAATAAAAATATATTACCTCTAAATGTTATATTCAACTAATTCACTTTTAAGTATTATAAGAAAGAATATTATTTTTCATATATAATACTATGTCATTAAATATGTTGCATCCGTACAATTATTTGAGAAAACATGATTAATATATATATTAGACATATAATAAAACATAAACCTATTTAAAATCAATGTTTTTTATAGGACATGGAATGATATATATATATATATATATATATATTCAATATTTGTTCATTATAAAGATTGATAATGTAATAACTAGAACTTTGTGAATGATGTTTTTTCCTGAAAAAGTTTTTTTGTATTATTTTACACAAAAAACTACAATTTCATATTAAAAATGATGTGAGTGTAATTTCCTAAAATACTATTTTTTGACACCATTATACGAAAATTGTTTAATTATGACCATTGTTCAATATGACAGTTGCAAACTATAATCTAGAAAATAATTTTATCCTTATAATTTTTATTTATAAGTAGAAATGACAATGGATAATTAACAGATAAAGGAAAAATTATGGACTCAATTAGTAGAGTCATTTTGTACAAATCCAATTTATTAGAGCATGGGGGAGGTAGTATTTTGGGGAGTAATTATTGACAATGAACTAGCTGATCTTCAACAAGTGAGTCTTAAAAAAATCTCTTATGAGAGATGTTCTTGGTAGTGTAAATTACCACTCTGATAATGTTATCCCAGTACCCCTATGATCCTATAACCCTAGAACACCACTCCCTTATATATTATGATTATGTAATAAAAGGTTATGTGTCTTAACCTAAGCTACATAATTTAAAATTCCATTGTATAAATAATATTGGTATTCTAACATTTATTTTTTAACAATAATTTTGTTTAATAAAATTGAGATGGAATTACATAAATTCATTTTTTGGATAATGATTATACATTTCAGAAAAGATATAAATATTATAACAATATATGATATTACTAATAATTTTTATTTTAATAAAATATGTATGAAAAATCTAATTTTATTATAAATAATAAAATATTTTTAAATTTTTCATGTGTCACAAGTTTCACTATGCATTTTCTATCAAGTATTATATTTAATAAATAAATAATTCTACAATTAAAATAATATATAATAATATATTTAGAATAAATACGATAATATAAATTTATTTTTTGAAATTTTCACATTGAAATACTATTAGGATGAAATTTTGAGAATGTTCTAAAATAATTAATTTTTTGTCAATTATAAAAAACTATTTGAATTTTTCTGTATGTTTAATGACATCTTAATTATGAAATAATGATGTAATAAATAATAATAAATATATAAGTCATAAAATGTTTTATTTTATTTATTTATTGTATTTTTATAGATTTTATTTAATTTCCAAATATTTAATTTACATTCCAAATACTAAAAAATCATTAACATTACAAATATTAATTTATGCTAACATCCATTTTCCTTGCCAAAAAAAGTAATATAAAATCATTGTCTAATATTGTGGGATAAAATGAAATAAAATATCATCCATGTGTTAAATGTCATGGGAAAATAATATCGGAAAGCTAAAGGTTTTTTTGATTTACTTCTACCTAGGTGTTTGAGGCCTTTAATTAGAAATAAATAAACAAATATACCAATATTTCCATTAAATCCCACCCATTGCCCCATTTCCATTCACTCTGATATAACTATCCTTGAAGATTTGAATTCATTACCTTTCACGGAGTTCTCCCATGGTTTCTTCCTGACCCCATGGTCCAAATCTTCTAGTTGAAGTTGTTTCTATTCAATTTAAGGGAAATATCCTTCTTTTCTCTATGTTTCAAAAATATAATTTGGTATATTTCTTATGAATTCTACATTAAATCTCTCTTATATAATTTTTTTTCATTAAATTACCCATATATTATGTTTTATCAATTAGATAACCATTCCCCTATCATTTTAAAATTGTCTAAAACTATTTCCTATTCTGGTGATGTTGTCTATTTTACTTTTAAAATTTCTCTCCTCTCCTCGATAAATTCTCTTTTATTTATCTTTTTTTGAGTACCAAAACATCATTAATTTATAGTGGAAATAAAAAATATTTATAAAGGATTTATTTGACTCCTTTTTTAAATAAATAAAACCCTAAAATTTGAATTCTCTTTCCATGGGGAAAATGACAAAATGATAAAGATTTGTATGTAATTATTTAAACTACACGGTTTTGATAAAAAAGATGATTATTTTATTCTCCACATTTTATTTAAAAAATTATTGACTATAATATATGTCTCTTATAAGAATTATATATATTAATGGTGTTCGCGGATATCAATCTAATTCATAGGGTAAATAACTAAATCACTAGATATGACATGTTTAACACATCGTTGGAAAATAACCTTGGTAATTGTTTTTAATCCTCAGTAACAAAACATAGTGAAATGATTATGAATGTATTATTAAAATGTTATAGCCACATTCCCATGTTATAATTAATTATATTATTAATAGTTTATACATATTTCTCATTCTTTTATAATATTCCTCAATAACTATTTGACATATCTTAAAATCTCATGTTTTCTATTTCCCATATTTCCCCTTACTATGATTTATGATCACCATTTCCATTGATGTATGTCCCTAGATTATGAGATGAAAAAATGTTCTTTTGATGTACTTTTGATTAATATGTTCATGCGTAATAGAATATTTTTTATTTGTTTCTGTATTATGTACATTATTTCCACAAAACTAAACATTAAAACTTCCTTTTTTGTATAATTTAATGAATTGATATGTCATCAAAATATGGGATTCTATAGATGATATAAAAGTAATATTTAGATTTTTTTAGAAATTAGAATTTTAAAAATATATTATTTACCATAATTACAAGTTTTTCATTATGGTATTTGGTAAAATAGTATGTAGGTGGTTCTTGAGCAATGAAACCCTTGTATTGATACAAACATGTGGATGCGGTTATGAAATTAATGCACATAGGGGTATCCACTACGAAAAGGTTTGTCAGGCCTGAATCAGTTTAACATGGTACATGAAAAACAGCATTACAATGCACACTGTTTGAAACTACTAGGTGATATTTGTGGTTTACTACAAGCTTTTCAAGAACAATAACAAATGATATGTTGATAATGTAAATTCTTTTAATGAATAACAAACTTATTTTATATGTTATAATATTATTACAGAATTATTTCATTAATAAGAGAAAAACATTTCTCACTGATGATTTCTTATATTATAAAATGATGCAAAATGAGAGGAACAATGTAAATGGTTATCATAATGGACCAGGTGGTGATAAACCATAGATCGAAACTCGAATGGGAAACATCTTATGAATGAGAAATAATGTTTCTATAATTATGTCCACTAACATCTTTAGTAGTGGAAACTGAATTAATACACAATGAAAAAAGGGAGAGGGATGCTTTGGGGTGTAGGAGTTCTGGGGACACATTTTCAAAAATTATTTCCCCTATTTGATACGAAAAAATAGAGAATTAATTCTTAGAGTTGATGCTAATGGAAAAACAATCTATGGTATACTATGATACGATCATTACAAGGAATTATCTTTATAACAATAGTTTTGTTATGGATCCAAATAGAAATGTTTCCATTTGATTAGGTGAACTAAGACCCCATCTATGGAATAATATTTCCAATATAGACTATGAAAACTATAAAGGGATAACGAATAGTTTTATGAAGGTTGAACTGGGGTTCAAAGAGACGTAGTGATCCCTTAGATCAAAAGAAGTCAATAGTTCAATAGATCTAATATTGGGGAGTAACATTGATCAAAGAAGAGGTAGAAATAAGTAACAGTTTCACTCATTCATCAAATATGGGTTGAAGCATACATGGAACTAATTTCTTGGGATTGTGAAATTTTCCAAGTGTTGAAGAGATGGCCATATTTCTGATAACTATCATAGTGTGGTGAAGCCATAACATCTCAACCCTAATGTCATATGGATGTTGGTTTATTCCATACTAAAGCCCAATATATGATGTGGGGTCATATTTAGGACTTATCCCATCATAGTACAAATCCAAAATATAATAAATGAGAATCACCATCAACCTTGCATGGTCCGGGAAAAATGATCATGATATTTCTATCATGAAAACTATAGTTGACGCTCCAAATTATGTGGTATAAGGACTCTCACTATTCTATCAAATCCATCAAAAAATATGGTTTATTAAAGTTAAATGATTTAATTTATTTACTTTATCATTGCAATGAATACATAATCAGTCTGTAAATTGATATAATTATAGAAATCATTCAAGACTCTTGGAGATATTATCCAAGCATCTACAGTGTATAGAAACTCTAGTATTTAATTTTCATATCATAAGATCATTGAAAATCTAGTATTAATTCTTATTGATGATGTTGAAATTAAAATATGGATGGATTGGATCACAATGTATAATATTCTGATCAGTTGAAGAAGGAAGAAAATATCAATAGTATAGAATGGAATACCTATAATTGTATTAAAAGAATATATATATCGACCTAATATTTTTATATAACCATATCCCTTATACATCTTTCTACAAATGATCAGAGAATATAAAGAGTAAAATGAATGTTTATGAACATACAATTACCCCATCATTTAGGAATACATTATTATATTTTATGGTGGTATTACCTTAACCTTCTTAAGATGAAATGGAAGTGTTCTTTGTTGAACTCATTCTTATATCCAATAAGATATCAAAGACCACATAAATAAAGGAAAATGTGGATCAATATTAATTAATGAAACTACTCCATGATATTTTGAAGATCACACCCTACTAATACCCCTCTATGTCGGTAGACCCGAGATGATTGGAGGATTAGGTTTTTGGATTCGAGTCCTCATCATTGGAGTATGTTGTGTATGAGGATGGCTGATTAGTGGGTTATTGTCTCCAAGAGGTAACATGGAGATTTTTTCACTCAGATATCGATTGGTTTTTGTATTTAGATAGTGATTTATCTACTTTTATCTTCTATGCAGTTCTATTTCTATATTGTTATTGGGGCTTTGTTTTTTTATTGTTGCATGCTTAGTTTGTTTAGTTTATATACATGGTCCTGGTTTTTTTGTGTCCCTATAATTTTTCAAGGTTTTACTTATCGATCCTAGTTTAATGGGGTGAAATTGTACCCTATTAGATTTTATTTGATTCTTGAGAAAACATTCCTCCCTATGGAGATCAGGAATGCCCATCGTGATATGTATTATACTCAGTTAGATGCTGGGTCAGATGGAATCGTGGATTGGTGTGTGATAGGTACGATGAGATGGTTTAGTACACTTTCTTGTGATTTAGTAGATTTAGGATCATCACTGTCCATTTTCCCACCCACTCATGACCATGTTATGGAAATGGATGTAAGGAGGCCACTTTTTCTCTTGGGGTTGTGTTTGCCAATCAGAGGCTGGAACATCTTGTTCGATGTGTGTAGGGGATTTTGAATAATGATTAGACCTCATCAATCCTTTGGGGATCTATTAATGCTATAGATTTATCCATATGATGTCACTATGTGGATCTACTATTTGATTTCCATGCATTCTGTAATTGACTTCATTTGGAATAGATTCGTGTTTTCAGATATGGATGGCTTGTGGGTGGTTTTAGTTGGTGAGTAGAGGATTCTCATTTGTAGTATTTATATGGAGGCACTATGTTCCTTGTTGGCTGAGCTGTCAGTGGAATCAGAAGATTTTTAGATAGTGCTGGTCCTTAGAGTTGTTGGGTAGTTCCAGGATGTTTTCCCCGATGAGGTTTTAAGGATAACCCATGATATGATTTTGAGTTCAAGACAGACCTATAACATGATAACTCCCCAATTGTGATGGATTTTTATTATATATAATATTTTGAGTCAAAAAAGTTATGGATCGAGGTAGAAGATATGATGTAAAAGGATTTTTACCTGTACAGTTTGTCACCATGGAGTTCTCCATTCTTTTTTTTTAAACATGAAAGATGGTATTTTAAGGATTATTAGAGAATAATAGATAATGAATTAGCTGATTTCAAGGAATTTTTACCACCCACCCAGGGATAGACATTCTTTTCGACCAACTGAGAGGGGTATTTTGGTTTTATATATCAATTTGTTGTCGGGATATCACTATTTGAGGGTATAAGAGATATATATACTGAAGAAATATTTCATGTGTAGGTTTGTGCAATTAATGTTTGAGGTCAGGCCCTTTGGAATTTGGAATGAACAAGTTGTGTTCATGGTTCTTATGAATTCATTATTCCTTGAGTTCCTAGATCAGTTCATCTACATGATTATCGATGGAATCTTTGTATACACATGGTACAAGAATGGGGATTTCGAGCATATCAGGAACATCTTATAAGTTCTTATATTTTAAAATATCAATGGAAAATTGTCCAATTGCATGGTTTGGACATGGGTGGTGCATTCCCTTGGGCATGCGGTGTCTTAGTATGGTGTAGAAATGGACCCATCAAAGGTTGAAGTAGTTCATTTTTGGGAAGGACCATAGAATGCGGTAGAGGATTAATTTTATATTAGTCTTGCATGCTATTATCAGATTTTGTACACAATTTTCCTCAAGTTGTATCCATTTTTACAAAATTAAATATTAATAAATAGGTTTTTTTAGAGTGATCAATAATAAGAATCATTTCATTATCTGAAGGGGAAGGGAGTTAGTTCCCCAGTGACGTAGTTTCATCGAGAAGGGGTGATGTTTAAGGTGTTATGTGTTGCTTCCCTTCGGGGATTAGGATTCCTCTTGATGCAGCAGAGAGTATTGATCTCTTATGGTTCTATTAAGTTACACACCCATGAGAATAACTATTCCACACATGATCTAGATCTAGCAGCAGATGTGTTTTCACTAATGTTTTGGTTGCAAGAACTAATTGGGGAGTGCATTATAGACTTCACAGATCACAAGCATTGGGGGTATTATTCCCTACGTGATCTAAACATGTTAAATTGTAGGTGGATCGAGTTTCATCATTATTTAAATTTCAAAATCTCATATACATCAGGAAATGGGGATGTCGTGGCTCACTATTTGAGAAAAAAGTTGTAACAAAAGGATTTTTAGGAATTTGTGGATATTGTAAAGCAATGGTGGATATGGAAGTCCAATATGTAAATGAATGAATAGAAGGTGGTAGAGGTTGTTTTTTCATGATGACAATTCTGTATTCAATAATGTAGTAGGTGTAGTAGTCACAGTGGGTGGACTCAGAGGTAAGTGTTTTGTGCTATTGTGTTGAACATGGTGATGCTCTAGAGGGATATTTAGTGGTCGGACATAATCAGATGATTTTCCAAGGAAGGAAATTTTTTAGATTAATGATGTTGTAGGTAATCATTAGTGAGCTCCATAACTCTCTTTTAGTAGTACACCTATAAATTTATATGATGTATCGTTGAATGAGGATGCAGTTTTGGTGGCCTGAGATGAAGAAGCAAGTAGTAGAATTTCTGGTAAGATCCCTAGTCTTCTAATAGGTGAAGAATGAGAACCATGTTTTAGATATATTTTTTCAATCCTTATATGTTATTGAGTTGACGTGGGATGTTATATTGATATATTTCATCACATTGTTTCCCATATATTATGGAGGCCTTGATGCTATCTAGTTGATAGTGGATCGGATAATGAAATTGACTATCTAATTAGAGATCAATGTGCCAAAAGTAGTGGATAACATGGAACAATGAAATGGGGATGAGGTGGTACAATTTCATTGAGTTACAAGAACAATTTCCTTATACATGGATATATGTTTTACAACACAATATTTTAGGGGATTACAGCATTACTTTTTACCCAGTTATGCCTCATTGCCTCCTTCTTCCCTCAAACTAATGGGATGACCAAACAGACAATCTAAATGTTGGAGGATATATTGCAAGCAGGCATCTTTGACTTTGTGGATCATGTGGGTGACCCATACCATGGGTATATTTTTCGTATAACAATTTCTACAACACTTATTTTATACTCTCTTCATTCAAATATTTGTACGGAAGACTATGCCGTTCACCTTTGTGCTAGACAGTGGATGCAGAGATAGCTATTCTTGGACCCTATGTACTGTAGATCTAGATAAAGATGGTTCCTCCTGGTCTAGAGAGTATGGAAGCAATGAATGTTTGGTATAAGTCATATTTCAATCACAGGAGGTGGAATTGGGAGTTTTAGGTTGGGGACCATGTGTGCTTGAATGTTTCCCACAGACACAGGTGGTAGAGGATTGGCCAACGGGGAAAGCTATCCCTTGAGTATGTTGGTACGTTCAAGGTGTTGGAATGAGTTTCTAAAGTGGAATACTATTTGGATCTTCCATAAATGATTGATATGATCCTTAATGTCTTCCCTGACTCATCTTAGTCAATATCTTCATGATGAATCCCAAATCCTTCTCTGGGTAGAGTTGGATGTTGTGGATGAGAAGATCTACATGGATTGGCCATTAGAGATCATGTATCATCAATAGAAGATGTTATGTGGATGATCCATTATTTTTGTTAGCATCTTGTAGATACATTGTGACATAGAGGATATTACTTGGGAGTGATAAGGGAAGATGTGGGCCCAATACACATAGTTTTTCTGAGCATTTCTGTTATATTTTTTACTTGGTTATGTAATTTGCAAACATTTTACAAAGAATGTGATGTTTTTTCCTTGGGATGAGATGTGAGAGGTTCCATGTATGATTCAAATATTGACTTTTGTAAAGGTGATGAAATTATTCCTAATGAAGATATATTAATTGTGATGCGATTAAACATGTGTGGTTGAGTAAGTGAAAAATCGAGAGGATAGAATTTTGACATAGAGGAAGGGATTATCTAATTTGTGTGTCTAATATATCATGGTGGTTTGGATTCTATGGTGTGATTCATATTAATTTGTGTGAACAGATGTAGGAAGATATATTCATAAATAAGGAGCTTAAAACTCTATCATTTGAAAAACACTTGGTGGTTTGTCATTGAATATTGATGTCATTGGTTGTTAGTAGTGTTTCATGTGTATCACTGTCCTTCAGATCTATCTCATGGGGTATTTGATCGAACTCCTCATTCTTTTGGGATTGATTTTAGATTCTCATAGAAATGAATCATTTGAGAGGTATATTATGTGATGTTTTGTTCAATCCTGGTCCATTATATTGATGGTTATGGCAGTTAGAGATGTTCATGGGAGACTTAGAGGGTGTTTGTAGTGGTCAGGTTTCTAAAGGGTGAAAGTACATTGTGTATATATAATACATGACATGAAATTCCGTTACACGGGTTTCCCTGGGAGTTTCAAAACATGTAACATTTTTTGTTACGAAAAATATAATAAATCCAGTAGTGATGGATTTTTCGATGAAAGTGGGCCTCGAGTTATTCCATGAGATGAAAATAGATTACATGCCTTGTACTAACCTTATGTTGTAATGTATCAAAACATTCTATCCACTCTTGTTTTCACCAACCCTATATTTAAATCCCTCCCACTTGTTCTATGTGACTTGATAGTCCTTTCCTTGTTGTTTTAGAGATCCCTTCGATGACAATCGACCACCGATCATTCATTGTCCACCCATAGTGATCCATATTTGATCTGATGTATATTATTCCATCATTTCATGGATTTCATTGTTTTGGTATCAATTGTTCGTCCACCATTCTTTCCATGTGATGGGTAACATTCATCCCCTCTTCTACAAAATAATTCTTCTGTCATTGATCAATGTAGTGGGGTCGTTGCATCCCCAGTTGGATACAGATTTGACAGGAGAAGAAATCTATGGACCATCACATTATCCATTTCTGTGTAATTAATGTTGCCACCCCATAGAGGGAGGATTTTTTTCAATATTTCTCTTTTATCATGCATAATGTGTGAGGGGTCTACTTTTCCTTTCCTATGGATCATGTTTTTAAACACTATTATATATAAGAATTGGGTATTTGAAATTGAAAGGGGTAGAAGGATTCAAATCCCATTTTTATATCTTCACATTATTTTGATATTGTGAATTGAACAGAAAAAATGAAGTGTTGAAAATAATGGCCTTCAGTGGTCCATGTTTTTGAACTAAAGAATTTTCATTTTGTATTGTTCTTGAGGAACATTTGTATATGAGAATTGGTAAATCATCCATAGTTGGATAATAAAAAGATTCCCTAGGATTGTATAGCTTATATGATAAACCTATATTTATTAAGTCGAATTGAATAAGGAATTCCTTATTATATCTAGTATTGTGCTTTATTTTGATTGTGTGGTGTTGTGTTTGTGATCATGATAGTGGGTTTTTTGGTGGATCAGAAGGTTCTAGGGAATCTCAGGTTGAGAGATTTGTTGACTATAGAATGGATGAGAAATATTGTGTGGTGAGGCTACAAAGATGGTTGTGTGGTGGTGTGTTATTAGTGGGGTTGGTAGTTGGGCTTGTCTTCGTTGGTATGTGACTTGATAATGATGAAATTGAATAATAGTACCGGTGTTTGATATAGGTTGTTAACCTAGATTTCCTCCTAGAGTATCATGCATAATGATTTCCCTATAATCATAGACCAATATATCATGAATGGGATTAAAATATGGAGGAATTTGAAGGTACTTTATTTTACCTGGATATATACCTTATTAGATGTGTATAATTTTCTACCCTATTGTGGCATGTATTTAGTAGTTTCTCTATATAGTGGTGGAATGGTTAAATAAATTTTTTATTAAAACAAAATGATGTGATTAAATAAAAAATTTAATATTTAATGGATTTAGATAAATGAATTGGTAGGGAATGTTGATTTGCTTGTTTCTTATTGAGTGTTGTTTTTCATTTAGGGGTATCATCTTAGGGGTCATCTAGTGAATAATTCATTTGATTGAAAACCCATTTCTTGGGAAGAGTGTTTTATTTTGTTTATATATATATATATACTTTTTTTCATTTTAATTTATATATACGATCCACTGAAGTTGAGAACAATGTTCGAACACCCCCATCGTTATTGTGGAGGGTTTCTTTCCCAAATATCGTGGTGGGAGGATGGCCGGTTGGCCAGCCACTCTTTCCCAATCCCTTTTCTAGGTGGTAATAGCCAATTATTTTTCAAAATGGTTTTCTTTAGTGAATCCCAGGTGTGTATTAGAGAGGATTGATTTCCCTGGTGTCTTCAGGAAGAGTAGTTATATTCTTTCCTAGGTATCATTTGGATAAGATATGTTGTTATCTCACATGTATCTTTGAGAATAGTTGTGTGGTGATTTACCAGATGTCTTTAGGATGATTTGATATGTGTGTCCCAAGTGTCTGCAGGTGGGAAGGTCTTTTGTTTATGGGCCAAGTAATTTCATGTGGGATGTGACATGGATCATGGCCTAGGTGTTATGATGATATGTGATTTCATTGGCCCATGTATTTGTGATCATGTTGTGATGTGGTTATTTCAAAAGATTTGGGATCTTTAGGATGTGCCTATTTGGAAATTGTGGTTATACTTGTGGGAACTATAATGGGGTACCCAAATCAAAGTGGTTCTTTTTATATTTTTTTAACATTGATTACTCTGTTATCATTCCTTGGTATGGATGGGATGGATAGTATACCTTGTTAGTTGTGGTTTAGTTATGTTGTTTTCATATTAGAGAATTAGTATCCTTTTCTAACTTCTTAATTATAGAAAATGTTTTCCTAATATGTATACATGTATTCTCACCCTATTTATATACAACGAAATTCCTTTTTCTAGGGGGACTATGTGGGCCATATTGGGTTTTACTAACCTAGACATTGGGACATTTTCTATTTCACAACCTTACATTAGTTTTGGTACATCCGAGTTTTATTTCATTTGAAATAGATTTATATTGAATATGAACGTTGGATTTATTTTTTATTTATTATATATATATATATATATATATTTGGAGTTTTTTAATGGACCATCATATCTCCCTATCATGCTTTTCAAAATTAAAATGTCAATGCTTCCCATTTTGTGAGATTGTATACCATTGATGTTGGTCACCACCTAGAGGTCTACTGGGGGATGGACATGGGGGGTCATCGTCTCTTTTTGATCATTTCCATATCAGGAGGGGTATCCTTGGATGGAGGGGGTTGAAAAAATTATGTATAAACATAAGGAAAAATAAAATGTAAAACATTGAAACATATAATCATTGTATCAAAGGATTGTGGAAGAAACATTTGACATGATAAAAAATGGAGTCAATGTTAACTTCCAAGACTACATAACACGGATGACAATGTCCATTTAAGGAATCTAGTTCACTCTCTACCACAACATAACATATCATGAGAGAAAACATTAACCAATGAATTTGAGTGATATTTGGGTGCACCATTCCTAACATGTTCATGAATATTTCTTTCTCCTGAATAACCGTACATAATAAATAAAACATTACATAATGGTTACCCATGGATGGAAATGGATATTATAATCATATAATAAGGCAATACAAATGGAACTATAATAAAAGCATCCATGATATGATGGATTGGAAACATAAATGGTAAATATTAATGGAAAATAGACATAGATAATGAAAAATAGTGTCCAACTAAAGTGAAATTATTTTAAAATATTGTTTGGGAAACATTATAAATTAACCAATTATGTGCATTTTTAAGGGAAAAAATTAATGAGTATTTAAAATCAAAAATAAATATTTGATTATAGAAACTCAGAAATAAACAATTATAATTTTCCAGGGTAAAATGTCTGATTTGAAAAAGCAATGATTGCATAAAAAATTATTTATAGAACATGATCAAGGGAAATAAATTAGGAAATTCCATTTAATCAGGCTTGCTTATCTGTACGATTGGGGAAAGAAATATTTTTAAAACATGTATTTCCCCATAAATTAAGGATTATCATATCTAGATACTTGATTTTGGAAAATATAGATATAATTTATAATAATTATAAAAATTTAAATAAGAATTATATTGGAGTAATGAGGGATAATGAGTATTCTAAAAGGAAAAATAGAGGTTTGGGTAGAATCCCTTACCTTATGCCTGAAACTATTCTATAGTTGATATAAATTTCCTAAATTACCAAATTATATTAATTAATTAATAATTAAATAATGGTTAATTACATTAAATTTATTTATTATTATTTTATTATATTCATTTAAAGCTTATTTGATTATTTATATTGTTAAATTTAATTCTTCGTGAGTGCTTATTTTCATATTTTTTTTTGATTTTTTCTCTCATATATGAGTTTCGTAGCTCATGTTAAATGAAAATAGAAATCTATAATTGGAATTATAAGTTATTAATTAACATCATGAATGTTAAATTTAATTGTAAATTAGTTTTTTATATGGCATGGGGATTTTTCATTTGAAAATAGTTAATTATAATTAATTATATTAAATTTGGTGGTTTTTCGATCATCACAAACAAGTTTTGTTTCATTAATTAAAATCATTCATATATATTTGTTATATAAATTTTCTGCAGATTTAATAAATATATTATAATTCATTTAACAATTTAAATTCTTTTATAGCCATCCAAGAAGTTGTTAATGGACAATGAAAAATGTTCATCCTTAAAGGTATTAAATTAACTCCTACAAAATGATGTTTTCATTTCTAGAATAAAAGACATATGTAAAAAACGATTTGATTATGGGTTATTCAACAATATAATAAAATCAAGTATATGTATGGTACAAGATTTATCATGCCTCTTTGATTAGTGTTATAAATGGGAGAATAATAAAATAGAAGAACTTACGAAGAAAATAAAATAAATGGAATAAGAAATTTTCCTATTGAATTTCTCCTCATTGAGAGCCTCCACAGGGAAAATAATTTTTTTTATTTATTATACCATGAGTTATGAGACATGGGGAGTGGATTGGTAGGATATTTGAAGGAATTTGTAAAATTCTCCATCCTTGAGAGGTGAGAGGAGAAGTCCTTTTGAGTGGTTATATTTATAGAGTAGTAGAGCAGTGTTTTCTTAATATTTTACTAATTATTTTATTTTCCTAAATAAAGAATATTAATAAAATGTGAATTATAAAAAAATATGTAAATTAAAAAGAGGATTTTGAGTTTATTTTTCTCAAAACATCAATGGCTCAAGGAATAGTGTATTTAAATTATAATGTTCAAATAACTTAAATTATTATATTTTACTCTTCACAAACAATTCATGCATTTTTTTAAAATCACCAAAAATCAACACAAAAATTTTATAGTGTAGAAATATAAAAATAACACCATTCTTAAAATAATTTTGAAAATATGATAATTTAATTTTAAATAAAAATCACAATTTACTTTAGAAATAAAAATTTTAAAATTATAACCCATTTTATAAAATATTGAAAAATTAACTAAGGCCTCCTAAAATTTTCCAATAATCATAATATAAAAAATTATAAATTTTTTATAAATTTTATTCAATCAAATTTTCGTTTAAAAATTTATATTATTTATAAAATTTAAAATAAATTGTTATGTTTTATAAGAACATAAACACTTAATTAATAAATTCTTGAAAAAGTATTTACTTATACTATGATATAATTTTAACATATGACCATTTATATGATTCAAAGAGATTATTTATACTATCATGGGTGAGGATTCTATTCATTTGGTTGATTTACAATTAATAAGGATCATATTTCTATTATAATGTTCTTGTAACTCTTCCATTGGTATATTTTTCCTAACTTCTAGAAATACCTCTTATTTCATTATTTCATCATTTAAAATGTTTTTAGTTTTTTTCTTTATGTAATTTAATGTGGATAAAAAAATATGAAATATTTATAATAAGGAATTTTTTTTATAAAAATCATGGTTCATTGCATTATTTTTCCATTATAAAATTTCTACCTTAAAATTTCTGTATACAATTCTATGTTAATAATAAGATTGTGTAATAATCCTTTATCACTTCCATAGTTTCCCAGGTTAATTATTTTTACATATGGTTATCCATATTTCATTGACCTAATGAGTAGTTTAGTTATTTAAAACAATATCTAAATGAGCCAAGACCTTCACTGGATGCTCCACATGTGAGAGAACTTTTTCCAAATATATTTCCATTGAATTCAGTACATTTGAAAAATAAGTTATAAACATCATTCATAGGGATATGTGTAATACATTTTTTAGTAGAGAAGCATTAGTTTGAAGTACTAGTGGAAATTCCATGGATCCAACATGAAATATAATCTCAAAGGGGTCTATGTACATGAGGCATAGACTTCATTTCATCCTAGATGTCATGATTCTTGTCCATTGATATATGCGGAGGATTAAAATGACTCCAACCATAAACTATTGTTCTCCATTATGATTATCTACGTAAATTTTTTCTATATATTTGTCAATTTTGATATTATGGTGAATGTTTTTCACCTTTTACACTATTTTTAGACCATTTCATGTCCTAGTAGAATATATTAACCATCCTTATCCCATCATGTCTTTATTTTTCAAATTTCCCCAATAAAGGCTTCATATGGAGCAATTTTGATGATCAACGGGAAGTAACGGTTGTAAGTGAAATTGAACGAACATAGATATTGGTCCCACCATTCATTTAATCCCATAAAAATTATCTTAATATTTATTCTATTTTTTGAATAGTCCTCTCAGATTTTCCATTAGTTTGATGATGATATGTCATACTAAATCTCATTCTAGTTCTTAAAGCTTGTTAGAGACATTTCCAGAACATTGAGGTGTGTCTTAGATAAATATTGGAAACAATCGTTTGTGGAATCCTTGAATCCATACATATTGTTTGATATATATCCAAACATGTTTATCCAGTTATAAATAAACTGACATGGTGATAAAGTGATTTTTCATTTAAGGTAGTCCAAAAATCCCATATATCATTGTTTCCTCTAGATGAATTCAAATGTCTAGTGAGAATGTCCATGGTAATTCTATCCCATATCCATGTGTATGTGGGTAGTGGTTGAATCATCCCATTATAATATTTCCTTTTATACTTTACTTTCTGAACAACCAGGCACATTGATGTATATTCTTTGATATCCCTTCTCTTTTTGTCCCACAATTATTTTATTCGGGGTCTCGATACATTATGGTGATCCCTGGGTGAATAAATAAGTTCGATCTATGTTACTCATTTATATGGTAATTATTAATCTATGTATTGGATGGTACATATATTCCTGACACAAATCTCATTACACCTTCCTCATCGATTTTTATCTCTGAGGATTTCCTTTTTATCATGGCTTCCTCATTATTTGGAATTTTGTCATCATTTATTTATGAACCCTTTATTTTCTCATTAATTGATGGTTGAGAAATCATTATAGAAAATAATAATTTTATTAGTTCCATATTAATTAACATGTCTATCCTATTTAGGACTATAAATATTGAATTGTTCTCAATTATCATTATTGATAATGTTTTAGGATCCTTTGAATGTACAAAATCTTGTATCATATTTTTCATTCTAGGACGATAATGGATTGAGTAGTCATAATCCCCGATGATACCTAAACATCATAGGTAGCACATATAATTATCCATTAATGTGAATATATATTTGATACTATTGTGATAAGTATATTTCTAACACATGTCCCTATAGAGATAATGCCTCCACATTTTGAACATAATGATCAATGATTCCTACTCCAGATTATGTGTGGAAATGTTTTTCTCGTGATCTTTTAACTTCCTAGATGTGTAGAATAACACATTATAATTTTTGATTAGTTAACATCGTAATCCAATATTGGATTCATCATTGTACACCACATAGGGTTCCCCATGTCTTGGTAATGTGAGTACTGGTGGTGTGACAAGCCTCTTTTTCAACTCATTAAATTATTTTTCACATTCACTGGTCCATACAATATTTTCCCACTTATGATCCATCCCTATTAGTGGGTTTGAAAATCCAGATAATTTCTTAAAAAAGATGAAAATACCGATCAAAACTATAGAAATTATGGATCTCCATTATAGGTGTTGGCATAGGCCACTAATTGATTGCCTTTGACTTGGAAGGGTCTAATGATATCCCTTTTAAGTGATTACATGCCACAGGAATAAGTCATCCTCTATCATGAACTGAAAAATTTTGTACATTGAATATACATTATCCCTTTACAATGTCTCTGTCATATTTTATATCTTATCTTTATGATTCACAATAATTTTTGAGTATATTAGAATTTCTTCAATAATGACTTCAATAAATTTTTCAAGGTCTTTTATAAATACATTATTCAACAGCTCCATGAAATTATTTGTAACATTAATGTGTTTGACAGGCATCAAAATTAACTCATAGTGTCCATAACATGCTCGAATTGTATTCTTTGGAATATCTTCCTTCTTCTCCATTTATTTGTGACATCTCGACCAAAGTTCCACCATCAAGAAATAACATTCCCGCAATAGCATATGAAACAATTCGTTTATACGTGGTTAGGGATACTTGTTCCTTATCATGATTTTTTTGAGATCCATAAATAATGTTATAGGTGTGCTGATCCATATGTCTTCTTGATGAAGTGGACTACTATAGCCCATGGTGAAGCACTTGGGCGCATAAAATCCTTATCCAGAATAACTTGTAAGTATTTTTATTATTTATTCCCACTAAGTGATGGAAATTAAATAAGTTGTTTTACATTTAGATAAATATAAATGACTAATTTAAATTTTGAACTCAACCTATCGATCTAGAGGATGCCCGAGAAATTCTTCAAGGAATACATCAGTGTAATCCCACCCCATGGGTGTGTATTCGAACATGATTCAAGGATTTATCTCAACATTTTTAGGTAGATATGATTTTTCCTAAAAAATAGTATAAATAATAGAGATGATGATTTTTATGAAGATGGAGACCCGTCGTGAACCAGGAACAAACCTGCCATGCAATTCTAACCCTAACACAGATCCTCATACCTTCACTGAAGTGGTTGTCGGGAAATCGTTTGAAGACACCAATGCTAATGTTGATGCAGTCCATAATTTTTAGATAAACCATAAGACCGTTCGACACTAAGGTCAACTCACAATAGCCTTCTCAACCGATGAGGTATGTTTTCTATGCTCGGATCTCCGGTTTCTTCTGGTGGGGAAATTTTAGAATAGATGGTCATCCTTGAATATTCATTGCTCTACTTTAGAAGCCATCTGATTTATGAGTTTTCAATTAGGTCTCCTCAACTCTATTCATATCGTGTTTTGATTTGACTCAGTTGAGAACTATTACCGACTATGGGAAAAACATGTATGGTCCTTTGGGAGATGTCATATGAGAATTCGTAAATGGGATCTAGACATTGATCCTCATTCAGAGTCTCCGATTGTGCCATTATGGGTAGGATTTATTGAATTACCACTACACTTATTTATGAAAAATGCCTTCTTTTCCATTGCTTCGCTTATTGGTTCCCCACTGAGGCCTGATTATGCCACAAAGGCACTCTCATGGCCATCTGTAGCTAGAGTATGTATTGAAATAGATTTCTCCCATCAACATCCATTGGCTATACAGATACAAAGTGGAGACTTTGTGTTTTTACAAGAGGTGTATTATGAAAGAGTCCCGGATTATTATCATTTATTTTTCAGACTTGGGAACAATTCTATCAATTGGGTAATGTCTAATAATTTCTCCAAAAAAATGACATCAACGGGGATAGAAAAAGCTAGAGAAAACCCCAAGGATGCAGCTAGACCCTCGGATAGTTTTATCAAAGAAAGGAATGATGTGGTTAAAGGGGGATTGAATATTCAAGATCCAGGAAATCAAACATCAGACTTTGTTAATGATGTTCTTGCTATCACTGATAATTCCACTCATGGATTTACCAAATAGAAAGAACATTCTCAAGAATACATGTCTTAGCGCACCCACACAACCATGCTCAATAAGAAGTACAATAAATGTCTGGATCCCTCGGAGGCCAAAGGAAATGATCAGGAGAATTCAATTTCCTGTGACACTTCAATTGAAGTGGAGGATCAATATAGAAAAATTGAGGAAGATTAATTAAGATCCATGGCAAGGAAAGGTAAAAAGACTCTAGTTGATGATGATGGTTTCATCACTCCAAACCCCAAGAAAACTAGAAAACGTAGAGACTAATCTCAGATAGAGAGAACCATTGTTACACGTTCTCATCTTCCAACTAGAAAGGAAAATGTCGAAACTAATCAAGATGAAATCCTTGCTGACATGTCACATGAAGAGATTGACATATCCCAATAGGTGAAGGCACAACAACATAATGAATAGATTGTAAAATAGGATGTATCTGGCTATCAGGAATCTGAATCTTTGGAGAAGCGTTTGGATACTATCCTCTATCAAACTTTTAAAAAGGGGGAAATTTAAAAGCACACATACCTTGCCATTAAGCAAGAATTATTCAAGGAAAAAATAAATAAGGGGTTTAAAAGATCTCATTAATCTCTCTTTATCTGAGTTTACCCCCTTGATTTACAAACAGTCTCTGAATGCTCCAGCATCTTGATGGATTTTGTCTGTGGTTCTGATTGTGTTTTGTTCATTGTTTGGATTCTGATATGATGCTTCTTGCTGTAACCTGGACTCTGGATTTCACATTTTATGTTTGTCTTTTATTTTTAGTTTCATTCCGATATGTTTGATGGACGGTTTGGAAAACCATTCTGGTTTTGAATTGCTATCCAGAACAGGCTTTTATCACTTATAGATGAGGTAGATCAGGACGGGGTTCTCATTGGGAATTGCAAAAGAATTTTGCTTTCAAAAGCTTCAACAGGCTTTGGTTTCTTGTCAGCATTTCTATGTCCTGTATGTTTTTACTCTGTGTGTATATCTTAGATCTTGATGCAACCTGCACTGCTTGGGTGGCCGAGGGATCAATTGGATTCTTTTGTCATGCTGGTATTCTGTTTATTTTTACTTCCCTTAGAGATTGAATCCATTTTGGACTGTGGATTTCTGGTTGGATCTTTGAGAAACTCTTAATGCAGCACACATCTATTAAAGATAGATCATGTTTACAATGGTTGATGCTTTGCAATCTGTATGTGAAGGAAGTGTGATCGCATGATGTTTGGTTTCATGTATTGGTATGGTGTTGTTTGAGTATTCTCTTGTACCTTACATTAATTCCCTACTGGTGTAGGTACCTTACACCTCATGTTTCTATTGTAACTTTTTGATTTTAATAAATTTTTGGGGACTGAATTGGGAAACCTATTCATGTCACTACCTTTTAAAAAAATTTATGAATATTCATATTTGTCCAAACAATTGTATATAATTATAGGATTCTTCAACATGTGAAGAGTGATCACCTATTACTATGAGATGGTGTTGCATTTATATAATGATATCTAATACATTACTATTACAACATAGTACTCTACCAAACATATTATTACATGATTTAATTAGAGATCCAGTCTATAGAAATTAAATAGGGAGAGTTATGAAATTTAGATTCAATAATTCTTGCATTTTCAATACTAACATATGATTCCCCTAAAAATTTTGAGGCGGTGATTCAATAATACAAATTAGCATGAATGATACGATAGGATGTGTAAAATAAGAATCATATAGAATATTCATTATTCGTGATGAATAACCAGAATACCTTTCACCACATTAATGGCAGGATCCCCCTTAGCAGTAGTGATATAATATTCCCTTTATATATTAGAGGTTCACGTTGTTGATTGCACCTAAAAACCAATGGATTAGGGAAATTAATATCATAATTCCCATGTTCCATACATTTGAAACAGTACACTATAAGTTTAGTGTTAATCTAAACATTACTTCTTCTTCTACATTAGTGGTATTATTCATAACCCTTTTGCAATTATTAATCATATTCCTCTATATTATACATTTTAGGAAACTGATTGTTCCCTTTAATTAGTTTCTATGATGGGTTTTCCAACAATTTTGGAATGTGGGATATAGGTTCCTTTTTCCATTAAGGAATTTATCACCTATAATATTGTCACGACCCCCTCCCCACAAAGTGTACCCCTCCTGGGCCGGAAATGTGAGAAGGGAGATAATGACCCCCGAGTCCCGCCTCCAGTAGGCCCCGGGTTGGCGACTAGCACCGAGGGTATAATACACACACAAATGGGAGGCATTACCCTCTAAGAGAACAGATGTAGAAGAGAGAGATAGAATAGACTCCAATCAACTCCAACTCAGAATTGAGATATAAAAGGAAACCAAGTACATATATGAAATGTCATGCAAATGTACTACAAATGAATGGAGAAACTAAAAGTACCCAAAAGAAAGTAAAACAACAGCGACCACAAGCCCGAACAGCTCCTCCTCCAACCACAAGCTAGAAGTAACCAGCTTGACCTCCAACCTGCTCCAAGTGACCTGAAAAAAAAAACAGTTTATAAATACAAAGGGTGAGTATAACAGTATACTCAGTAGGATCCTCCTCAAGCCTCTTATGCAATAGTAAAGAAAGCATGCGAAAGCCCAGTGAACAACAAGTGAAACTAACTCGTTATCTAAATAGGTATACTAAGTTCCCAACCTCACCATGGCTACTCTCACCAAGTAACGCATACAATAATATAGCATATAGTAAAGAATATCAAGGGTACCCCGCAACTACTTCCCCACTGGTTTGTCGCTTTGCCCCAACGACATATGTCCTGTGTGTCTCTCTCCAAGGATTTCCCGCAGACACCTGGGCTAAGCTCCACAATCTGCACCTCGTGCACCACATAGGCTTGCCCGCAGACACCTGGGCGAAGCACCACACAGTCCTCACAACAAAAAGTAACCAGGTAGTTTCTGGGATCCACCACAGCCCGTATAACGTGTATCATACATCAGGTATAATACCTCAAGCCATTACAGCCCATACACCGAGTAAGGATCCTCAAGCCATCATAACCTATACACATTACACCTATAGTAGTCCAGAGGATACTATATCCAGAATATATGTGTGTGAATAACCACAAGCCATTACATCCCTCTACACACATATATGGGGTAACTAACCGATGTGCCTCGTGGCACAAGTATCTACCAAGAGAAGAGAGCGGGGCCAAAGGGGGTAGTCAGCCATTCAACCTCCCATCAGAATGTTCGGGAAAACACCCCCCAGGGCTCAGAATCCCCGGGGTGTCAGTTTCCCTTACCGACAGGGTGGAGTAGCATATAGAAACACAAAAAGTACAGAATATATATGTAACTCACATCCACACTATGGGCATTACCTAGTCTTAGATACAACTGCAGCTAACGTCTCTCAGACTCCAAGATGCTACTTCTAAGTCTAGGTGTCCTATAAGAACAAATCCATTTGAAGAGCTTTATTAGATTACTCGATTCTCATTTTATCAGTTCCTATGTACATTAATTAATTCTTTAACCGTTAATTAAGAATGAACAATTCCACATTACACTGAATTTGATTCACATTCAAAAACAACTACTCATTTTAAGATTCACATCACCTTTAAATTCTGGTATCTCCATCCCTGTGGATTTTCACCATTTAATCAAACAATCATTATAGAATTACTTTTCCATAATCCCAGGCATTCTATAAAATCATCCTCTGCTTCTAAACACAAAGGAGGCTCAACACATTGAGTAAATATACTACCCGTCGAGTCTTTACTGCCTATAGAAAGAGCATAGACCCATTCTCCCTCGAGAGGCTAAACACAGAAATCACGTGGCATACCCAGAGCGTCTTCGCCTCCTTTGGAAGAAGGGTAGCAAGACCAGCTGCCTTGAGCAGTGGGGAAAAGCAAAGCAGATTAACATTTAATGAAACCACAAGCATCCAACAACCACATCCATCCCATTCCATCATCCCCGGTGTCCTCCCTGACACACACATGCATAAAACGATGCATCTCGCCACTCTAGGCGTCATCCTCTACCACAACCACAAGTCCGCATACCTCCACATATCACAACAGCCATCCAGGCTTACATCAAATCACAAGCAGTAAGAAAAAAACAATCACAACCATAGGCTCTTGACCCTTTAACAAACAAGAGGGTAACTCAGAACCCTTTTTAGAAATTCGCACACAATCTGTTCATTAATCCATATTTAACTAGAAGATTAGTTATTCGTAGGATCCAATTACGGGAGACATAATCAGTAAGCTATCACAATTAAATAACCGTGCTTACTTCCCTAATTTGAATATCCTCAAATTAGAACAACTACAACAACTGCAACAACCAGATTAATTTATGTGCCTCTTTATCTTTAGCCAATTAATTAACAAATAATTACGGCTTTACGTTCATTATCAATTTCTATCATGAACGAACAACAAATCAAAGAAAATATATATATCACTATATCTAGGAAAACATTAGGCAAAACGTTACCACGGTATAAAGAAACATTATACGATCAACCAATTCTTTTAATCCGGTTCAAGTATTTAATTAGGTCAATTTCATTGTGATCCAAAGGACTAAATCATGCTAATTCTATGATTTCACATACACAATTAGAGAAGCCATGAATCCCCTACCTCGAAGAGTTCTTGACGTCCTTTATCCACACAACGGGCCACAATCCTTCTCTCGCGACGACTGCTTCCACTTGAGGATTCCACAGTAAGTCCCAACCAACCAAACCCCATTAGAACCATGGATATTACATGGTAATATGGAAGGGAGAACAATAGAAGGTGATCCCTGAAGGAATGATGATAAAACATACCTTATATCGAAGATTGATCGACACATCTCGGTTGCATCAAAAACAGAGCAGAACCAATCCTAGGAGTAAATATTGATTGTGAAACTCCTACGGATAGGATTGAAAGGTTCTAGCGTCTTGCAGATGAGAACCAAGAGGAAGAACAACGAAGAATGATATCTCGTTCCTTTTAAAAAAATTAGAGAGGTGACGGTTTAAGATCCGATTTATTCTCCATAAAAAACGGATCGCATTAACCCACGCGGTTTGACCAAGTAAAAACATCCCGGCCTTAGGAATAATTAATATAGAATTTATGGCCTTTGAATCAGCCTTAAAGTCCTTAAAATAAGGTTTTAAAAGTATTTTATGTCAAAGAAAACGTCAAATTTGCAAAGCTGGAAACACTGTTCACATACTCAAAAATTTGGCAAAGTATGGAATCGGTAGCTCTTAGGATTCTGGAAACACTGTACAAGTCAACCGATAGAAGGTCACCGATAGAACCTCACTGATAGAAGCACTGTTGAAGTCTACAGATAGAAGTCCACCGATAGAACCTCACCGATAGAAACACTATTCAAGTCTACCGATAGAAGTCCACCGATAGAACCTCACCGATAGAAACATTGTTCAAGTCTACCGATAGAAGTCCACCAATATAACCTCACCGATAGAAACACTTTTCAGGTCTACTGATAGAAGTCCACTGATAGAACCTCACTGATAGAAACACTGTTCAAGTCTACCGATAGAAGTCCACCGATAGAACCTCACCGATAGAAACACTGTTCACTGAACCTCACTGATAGAAACAATGTTCACCTACCGATACTGTTCATAAAACTGGAAACACTGTTCCCAGAACTAGAAATTTGGCAAAGTGTTAGCTGAGCTACTGCTAGACTGAGGCTACCAGTATACCAAGCTACCAGTACGTCGTGACTACCGGTAAACCCATCTACCGGTAGGATGCTTCTACCGGTAGACCGAGCTACTAGTTACTGGCGGCTATCGGTAGGCAGCAGCTACCGGTAGACTGAGCTACTGCTAAGCGGCGGCTACCGGTAGGCAGCAGCTATCGGTAGACCGAGCTACCGGTAGGCAGCAGCTACCGGTAGACCAAGCTACTGGTAAGCGGCGGCTACCGGTAGGCAGCAGCTACCGGTAGACTGAGCTACTGGTAGGCAACAGCTACCGGTAGACCGAGCTACGGGTAGGCAGCCGCTACCGGTAGACCGAGCTACCGGTAGGCAGCGGCTGGGGGATAAGTCACCTTGACTTCCCGGAACACCTCCAACACCACAATTTCACAAAGTAGTGGACCGGAGAGGTCCGGGCCATTACATTAGATACCTCTCAAAACATTCTCGTCCTCGAGAATTAAAAACCAACTCAGAGGAACAGAGGGGTCCGAACAACCACCCCATAAGATACCTCTCATGGGAAAACCACCATGATTTGTTCGAAAGCTGGAACAAAACTACGAAATTTGAGAATATGGAAACAAACAATCCATATTCAAACAACTCAATCATAACATCACACAGAAAAAGGTACATAAATAAAACATGAAAGGTCTAACCATAAAGGAAACATCATTACATGAAAAGAGTTAAACAATAAACAACTCTGGGTACTGAGCACGTATCTGTGACTCACGCTCCCAGGTACTCTCCTCCATGCCACCATGTCGCCACAAGTCACGAACTAAAGGAATAGAACGCCCACACAACACCTTCTCCTTGCTGTCTTGGATCTCCACAGGTCACTCCTCGAAGGTTGCATCATCGTCAATATCGATCTCTCCCCAATTGATAATATGAGATTCATCATAAAGATAACGACGAAGCTGTGATACATGGAAAACATCATGTATCCGACTCATCTAAGGGGGAAGTGCTACTCGATATGCCACATCTCCAACACGAGCCAACACCTCGAAAGGCCCAACAAATCGGGGAGAAAGCTTACTTCCACGACCAAACCTTCGCTTCCCATGGTGGGGAGTCACCTTCAGAAACACATGATCCCCAACATTAAACTCTAAGGGTCTCCTCCTTTGATCAGCATATGATTTCTGACGATCCTGTGTTGTCTTCATCCTCTCACGAATCACCTGAACCATCTCTGTTGTATTCTGCACTAGTTCTGGTCTGAGAATTGCTGACTCTCCGACCCCAGTCCAGCACAACGGAGAACGGCATGGCCGGCCATACAAGGCTTCAAACGGCGCCATACCGATGGTAGAGTGGAAACTATTATTGTAAGCGAACTCTACCAAGGGTAAGTGCTTCGTCCATGAACCTCCAAAATCAAGATCACAAGAGCGCAACATGTCTTCAAGAGTCTGTATGGTTCGCTCTGTCTGACCATCCGTTTGAGGATGAAGAGCAGTGCTAAGGCACAGTTGAGAGCCAAAGGCATGCTGGAGACCTCTCCACACCCTGGAGGTAAAACAAGGATCTCGATCAGAAATGATCGTCCTAGGTACTCCATGGAGTCTCACCACATCCTCTAGATACTTCCTCGACAAAACTTCCACTACCGAGGGTATAATACACACACAAATGGGAGGCATTACCCTCTAAGATAACACATGCAGAAGAGAGAGATAGAATAGACTCCAATCAACTCAAACTCAGAACTGAGATATAAAAGGAAACCAAGTACATATTTGAAATGTCATGAAAAAGTACTACAACTGAAAGGGGAAACTAAAAGTACCCAAAAAAATTAAAACAATAGCGACCACAAGCCCGAACAACTCCTCCTCCAACCACAAGCTAGAAGTAACCAGCTTGACCTCCAACCTGCTCCAAGTGACCTGAAAAAAAAAGTTTATAAATAAAAAGGGTGAGTATAACAGTATACTCAGTAGGATACTCCTCAAGCCTCTCATGAAAAAGTAAAGAAAGCATGCTAAAGCCCAGTGAACAACAAGTGAAACTAACTCATTATCTAAACAGGTATACTATGATCCCAACCTCACCATGGCTACTCTCACCAAGTAACACATACAAGAATATTGCATATAATAAAGAATATAAAGGGTACCCCGCTACTACTTCCCCACTGGTTTGCCGCTTTGCCCCAACGACATACGTCCTGTGCATCTCTCTCCAAGTCTTTCCCGCAGACACCTGGGCTAGGCTCCACAATCTGCACCTCGTGCACCACATAGGCTTGCCCGCAGACACCTGGGCGAAGCACCACACCATCCTCACAACCAAAAGTAACCAGGTAGTTTCTGGGAGCCACCAAAGCCCGCATAACGTGTATCATACATCAGGAATAATACCTCAAGCCATTACAACCCATACACCGAGCAAGGATCCTCAAGCCATCATAGCCTATACACATTACACCTATAGTAGTCCATAGGATACTATATCCAGAATATATGTGTGTGAATAACCAAAATCCATTATAGCCCTCTACACACATATATGGGGTAACTAACCATTGTGCCTCGTGGCACAAGTATCTACCAAGAGAAGAGAGCGGGGCCAAAGGGGGTAGTCAGCCATTCGACCTCCCATCAGAATGTTGGGGAAAACACCCCCCCAGGGCCCAGAATCCCCGGGTTGTCAGTTTCCCTTACCGACAGGGTGGAGTAGCATATAGAAACTCAAAAAGTACAGAATATTTATGTAACTCACATCCACACTATGGGAATTACCTAGTCTTAGATACAACTGCAGCTAACGTCTCTTAGACTCCAGACTGCTACTTCTAAGTCTAGGTGTCCTATAAGCACAAATCCATTTGAAGAGCTTTATTAGATTAATCCATTCTCATTTTATCAGTTCCAATATACATTAATTAATTCTTTAACCGATAATTAAGAATGAACAATTCCACATTACACTGAATTTGATTCACATTCAAAAACAACTGCTCCTTTTAAGATTCACATCACCTTTAAATTTCAGTATCTCCATCCCCATGGATTTTCACCATTTAATCAAACAATCATTATAGAATTACTTTTCCATAATCCCCGGCATTCTAGAAAAGAATCATCTGCTTCTAAACACAAAGGAGGCTCAACACGGTGAGTAAATATACTACCAGTCGAGTCTTTGCCGCCTACAGAAAGAGCATAGACCCATTCTACCTTGAGAGGCTAAAAACGGAAAGCATGTGGCATACCCCGCACGTCTTCGCCTCCTTCGGAAGAAGGGTAGCAAGACGAGCTGCCTTGAGAAGTGGGGAAAAGCAAAGCAGATTAACATTCAATGAAACCACAAGCATCCAGCAACCACATCCATCCCATTCCATCATCCCTGGTGTCCTCCCTGACACGCACATGCATAAAACGATGCATCTCGCCACTCTAGGCGTCAACAGCTACCACAACCACAAGTCCCCATACCTCCACATATCACAACAGCCATCCAGGCTTACATCAAATCACAAGCAGCAAGAAAACAACAATCACAACCATAGGCTCTTGACCCTTTAACAAACAAGAGGGTAACTCAGAACCCTTTTTAGAAATTCTCACACAATCTGTTCATTAATCCATATTGAACTAGAAGATTAGTTATTCGTATGATCCAATTACGAGAGACCTAATCAGTAAGCTATCACAATTAAATTGCCGTGCTTACTTCCCTAATTTGAATATCCTCAAATTAGAAAAACTACAACAACTGCAACAACCAGATTAATTTACACGCCTCTTTGTCTTTAGCCAATTAATTAACAATTAATTCAGGCTTTAAGTTCTTTATCAATTTCTATCATAAACGAACAACAAATCCAAGAAGACATAGATATCACTATATCTGTGAAAACATGAGGCAACCTGTTACCACGGTATAAAGCAACATCATACGATCAACCAATTCTTTTAATCCGGTTCAAGTAATTAATTAGGTCAATTTCATTGTGATATAAAGGACTAAATCGTGCTAATTCTATGATTTCACATGCACAATTAGAGAAGTCGTGAATCCCCTACCTCGAAGAGTTCTTGACGTCCTTTATCCACACAACGGGCCACAATCCTTCTCTCGTGACAACTGTATCCACCCGAGGATGCCGCAGTAAGTACCAACTAACCAAACCCCATTAGAACCATGGAGATTACATGGTAATATGGAAGGGAGAACAAGAGAAGGTGATCCATGAAGGAACGATGATAAAACATACCTTATATCGAAGATTGATCGACACGGCTCGGTTGCATCCAAAACATAGCAGAACCAATCCTAGCAGTAAAGATTGATTGTGCAACTCCTACGGAAAGGATTGAAAGGTTCTAGCATCTTGTAGATGAGAACCAGGAGGAAGAACAATGAAGAATGATATCTCGTTCCTTTTAAAAAATTAGAGAGGCGACGGTTTAAGATGCAATTTATTCTCCATTAAAAATGGATCGCATTAACCCACGCGGTTTGACCAAGTAAAAACATCCCGTCCTTAGGAATAATTAATATAGAATTTATGGCCTTTGAATCGGCCTTAAAGTCCTTAAAATAAGGTTTTAAAAGTATTTTACGTCAAAGAAAATGTCAAATTTGCGAAGCTGGAAAAAATGTTCAAATACTCAATAATTTGGCAAAGTATGGAATCGGTAGCTCTTAGGATTCTGCAAACACTGTACAAGTCTACCGATAGAAGGTCGCCGATAGAACCTCACCGATAGAAACATTGTTCAAGTCTACAGATAGAAGTCCACCGATAGAACCTCACCGATAGAAACACTCTTCAAGTCTACCGATAGAAGTCCACCAATAGAACCTCACCGATAGAAACACTGTTCAAGTCTACCGATAGAAGTCCACCGATATAACCTCACCGATAGAAACACTATTCAAGTCTACCGATAGAAGTCCACTGATAGAACCTCACTGATAGAAACACTGTTCAAGTCTACCGATAGAAGTCCACCGATAGAACCTCACCGATAGAAACACTGTTCACTGAACCTCACTGATAGATACACTGTTCACCTACCGATACTGTTCATAAAATTGGAAACATTGTTCCCAGAACATGAAATTTGGAAAAGTGTTAGCCGAGATACTGCTAGACTACGACTACCAGTATACCGAGCTACCCGTATGCCGCGGCTACCAGTAAACCCAGCTACCGGTAGGATGCGGCTACTGGTAGACCGAGCTTCTGGTAAGCGGCGGCTACCGGTAGGCAGCAGCTACCGGTAGACCGAGATACGGGTAAGCGGCGTCTACCGGTAGGTAGCAGCTACCGGTAGACCAAGCTACCGGTAGGTAGAAGCTTCTGGTAGACCGAGCTACCGGTAAGTGGCGGCTACCGGTAGGCAGCAGCTACCGGTATACCGAGCTACCGGTAGGCAGCAGCTACCGGTAGACCGAGCTACCGGTAGGCAGAAGCTACCGGTAGACCGAGCTACTGGTAGGCAGCGGCTTGGGGAGAAGTCACCTTGACCTCCTAGAACACCTACAACACCACATTTTCACAAAGTAGTGGACCGGAGAGGTCCGGGCCATTACAAATATGCTACATTTTTGCAGTTTTTTCACTAGGCCCATGAGGCCACTAAGAGTCTCTGATCACCATTTCAGCATTTGTGGCACAATGAACAATAACCGCATAATAATCGAATACTCAAACCTGTACTCTTTTTTATAGGCTCACTTTTATTCTATTAACGAAGAAATACTCTATGATTTTGGTGTTCATGAAAAATTCTGCGGCATAAGTTTCTTGACTTGTGAATATCTCCTCATACACCCCAATGAAATCCATTACATTCTCCTTCAATCTGAGAAATTCCATTTCCTACATGTGAACTAGTTATCATGTAATATATATATATATTGAAAAATATTTTCTTGAATTCCTCCAGAACCATGGAATAAATTTCCACATTAGAGATTTTGTTCCTGCTCAGTGTCTATAATATATTAGCTTCTCCATCAAATCACTAGGCCTCCTGTACAAATTTGTCTCATTCTCGGCATTAGAGGATATATAATATATTATAAATGGAGTTAATACGTTGTTCTTCAAGGACATTAATAGAAGACCTGTTAAACATAGGATGCCTTTGATTTATGTATGATTTAATAGAAATGTATTATTTTTTATGAGAAGGAGGGTGTTCCACATGATTCTTGTTATTAATCATAACATGATCCATCTATGCATGTACAATCATAAATATTTGAGCACCCGTTCTCATCAAATTTAGAATATCATTAGAGTAAAGTTCACATTGAATGTAACATTGATTTATGTAAGGGTTATTCAACTTCCAACCATTAAATGAGAAATATAAATTACAATTATGGGGATTGAATACAAAGCTAATAATCATATAAATATAATAAACACGGAAGGATTAACATGTAAATGAAAATTGTATTCTAACTTGTGATTACCTATGTTTCAACCTTGGTTATCCATGATCTATTTCATAACATTTATTCTAATGGTCTTATTAGATCCCTTAATAATAGTTCTTAATATACATATGAATTTACCAAAAAATATCCCCAAAGAGGGTCAAACAATGTTAATAGTTAGGCTCATTATAGTGTACCATGTTACTATGACTCCGGCCTAGAACACCTTGTAAGACATTTAATTCATATTACATCTATATTATAACCATAGTCACATTTTTTATCTAGATGGTGGTTTATTTTTCGATTAACAATTACTCTATACTAACCAAAAATTATGTTTGTTTTATCAAACATAGTATTATTTCAAAGGATTATGCTAATGTTATCTAATCCTAATCCAAATAAGTAACTAGACCTTTGTATAATACCATCAATAGTAACACTAATCTTTTACACATATCATTTCATTATTTTAAGAATAATTAACCATAAAATTACAAGACATGGGTCATGATGTATAGAGACATTGGAAGATTATGTTCATAGTTAAACATCATTAAACAAAAATATATTTAATCTTTATAATGATCTATTAACTCCAATTTACCTCTTATATTTGCATAGAATAAGCTATGGAAAAAATGAAAAAAGTTGAATCATGAAAACTCAATAAGGTAGTATGCATAGAAATAAAAAATAACACATGAGTTTGATGGAATAACATTATTGAATAAAAGGAAAGGAACAATATTAATCATAAGGAATAATAACACATATAACATGGGAAAATATAACCATGTCATCATAGGAATGTTGAAAAAACATATAACATGACATAAATAAAAGTCAAAGATAACTTCCAAGACTACATAACATGGTTGACAAAGACCCATAATGGAATCTGGTTCACTCTATGTCCCAACATGAAGTGTCATGAGACTATAAAATACCCAATGCATTGGAGCTCTATCTGGGTGTAGCCATCATAATATGTTATGGAATATATTTTACACATAAATAATCTTACATATGAAATCAAAAATAATGTAACTATTAGAGATGTAAATAAATGGATATAGTAATCGGTAATAAGGAATTACAAATTCGAGCATCATATAAGTCTCCAATAATGAAATTATTTATATTTTACATGGACATTAATAAAGAAATATTTTCATATACAATGAAATTTTTTTATAAATGATATCAAATCATTTTAAAATAGTCTTTAAGAAATATTATAAATTTGAATCTTTTTTAATGTTTAAAGGGAAAACTTAATTGAGTCATTAAAATCGGAAAAGAATATTTTTTCGATCAAAACCAGAAATGAATATCCTTATTTTTCTATGATAAAATAACTATGTTTATAAAAATAATGATATCTTAAAAAATATAATTGATAGTACATTATAAAGGGTATCAAATCGGGAAATTCCTTTTATTTAGGATTAGTTATAGAGTATATTTGGGAAAGGATCCATTCTAAAAAATATAGTTTCACATCAAAGAAGGATGATATAATTTGTATACATCATATTGAAACATATACACACAAATTTTAAGAATATATAGAAACAATAGAGCAATACATTGGTGTAAATATAGAGAATGATTAACCAGAATAAGAAATGGACGTTCAGGAAGAATCCCTTACCTTATGTGTGAAATGGTTATATACTTAATCTTAATGTACTGAATATTAAAAATATATTAATTAATTAATAAGTCTAAAACCTTATTCTACATCTAATGTATTTATTATAATATTATAATTTTTATTTAAGTCATTTTTTAAGAGTTTTAGTTTTCAATATCATCATTCAGGAGTGCTCATTTTTTTGTAATTTTCATGATCGATTTGCTTTTAAAAGGGTAGAGATGTTTAGGTAAAATGTAAATTGAAATCCAAAATTTATTTTATAAGTAATTAATGTACATTTAAATGGTTAAATTATATTATTAATATGTTTTCTATATGTTATGATTATATATCATTAGATAAATAGTAAATTATTTTTGTTTAGAGGATATTGGAGGTTTTTCAACAATCACAAATTAGTTTGTTATAATAATAAATTTCAAGTTTAAATAATTGTTACATAAGATTTAATGGAATTTAATAAATATATTAAAATTATTAATCACCATATAAATATATTTCTTACCATTGTTGGAGGTTTTAATGGAATATGATAATTTTTCCTCCTTGAAGGTGATAAATTAACTCCTCACATATGGCATTTTCATCTCTATAATAAAAAGGATTGGTGAAGGGTTTTGATGATTTATTAGTATATTAGAATAATGAAATTACATTATATTTTAGTTATTTTAGTAATCATGAAATTTAGATTACTATCGGTGAGGAGAGAAAGAGATTAAAAATTAACATGAATAGAAAATAAATATAATGGGGAATTTACCTACTTAATTCCCCCATGATACATGATATCCTCCATTTGGAAAAATTTTTCTTATTTTGATGAGAAAAATTGATCATGGAAATTGTAGAGTGTTTTAGGATGATATTCGAATGGAATTTGGGCACAGATCAATGCATAAGATGTATGCCAATAAGCGGTGTTGAAGGGTGGAATTTATATGGGATGAGAGGGGTATTTTCCCAGTATTTTATTCATTAGTTTATTTTTTTATTGGACCAAGGCAATGAGTATTTTGGGTATTATAATGACATATATTAAAATAATGAACTTCAGTTTGATATTATTGTTATTAAATAATGACTGAATCATGTAATTTTGTATTTAATTGATTATGTACAAATATAGTAAATTATCATATATTACTATACAGCAGAAATTCATGTAATTTAGAAAAACACAAAAAAATTACCAAAACAATTTTTAATGTTTAGAATTCAGAAATGAACTCTATTTTATAATAATACTTTTTTAAATTTATGAAATTTATTTTTTAGTTAAAATAAAAAATTACACGAAAAATGAAAATCCAAAAATTATAACTGATTTTATAACCCTTTGAATTATTAAATAATGTCACATACTATTATAGTATAATTATAAGATAACATAAAAATAATTTTCTAGTAAATTTTTATGAAATATATTTTCTTTTATAATATAATATTAATTACAAAAATGAAAATATATACTTATGATTTATAAAAATATAAATATATAATTAATAATATCTGAAACATTTATTTACTTATATTATGAAATAATTCTATAATATAATTCCCCCATCCTTAAACATTACTTAATCTTGAGATATTTCAAGAAAACACCTTGAGGATCTTTTCAGGTTTAGAGTTTTAGAGAATTAGATCATAAATCATGAATTACATTCCACATTTATTTTAATTGGTTACATAAAAGATAGTATTCATTTTCCCCATCAATGGAAACATATTTAAAATAAAACATGGATTCGTTCTTGACACTTACTTGACACTATCCTCATAACATGCACCTTTCCCTTGACCTGTGAAAAACATTTCAAAAACATTGGATGAGCATAAAAAGCTCAGTAAGGGATATAAAAATATGAAAAGGAACCATGAGTACATGTATACAAAAGAATCAATGAAATCATACTATACTTATAAAACATAACAACTTTAACATACCTCATCAACTCATGAATAAATCATGGAAATCATAAGACATAAAGGTAACATGAGGCATTCATAACATTCTTACATAGGGAGTAACCCTCTTTGTTACGTTTGGAATACCCATCACAGTATATTCCCTAAATATCTTCGGAGAAACCTTAACTTTTAACTCCTTCGCGTTACCCAATGCATTGGAGAGCTATATCGGGCTCACACGCCATTAGTTTACATGGAACCACCCATCTTCATTACAATTCCCATGAACCATAACATAATCATATTACATAAAACATGCAGAAAGGAAACATAAAATTTCCACATTTCAATCACAAGATATCAAAACAACACATTGATATATTAAAAACATTATGAAAACAATTTTCAATACCAAAATAAAAGAAAATTAAAACATGGTATTTATTTTTCATTTAAAAAAATGTATGGCTTGTAAAGGAAGCCGAAACTCAAATAATGGTCACGGTGGCGGAGAAGTCGTTGTCGCCGTATACGTACAACAAAAACATTCCCTTTTGTTGTTTAGTAAAATTATTCATATAAAAAAGAATCCTTTTGGATAAACGTAAAATTAAAAGGGGTTTATACCCCGTATAAAATAAGGTTCTGTATAAAACAAAATATGCCTCAATGAATGGAGATTGAGACGAAGTCCCATACCTCGGGTCCGACTTAACTTGATCGTTCTTTAACGTCCGGAATAATAAACATGGGTTAATTTATACTTGCTTAAGAACCTTTTTCAAGTTCATTATTCCTTTTATATCACTTATTACCATGTCATGAACACTATGTAATTATTTAAGTTATTAACGGTCGTTTTAATGATCATTGGTACTTGAGTCAAAAATAAACTCTTTATAATTAAAAGTTGTTCATGTATCCATTATATCCAGAGTTATACAGATGATTTAGATATCATATATATCATATATATCCAGTATATACATTCATTTATAATATTACATAATCATTTAGAGGTAAGAAATGAAATGCACCGTTCATGGAGACGGTAAGGCGTACGTACGCATGCACGCTACATTCATTTCTATTTTGTATTTTATGGAATGGAATCATAATGATATAAAGGTATATTATAATTACATTATAATATCATATATAATATCATTAATTAAATCCTTTATATTTCCCACGTATGGAATTAACTAATCAAATCACATTGAGTGGGCGGTAGTCCACACTACCTAAAATAAATATATCACATTTACCCATAATGGAAACCAAAGTGTATGCCATAAATAAAAAATATAGAAGATTAAGTAAAACATAAACATATTATATATCATATATAAATATATTTTCATCTTAATGGACACCTTGGAAGGTGTTAGATGAATAGTGAACAATCATTGTTTCGTGAGGCAGAAATTCACCATCCACGGAAACAATATGTTCTTTAACCATTAGATGTAGGTGTGTGTAAGTGTAGCTCGAATTATTCTTATAAAAACATCCTAATATATTGAAGACACTAGAGTTGTTACAAAAGAAATTAATAAAAAGATTTTAGGGGGTTGTAGAAGAAAAATAAAACATAGGAACACAATTGAAGACACTACCTTTAAATCGGGTAATTCTTTTTGATTTGATATCTAAGGATTCCTTGGGAAGACTTCTGCCAAAATTGAGGCTTGAATGAGTAAGAGAGGGATATGGAGAGACAAAATGTGCAGTGTTTGGCCAAGCCAAAGGCTTTGGAAGTAAGGGTAAGGTGGTAGAGGTGGGGGCATTTTATAAGAGGAGAGGAGGGGCACTCTTGGAAAGGTAAAAAAAAGATACTTTATTATAAAATGATTTTTGGATACAAAAGGTCCCAAAATTATAAATTTCTAGGATATGGTGATAAGGGTTAAAAATACAACCATCTTATATGTTTTTGACATGTGTAGGTCTTATATTTTACATTTTATTTTCATTTTATTTAAATCATTAAATAATGTGGTAATCGCTGCATCATCATGGTTTCATAAATAATTTAATTTATATAATGTCTAAAAATTATAAAAAAAATTTTATGACGTAGGAAATAGTTTTATCTTTCCAATGACTATTTATAGTCAAAAATATGACTTGTATAACCCCATTTTAAAATAGTTTTAGTAAAACAACTCATGTTTGTGTCATTTTTACTTTTACATTAAATAAAAAGAATTAATGTCATTATCTAACCAAAGAGGCTCCATGGGGTCCCCAAAATCGACTCATGGGTTTTATTGGTCGGCCATGACATATACAATAAGGGTAGGACATGTTTCAAGGTCATTCCATATTATTAAAACAATATTTTTACCTTAAACTACACTAATTACCTCTATTCGCGATTAAAAACATAAAAGTTACTATTCACCAAAAAATTATTTTAATCCCATTGAACCACATTTTACTTCTTAATGACAACCATGTATGTTGGATTTTTGAAATTCAAAATACAGAGGTGGTAAAATTTCATTTAAACATAAATCAGTTTTTTAAGTACCACTTTGTGGTTTCACTATTCATCAAAAATTGAAGTTTTTCAGAAAAAATACCAAAACATCACCCTAAGCTATATTTGATATTCTGAATTAAAAAATGATGTTTATTTTACAAAATTAAAAAAATATAAGTTACGTTAATTTATTTAATAATTAATTCCCACTGTCAGAACAAATAGGGTGTTTTTATGAAACAATAAGTATCAAAAGATTGACACTAGATTAAGTCCAATTTCAAAGTGAAATAAATTCCAACGACCACTATTGGATAAAATTGTAAAATTATATTCTAATTGAACTTTAAAACCATTTAAAAAGATAATATAATCATATAAATATATTATATTAAATGTAGGTATTGAATTAAAATACAACATTTTTCACTATTCATTAAAAAATAAACTTTATCGGAAAAATACCAAAAATTTAACCAAAGTTAATTTCAATGTACCAATCATAAAGAATAAGTTTATTTTGACAAATAGAGCTTATAAAATTGTCAAAAGTTTTATTTAAAATTTGTTTTCCATCAATGGGCAGTAAAACCGTCTTTTAAAAATATTAGTGTATTCCATGCTTAAGATTGGATTTATTCTCATTTTAAGCCTCTAAAACACTATCTAATTCATTAATAAAAATAGATAAAAATATCTATTATTAATTACTTACTTGGGATGTTACATATAACATTACTATTTTTAAGATTCATAACATATATATAAACTTTTATGGGTGATTTTACTATTGTATTAGCCAATTTACAATCTGTATTGGCCATATTACTATTCTTAATGTCCTATTTCTATTCCTCCCTTCTATGTTTTCTAACATCTAAAAATATATTTTATTTCATCATTTAACCATTTATAATGTTTTTTTGTTTCCATCATGTGATTTAATGTGATTAATACAATATTAAATATCTATAATAAGGTAATTTCTATTTATAATAACTTTGGCTCGTCACAATCAAACACAATGCTAAACATAATATAAGATTTGCAACATGAATCTTTAACAAATAACTAAATTTTAATATTAAAATGTGATCGTTTTCAACTAGCTGTTTAAATGTTATGAATGATTGAGATTAACTAGATTATGAATATATTGGTTAATTTTTTTCATATAATGAATTTATTGGATATTAATTATTTATTAATGATAACAAAATAAAAATAAAAATAAAATATATGCTTTTTATGAAAAACTATATTTATTCCCACAATAAAATTTAATCTTAAAAATGTTAATTAATAAATATTATATAAATTTATTAATAAAATTTATATCTAATTTATTCAATAAAAGTATTTAAAATTCATCCAAAATGATTGATATTATTAAGAAAACAATAAATCAAATTTGAATAATAAAAAAATATTTTCCTAAAAGTCAATTTTTTAGGCTTCTAATAGCTCAACTATTTTAAAACTAATTTTTGAAATAATTATAAATATTATTTTACAGTATAATATTATTTTAGAATTTTCATAATAATCATATAGTGAAATATTGGTATTTTTCAGTGACGTTTGATTTTTTTATGAATATGGAAAAATATTTAGTATTATTTGAAATTTTATTTTTTATACAATTTAATTATATGAATAAATTATATATAAAATGGTCTAAAAAAATTTCAATTATATTTCATTAAATAATATTTTTGTCGTTAGAATAAATTTTACATTGATATTGGAAATAAAAACATTCTTATCTTTTGAAATGTTCCACATTAAATCCCCACTTTTCGTTACATCTGGAGGAATAATTTTAAATCTATCTTTTAAAATTATTTGAATTGTATTTTTAAAAATGGATTCCATAAATGGATTAATGAATTCAAAATTATTATTTATGGTTATTTCGATTTTAATTAATTAAAATATATCATCGTAAAAAAACTATTATTATGTCGGTAAAATATTAATTGTGTTTATATTTAAATTTTAAATTCATAAAATAAATAATAAAAAAGACATTTAGTGGGTTCTTTTGCATTTCATGAACATAAAAAATAAATTAGAACAATAATTATGTTCAATATACTTTGAAATTAATTCCACATTAATTTGATATGATGTAAACATAACATTACAATTATTTATTCCCTTAAAACAACTACTACCTAGGATTGAATAAAACCATTCACAACACAATTTATCCATAAAGGCCTTGAATATCCTAAATTATCTACCAAATTATCTCCTTAAGAGACTATTAAAATCTTGGTTCATCATTTATATCCCAAACACCGTCACATGTTCTTTAACGAATTATACAAGAAGTTATATTCAAGAGGTAATTTTCTCAAACGCCCTCTCTTATTTTTTTTATTTTTATACCATAACCACATCTGCATCATCAATCAAGGAATACTAACTCTAGTATAATTTATATTATTTTATTTTATTTTTCTAATTTAATAACTAATATCTATATATTTTTTACCTCCACTTTTTAATGAAATGAAACAGTATTCCTAATAATGGGAGTTAATTATCTCTATGGATAAGGATTTTCCATTTTCCATTACATCATTAATAGATAGTCCTGAAAGTATAATTCTAGGTAAATAAAAAGTAACATTTATATTATAATGTACTTTATTTTTTGGAAATAATTTGTAATCATGATAGTAAATATAATGAAACAAGTTTGTGATGTTCGAAAAAACTGCCAAGACAACCCAAACATTTATCATTAACGTCTTATCCAATGAATCATCCTTATAAAATTAAAAAAATTATATAAAAAAACATTAAAACACATAGAAGTAATATAATTCTATTATTTTCAACTTCTTCGGTTCTATAACCATATTTCACGAACTTCTATAATTATACACAAATGAACCTATCATGAAAACATAAAAAACACACATGAAACCACGAATGTATTGAAATTTTATATTGATTTTTTCATAATTTCATATTAAATAAATTATGTCAGTATTATAAATATTATTTTAGTTTATTAATGAGTTAATAACAATCTTCCAACTATTATATTTGAGGTTATTATTTGAAATTCTTATGGTATGTGTCGGGTAAGGGTTTTTCATCTCACTTTAACTTGTGTGATATTTAATCCTTACTCACAATATGTTTCGTGAATGTGGTCTATGTATACATAAAAATGATATAGAATACCATAAAGCTAAATATATTTAGGGTAATAAATTTTTTTTAAATTTATTTATCTCTTGAGGCATATCATCCGACTGATTAAGATGTGGTAGAGGAATTCTTAACTGAATTTACGTTATTTGTGTTAACGATTTATTTCCTTGATTATGTCATAAAAAAATTATTTTTGAAATTAATTTTAAATATATTTCATTTTATTTAACATTGCATTATATATCATTACATTGAATATTCCTATTGAATTCATTTCAATAATTTTCAATTCAATGATATGATATTTATTAAGGTATTTAATATAAAATAATATATCATTTTAATGTTTCCCTTGAAACCCAAATTTTCCTACATGCCTTTGTTTTTTACAAATGTTTATAGAAATTTCATAAATATTATCCTATGATTGTTTAAATTAAAATTTTAACATTTATTTTACTTTTTAGGAATTTTTTAAAAGGAATAGATTTTTAATTTTCAAAATAAGGTTTTTTTAGACATTTTCAACCAAAACATCTAATGAATGTATTTTTATGTTATATTGAATGAGATAATTTTCATGCTGTCATGAAGCCATAATTGTTTTAATTAATCATCTCACATTAACAATAAAATATTCAATAAAATTTTTCATTTTCATTATTTCATATTTCTTTTAAAATATGTAATTTTAAATGTGAAAAGGATTTTTTCATAAAGATTTTTTTTATAATCTCAATTATAGTATTTTCATCTTTGTCAATAAGTTTATTTCAGTATTATTATTCATGGGGGAATAACTCTTACGATAACATATTCCATAATTTATAAAATGGGTTATGATCATTTTGAATTAGTATGTACTATATTTATTACATTATTATATTCCATTTAGTCATGCCTCTTAAATATTTTACAATCCTCATTTCATTCCATAGGTAAACTTTAAGATTATTATTTCTACTTGATTCTTAATGTCGCACAAATATTCCAAAGAATGATATAATGGGTGTCCTTAGATAGTGGTTTAATACTTTCAGAAGTGTCATAGTCTCATGATATTTTTTATATGGGATTAGGGATTGCACCTTATCCATTTTGGACTCTTTCCACAATGTGATATTGACTTAGTAGTTAGCCTTGACTCATTATTATGTCATGTTGTGTGATACTACCACATTTTGAAATTTCCATGATCATATGATTCCATTTTTGATATGTTATGACACTATATTATAATTCATGTGGAATTATTATATGTAATCATGTTATGATTTCAAACTAATAATGAATTCTTATAATCTATCCCTTGTGTAACATATTATGATTTTGTGCTCGTCATGGGTTTTAAATAAGTTTATATGGGATTTAATTTAGATCGGAGAGAATTATGTGTTAAAGGGGAAACATATTATGATTGATCACAAAAATATTTCTTTTTCTATTATGAGAAATATTATTTATTTGAAGAAATAGATATTATGAATGAGTTTCCACTTGTTTTTAATGGTTTAACATATATGGGTTAGTCCTAATTCCCAAAAATAGTAAAATAATTTTTTTTCTTTTTTAATACTGTGAATTTAATTTTAAAATTACTAGAATAGGTAATGTTTTAGTTCATTTCTTTAAAATTGTTTTCAGATCATGGTTTAGAAAACATTAGTTGTTGTGATGTTATTTAACCAAATGTTACATTTCATATACAAATACAATGGTTAGCATGGTAGGGGTGAAATATTTTTTTGGATAAATTTATTGAGTTTGAGATAATATTAATAATTATATCATAGTGTTAATTTACCTAATAAGATGGTATATGATTATTATTTTGATATGCTCCCAAAACAAATTTGTTTTATTAAACAACTATATTATGTAGGTACTAAGGTAATAATGGATGTAAAGGAATATTAGGTGGTTGTATGAATGGGAAACCCAATGAACATGGTTATGTATTGAGAAATATTTTTTTGTTATAAACATGATTTTAAGAGAAATGATTAACCACATAGATTTTGGTGAGTTTGATAATTATCAACAACTATAGAAATCATTCCCTATATAAGTTCCATTGACAATGATCCAATTCTTAAATATATTCATCGACCTATCTGTCATGAATTTGAAACGGGAAATATAGGAAAATGTAATAATGTGATGACAATATTTTTATATGTTGTTGAGTAATTCATAAAGGTAGAAACTATAAATGAAAAATGAAGAATTCAGTTAACTGAGTGATATGAAATAGTTTCTTCTCAAGATAACAATTGATTTCCTTAAATGTGGGGAGTTAGGTCATTATTCACATCGATATGAATAGAAGAAATGACATGGATCATATCAGTATAATAGAACCAATAACATTTTAGAAATACCGATGAACATTACTATTTAGGATGTGGAATTTTAAAATGATATATAAAAGGTAAGAATAATTTCTTAGCTCATTCTTTGACACAGTTTAATCATAGGACATGAATCATATTTTTAATTATAGGAATGATGCATACATGAATAAGATGAAAAATTGTGTTGTAATTATTATGATGAATCATTAATAATTTAGATATCTATATATAATATATTCTAGTGTTATGGTAGATTTATGGGTGATGAAATGTTGAAATGTGTTAATACTCTTTAAATTGTGTGATTAATTTTGGAGACTCTTAATGAGATTAAGTTATATGTATACCATATGATAATCATTTGAAAATTAAGTCTAAATCATAATTATATATTTATTTTATGGAAATTATATTATTAATATGGAGAATATATTGGGTTTATTTTTATGAGTCATTAATATATAATTCATAAAATTGATTGAAGGAATAATTTATAAAGGAATTAAATGAAGAATGTTTAATGAAATAAGAATAAATTTTAATAAAGGATATTTTATATGTATTTGGATTTTAAAAAATTATGATATCATGGTATTTTACAAAAATTATGAGAATCATGTAACGATAAAGTATTTTTATATAGTAGGTTTTTTTGTTATAAATGTGTAAAAGTATCTTAAGTTAAATTGATACTGTTGAAAAGTGGAAATATGATGATATTTTTAATGTAATTGTTTTAATTATTTTCATGATATGAAAATAGTTATTTAATGAAAAATGGATTCAATTTTGGTAGAAGAATGATTATGAAAATTGAAATATTTTTTATAGGATTTTCAAATTTGAGGTATTTCTGGGTTCTTAATTTTAGGATAAAAAATTACAGGTATGAGAAAACGAGTGAGATTAAAAAAAATTATACTTATTTAAGTGGATGTTTATGAAATTTTTATAATTTTATATGGATTATATTGACAAATATTTTGAAAAATGATAACGTACATGATTGGTAGTAACTCATCATGTCTAGTAAATCTATGGGTATCGAAGCCACATCTAAAGGGTTTCTATGGTGGATCACCAAAAAATAATCTACGTGATGTCATAGATAGTATAAATGTGTTTTTATTTATTGTATGTATATATATCATATTCATTTTGGGAACATATGTTTATCCTACTGATAAATATTTGATTGGAATTTGATATGGAGATTATGTGATCAAGGTTATTTCTGATGATGTTCACTATTTTTGAATTATAATATGATTAAGTTGAAAAAAATATTACTAAAATTTATTTGATAAATAGTGACAGAATGGGTGTTCATATTGATATATTTTTTTATTTTGGATTTTAATTTATTTAGGTTAACGATAACAATAATTATCATAGAATAGAGATTATCTACTTATTGAAAGAACATTTTTATTAGAATTTATCGGTGACTGATGTTATTAAATTAATAAATTTTTCAAGGAAGACTATATGGTCAAATACTAATGATTTTTTGATTTAGTTTTTTTAGGAATTATATGGTTAGTTAATTATTGAATGATCTTTGATGAAATTTGGTTATAACTATAAAATTTTGGTGGCAAATGGATGTTATACATTATTTGAAATTATCTTATTTTTGGAAAATTAACATGCATTGTATTGTCCATTTTTTGGTTAATTCATAATGATAAGTGTAATATACAGTTGTATATTGGTTGATTTTTGTGATTCATAGAAGTTGATTCTAATGATTTAGGTATGAAAATATTCCTTCATTTCTCATTGTTTGGAGAATATATGAGATTGTGGTTGAAATTTATTTATCCATGATGTTATAATTGAAGTATAGGTATATTTTTTATTTTATTTGTGTTGTATAAAAAGGAAAACACAACATGAGGTAGTGCATTTCGATACAAAACACTATCTATTTAGTTTTTCTACCTATAAATCACTGAAACTTAAACCCATCATAGATTTATGGTTTCTTGATTGTTCACATTCTCGAGACCATGATCTTCATCACTCTATATAAAGTCATTAATGTTAGTTTTATCTTCAATTTCTATGCTTTACTAATTATAAACCTAGCTTGTCTTATCTCTAATGACCTGTATAATTTCCTTTCAATCTTTTCAAATGGAATCTTTATTGATCCTTTTCTCGATTAGTGATATCTATAACAAAATTTTGAAAAGTAAAATCCCATGATTTTAAATCTCCAGTTATAATTAGGATGAATAAAAATTGTGTTGGGGATTCTCCATTCCAATATTTTAAAATTAAATAGTGTTTTCAATAATCAACAAGATATGCCACATCGAGATTAAATAAATGAATAAATATTATCATTTAACTGTTATTGATTTTCCTAGCCATTGTAATGAAAGGAATGAATAAGATAACCAAATTATTAATATTTAGTATACATATGTTTATAAAATTAATTCATTGGCTTCTAATTAAGTAAAAATAATAATAAATCAATTGAATATAAAGGATGTATTTTTTTCGAAAAATATATTTAAACCCACAGTTGATTTTTTCCTAATAAAATAAAATAATCTCTATTATTTTATGTTATTAGATAAATTTAAATGTTAAATAATAAACCTTTTTTTTAAATTTAGGATTACGATAAGAACATCAAATTTTAAGCATAAAAACTATAATTTTCAAAAATAAAATTTTACAGCCTTTTAATGGTTCAAAAATTATAAAAATATGTTTTGAAAATTTATTAAATTTTATATTAAAAAATAAGCATATTTTTTTTAAATTACTTTATCAAAATTTTATTAGGGTGGAATTTTGTTATTTTTCTGAGAATTTTCTTTTTTATAAATAGTAAAAAATACTGAATTTTAATTTAAAATTTATTTTCATATATTTATTTACATAGTTAATTTTATTATATTTTTTTAAATTATAATTTGTTCAATTATATATTGATATATAAATTTTTTATCATTTAAATTAATTTCACATTGATATTGGACAGGAAAACATTTCAAATATTTGAACCTTTTCCAATTAAAACAAAAATTTCCCACTATTTATGTGGGATTTTTTAAATATATATTTATAAATTTATGTGAATTAAATTTCAAAAAATTGATTTCGTACTTGGAATATTAAGGTATAAATTTTGTATGAATGTTATTTCCAAATTCATTCAAACAAAATTTAGTTTTGTAAAAAAATATTTACAACATTATCGATAAAATAATGAATCGTGTTAATGTAAAAATGTAAAAAAGATAAGATACATAAAAATTTGATTAATGTAGTTTTATATATGTTTTTAGACCTAAAAAATAAATTAATGTATTAATTATAATGAATCCTAGTAAATTTATTCCTCCTTTATGTGGTTATAATTAAACATAAGAAATAATTATTTTATCACATAAAACCACACATCCTAGAGTATAAATACAATCCCTCAACATCCAATTTCTCCTAACTATGCATGAACCTTCTAAAATATCAAAACGAACCCTCCTACCAACTATTTCCAGTTTCATGTGCTTCTGTTATCTTCTAAATACCAATCACATGGTCATTGAGGTATCATTAAAGGATTTGTTATTCAAGAGGTTGTTTTCTCAAACAAACATAGTCAATTTCCTTCATTTATCAACTTCCCCTCACATCTATATTCCATATTGATTTAATAACTATAATATCATGTATATAACAATATTTTATTTTTCTAATATAAAATCTTATATCCATCCCTTTTATTATGTCTTGTTGTTTACCGAACGAAATTGTTTTCATAATTATGGTGTTTAATCATCTTCTTGGATAGTGATATTTCATTTTATATTACCACCTCAATAGATAGTCATAAAATAATTATTATTTTGAAATAAAATTTTAAAACATATACTATTATAAATTTTAAATTATATAAATATTATATAAACATAACATTGAAAAAATGAATATTGTTCATGATCATTGGAAAACAACCAAATTAAATTAATCATTTATCATTAACATTTTTTCAAATGAATCATCAGCATAAAATAAATAAAAATTATATATTAGAATTTTAATATATATAAATTTTTATTATTTCTATTCCATTATAAATCTTGAGTTGTAGAAAAATTTCATGAACATCTATAATTATATACAAAAGAACCAATAATGAGACCATGAAACAAACACACCTAAAAAATGAATATAATGAAATATTATTAATGACTGGGTCATAAATCCTATAAAATTATCACATAAGTTATTATATTTTTAATATTTTTTATTTATTTATTTCATAAACTTTTTTAAATAATTATACTCGTTATATAGTACACAATACAATTGTGTAGATTAACGCAAGGGTTTCTTATCACACTTTTAATTCATTGATATTTATTCTTTATGCACCACTTATTTCTTGTGTCTGGTGTATGTATAATAAAAATTAATATATCATATAATTTATCTCACTATCATATTGGTATTAATTTTTTTATAATAATTTCTCTTACAGGTCATTTGATTTGAGTAATAAAAAATTGTTAAAGTAAATCTTAACCCTATTTCAACTCTTTATGTTAACCTTCTAATTCCTTTATTATATTTTAGTATGATTACTTTGGAGATGACATTTGAATATTTTTTTTGTTATTTCAACTTATTTTCTGTATAATTATAATGTATTAACATATTTAATTCCTTTGATTGATTCCCACATCAATGATATGATATTTATAAATTAATTCCTTTAAAAAAATATCTTTTTAATGATTCTATTAAAAAAATCGATCATGTATGTGTATTTGAATATTAAGTGCTCAATTTTTTTTAAAAATTATAACATGATTTATAAATTTAATTTTACTAAATTTTTTCTTTTTATAAAATTAAATAAATGGTATATTTATTGATTTTATAAATTTGGTTCTCCGAGTCTTTTTTGAAACAATATGCAATGAATCGTTCTTAACTTTTTAGATCTTAGATAAAATTCCAAGAATCATGCTGCCTTAATTTTGAATTATTAATTTGAAATTTTAAAATATCATATTCAATGAAAATATTATCTTTCAATATTTAGTGGTGTTTTAAACATATGTAACTTTCAAAGAGAACATGGGTATTTACTAATGAATTTTTCAATACCCTCATTTTAATTATATTCAATTATGAAAACATGCTTTGTGGAATATTATGCGTCATTGCATTTAATATGTTAAATCACCATATTAAATATTTTATTAAATGGTTTATAACCAACTCAACTCAGGTCATACTATTTTTAAACCCGTATTATTTTCATTTCGGTCAGACCTAGTGAAAAAATACAATCCCCATTTCATTTCATGGGTAATTCTAATTATTATTCCTTAGTATTGATTCTTAATGTCTAGAACATATAAATAAACATGTTATAATTGTTTTACATACATAGTTCTCTGATTAATTGATTAATATCATAGTTTCATGAGATGTCTTATATTAGATTTGGGAGTAATAAAATATTATTTTGGAATCTGTCCATTATGTGATATCGTCTAGACAGCAAGCCTTCAGTCAGGTTTATGTCATTTTGTAGGTCACTACCACATTCCATTATTTCCCTGATCATATGATTCAATTATATATAATATTATTCTATTTTATTAATCATGTGAAATTATTATATTTCATCATGATATGATTTATAACTCATACATTATGCTTCAATCCCAATTTTTATGTCTGTTACGCATCTTTAGATCTAATTTCAAGATTCAAAAAAAATCACTAGTTTTATGGGATAAGGGAGAAAAATATGTGATAAAAGGAAAAAATATGAATATTGGTCGTGAAAATAATTCTTATTTTATTTTTAATATTTTAGTTTTATTAGGAAATGGATATTTGGAATGAGTGTCCAGTTGTTATGTAATGGTTTACTATGTACGACTTAGTCCTTATTCTCGGAAATCTAAACCAAATATATTATTTAGATTTAAATAAATTTAAAACTAAATTAAAATCACTAAAATATTCAATATTTGTGTCCTAGTACTTATATGTATTGTGTCTCAAATATTCAGAATTGAATCTTGGAAAAGATTTTTTAATGAGTAACACTATAATAAAAAAATTAATGGGAAGGATTACAAATGAACATAAAATATTGTTACTGAATTATAATTCTTGATATGGTATCTCAAATTGGAATTATATACACTATATAATTGAATTAAGTTCATAATACCAAATATGTCTCAATGAGAGAAATATTAGTTGAAACACTTACATCCCTTGAAAATTTGAGACCAAAATCAAATGTGAAATTTAAAATGAAATGAAACATGGAATATAATAAAATAAATTATAATCATGATATAAATACTAATATGGGGTGGTAGTACTGCATAGAAAAAACATGGAATACAATATAAATATGTCATAATAAAATGAAATAGATATTGAAACCCTTATAGTGTTACTAAATTTGTTCTTTAATTACATTTAACTTCCTTGATAATTAAAAATATAAAATTAGATATATTCCAAAGAATATAATTCTAAAATATTTAATATATAAATAAACATTAACTATCATTATGTATGTATTTATAAAATTATTTTCATTCCATCATGTCTTACTTGAGGGTTTCTAGTCAGTTTTCCCGTAATTATATTTTTATGTAAACCATTGATGTAATCTTCCGAAATTATTTTCATAATATACATAATAGTAATTGTGTTGGGGAAATAAAGTATATATATTACTAATTTTTTAAATGAAACCCTTAATGGGTTTTGATTACAAATGAATCTTTTTTCTCATGGAGGTGATAATTCAAACGTACACCTGATTAATGATTTTATTTCTCAATAAATGAGAGGGAAATTGGTCAATAATGAATTAAAATTTAATAGTAACCATTATATTTTATTCATAATAATTATTCATATATTATTTAATTGTTATCATTCATGATATTTAGTGAGGAAACAAATGAAAGACATCACGTTATGGAAGATGTAATCCTTACATTGCACTAATGATGATTGGGTTATTCATAAAACACTGAGAGAAATAAAGAAATTGTTATTCTATGAATACAAAAACATATTAGTATAATTATGATTGTTATTTCATTAGATTATAATGGATACAATTTTTATTATATATGATGGTTAATGAGACAAAAATAAGAAGGGGATAATATTTATGTTTGAGAATAGATCAAAGCTTATAAAATTTATTGGAGTTGATGGGATTAAAATAACATAGTGAGATATGGGGTTTAGTATAGTTTGATGAAATTATTGGATATTTTCATTCAGTACGGTTTCAAGGAATAATATTTATTAAGTTCATGTTTTAAAGGCAATATGTCCCCCTTTTATATGATCGGAATATTAAACTTTTGGAATAATCCATTATAATTTAAATGTTCCATGACATTATACCAATGTTAACAGACAAAATGGATTTAAACAATGGATTTTGGGATTGTAATGTCTATGTAAATACACAACCAATTTTTTTCACAAATCCATTAAAAATGTAATATTGGTTTCACCATTAAATTATTTCATTTTGCTATTTTACTTTTAAACAATGTTTGTAGTGTTTGACAAAGTAATTGTTTATTTTATAAAAATAAATTAATAAAAAATATAAAAACATTCTGATTTGATGTATAAAAATCGAACCTATATTTATTATAATTCAATTTCTAAATATTATTAAAATAAATTTTATAATAAAATAGGCAATGTGATGATAATTTATTTTTATAGAATAATAACATTTTGTTGAATATGCCTTCATAATGTAATTTAGTATTAGTTTATCAAATTTAATGTGTGTTAATATATTTATTTATGTTGTTATAAATCAAAATTAGATTCCTTATATAATGTAATTTGTTTTAATTATTCAATATAACTTAATTATTATTAATAAAATAATATTTGTAAAATAGTTTGTTAACCATTATAATGGTAATTTTCATCATTCATTAAAAATAAAATTTTTTACCCAAAACCTAAACTATCATAAAAAATAAAACAGAAATTATTATAAAAAATTATAGAATAATTCTATCAAATGGAATATAAATTTATATAAATTAATCATAATGTTGGGGTATGTAACGTATAAAAACATATTTTATAAAAAAGTGTATTTTTAATCATAATGAATATGAATTGAAAAAACGATACATTTTATTGATTTTAGTGTTACTAAAAAAATATTTATTACTGAAATAAAAATTGTTGGAGATGAAAATAAATCAATATCCAGATTTTCCCCATGTGTAAATTAAATTAGAGAAACTAATGAAAAATATTTTTCATAAAACATTACTTTGATGTCTGAAATCATATTATTGAGTTTTATGAATTAACCTAGTATTTATTAATGAATTATATTACATTAATTAACTATATTGTAAATATAAGGCTTCTAAAATGAAAATTTCATATAAAAGTAACGGTAATAGGAAAATCATAATTTATTACTATTATCCTAAAAATAAATTATATCCCAAAGGCATCCAAATTCATTTTTATTATAAATAATTATTGAATAATGTTTACTTCATCATTTCTAAATTATAAAATTTATAAATTTTGGACATGATATGAAAAAATACAATATAAAAAAATATATTTTATTAAAAATAACCAATATCAAAAATAAATCATAATAATTATTTAACTTCTAAAAGTTATAAATATTTATGGATATTTATATTTTTGAATTATATATTTACCAATAAGTCTAAAATTATATTTTTTATTAATTACATAGGGCATTTCATGGATGTATATTTATCTAAGAAATTGACTTGTTTAATGGTAATTAAAATATTAGGGTGTTGCAATCTCCAAACCCCCCCCCCAAAGGCATCCTCACAATTTGATTCATAATAAACAAGTAGTTGATTTTCCAAGGATCTAATTAACCATAAAACACAAGATGGTCATGGGTATATATATGAACTATCATTGTATTTATTTAGAGTAAAAATCATTATAAGAACTTTTTAAATACATATAACCCATTATTTGTTTTAGATATAGTTGTACTAATGGATTAAAATCATCACCCATGATTAATAACTTCCAAAAACCCATAATAATGATTTATATTATTGGTATACCACTATGGGTTTTTATTAATAACTCCACTATGGTAGTTGGTGAAAAATATCATTACATTGGACCATATAATGTGTTGTGGGTAAAATCAGTCTCAGTTTCATTAGTAGTAGATTCATATGATTTTCCATGATAATGTGTTTTGTGGTGACTATATACCTATGTGGACCCTATATTGAGACTTTGAATCACATAATTCACAAATTCTTTGTAATTAAATTATTGAAATACTTTTTAGTATATCTTTGTCTTTTATTCTGATTCTAACGGCCTTCATCACTTTCATCACCTTATATTTCATCAGTCTACATCCTTCTGAATTTTATTGTGTTTGCGATAATGATAAAGCTATGTTTTTTAATCATATTTCATGATAAATTTTTTTTAATAATCATATGGTATCTTACTCCCACCAATATCATATGAGGTATTTAGTTGTGATTGATTCTTTATTACTGTTGGAATCTATTTTAAAATTGGTTTTCCTAATATGTCTCCAATAGTAAATCTGAGTGAATTACCATTAGTGATGAAATTATAAGATAAATATAATAGGTATCCATAGGAATTTTTTTTGTCAATATGTCTCATAATATAACACTGTTAAGATAGGCTACATATTTTACAAATAAAAGAATATTAATAATAGTTCATCCTATATCACATTATATTTAAAATATATCATTCATTATTCAACCTAGGATAAATTGTGTAAGGTTATCTCATATTTAATATTATAATCATTGAAATAAAGAACCATATTATGAATAAATTCCTAAAAATATTCTAAACTCATAAATAATTTATATATATGCTCAAAAATTTCAAATTATACTTAATAAACAATTATTAGTCATTCCAATACTCATAAACGATGCTATGTATATTCCCTAATAATACAATCCAAACAAAATACCTCTCTCAGAAATATTTAATTCTATAATATAGAATGTCATAATGAGATAACAGATTCCTCTAAAAAATATTATCTTTTACCCTAAAATATTACAAACAACTTCTTCATAAATTCACTCATATGATAATTTATATCACAGTCAAAAAAAGTAAATGGCCTTATGAAAAAAATGTGAGAAATCAAATTTCACTCCAAATTATACCAAATAATATTTATGCTTATTATTCAAAATCATACCATTATTTATTATCATATAATCTTGTGTTTATTAAACTTAACTGTTTCTTACACCTCAATAATCTTTCCTCCAATAGTTTACATAAATTATATCCTTGTTAAGATATAAGGTTTTATGTTTATTAATTCTATTATATATATGAAATAAATCCATAATATGAATACTACTGATGAATAACCCTTGGAGTTTTCACATATTCGTCATAAAAATTAGAATATACACAAATATCATTGATAAAGAACACATTGTAATGAAAATGTATATGATATTTTAGAATATATTAGCATCAATTCATTGTTTATGGTTTGGAGTCTTATATTATAACATCGTAATAGGAATATATTGTGGTTGTTAATCATTTAGACATTCTACCTTCTACGTTATAAGACATAATAGTTTTTAGGTAGGCACATTTATTAGTGCCAAGCGCATGATAATGTTTAGAAAATATTATAAAACCATTATTTTTTTTACAGTACAAAAAAATATGAATAATAAACATTAATTCACATATATATTCCCTTAGGAGTCATTCTTTTGACATATTATACGTTTATATCAACCTATGACTCCCTTGTCCTGTGATTTTTAATCCATGTTCATTATTATATTATTATATTTTGCATAATTAGATAAAATAACCCTAAAATTAATTTTTAATGTTCATAAAAATAATATTTTAAGCCTAATAATATTCCCTCAGGAGGTTCTATCCTTTCGTGTAGTCATAAAATCAGTCATCATGAATTAGTGTGATTTTTTATTAAATGCTCCACTAGTAGTTTTTTGGTTGATATCCCCTAGGTTCATCATTTCAATAGCTATATTCACATTCTAATATCCATATTGAGATTAATTTCTAAAAAATAACATAATCAATATTTTTATTAAAAATTAGTATTTTATTCAATATATAGGTTTATAACTATGGTGTTTACTAAATTGATCTTATCCTAATATAAACATTATATAATTTCTTTATCATTGAATAATATTTTTATCCCATAGTGTTTTATACTACGATCAGTAATTAGGTATCAAACATTGAACTATACTCCTAATAAATCATAATATCTAATATTATTTAAACTATTCCTTTGATACCAATTATGATGCCTCAGTCTCACAATCCCAGATCAAGTACTCATAAACCTATACATTACATGATTTCCCTATTACAAGTTGTAAAAATCTTAGATATAAAATTTCATAATTATAAAGTCAATAATGATGATATATTTTTTAAATTCTATTATTTATTTAGTTTTATGGATTTTGAGAAATAGTACAGAACATAATTTTATAAATCACATATTATTTTTATCTTATAGACAAATTTCCTAATATATATGATATGAGTTAATCAATGAAAAGTCATCATCATTTACCAAAACATATCTCACACAAGTTACCTTTATGATCATGTCGCATTTACCACATTCCTCTATAAATTGTTCCAATTGAAATATAAGTGTGGGTTAACGGGAAACACATGTTAATGTAAATATATAAATAAATAAATCATTGAATATGAATTATAGAAGGAATGTGTAAATAAAAATAATGACTAATTAACCTTAAACTAATATCATTTTTTATTGATTAAAATAAATTATAACATTAAAATAAATAATATTTATCCCATTATAAAGGGAATTAATAATGTTAGAGACCATAAATTATTGTAAAAACCATGTCCAAAGACACTCATCTTATTATAGAGACTATAGTCAAGACAACATATAATCATGGACTTTTTCAAAATCACTATCCTATAATGTGAAGAAGAATAAACCAAAATCTTCCCTATTTTGTCTCATGATACATTTCAATGCATCGTGGGGATATATAATGCAAAACCCAACCTTTAACAATTTACCTTCCAATGAATTCACTCTAATATGAAATGAATAATCATTGAAAAATCAACATCACATACTAATCAATAGTATTGAAATAAAAGAGTTTGAATAAAAACAATTTTCCCCATGTCAATAAAGGAAAAAACATATCCATAACCCATCTAGAAAAATGGGGTGGTTTTAAAACAATAAATAGCCAACTTGATAATAAATATCTATATTGGAATAAATAATATGTGTTGATAATATGTCTCATTGAATCAACCGAAAAATATACCTAGTTGAATATCACGAAATATGGGTTATGTATAATATTTTATTAAATCCTAATATAACAATTATTATATAGCTAAGAAAAAATTATAATAACAGGATAATACTTCATAAACCAAAAAAAGGATTGGTTTAAAAGGATCATTTCACAAGAAGTGATAAATTTTTATCAAAAGGGTTATATGGTATAAATGAATATACCGAGAATGAAATTTATAAATTATACGTAATGTTATATAGGGAAATATGTAACCAAATTATGTGAAATAATTTTAACAGAATGATCTAAAGACAATGAATGAATGTTTAGTTACCAAAAACTATTACAAATTGGGAAACAACTTAAACCATTGACAGATTAATAATGAAAATGTATTTCTCTAGCAAAATTGATGAAATATAATGAGGTTATATAAATGTATCCATTGGCACTAAATGCACCATTAAAAGAATATATGGTGTATAAAACTTATTATAACTCAATAAAACATAATTTAGATAAATTAATAACTTATTGATTCAGTAAGAATTTAATCAAAACCCCATGAAAGGCATTTATTAAAATTCTACATATTTTACTATGATTATTTTAAAATACAAAAAATATTATCTACAATCGGTATTAAATTCACCAAAAAAGTATAACTTTGTTCATGATACCAAACATGTCTCAAATAGAGTAATTTGAGTTAAAAATCCATGTAATCATCGGAACATTGGAATACAAATCTGTCACAAAAGATTAAATAAAATGGGGAAATGAATAATTTAAAATATATTAGGTTTAGGATATAAATATTAAAATGGTGTGGAAATTACAACATGTAAGATAAAACATGACATATATGATAAACTTTTCTCAATGAATGAAATTTATACTGAAACCCTCATGTTATGCCAAAAAGTGTTATGTACATATACATAAAAAATTAAAATATTTGTGTATATACCCAAGAACCATATTTATCAATATTTTGTGAAATATTTATTTAAATATATTATGTTTTTGTAATAAAACACTGTTTTTATGCCTACATTTGTTATTTGAGGTTTTTATGTCAATTTCCCCATTATTCCAATTATGTATAGTCCACGGTCAGACAAATCAAAAATAGTGTCATAATATATAAAATCGTAATAGTGTTACCGTAATTTTTATATATTTTATTTATCTTTTTAATTTTAACGATGATTATTAATTATAAAAAATGATACTTGTTGCTCGTGGACATGACAGTTCACTTGTATAGTGATTAATATTTCCAATTGTCAAGGAATGAGTGGGAGAGAAGATACAAATTTCTAAATTTTATTATGAAATAAATATTTTATACATATTATTTATTAATCCATTAGATTCTTAAAAAAATCCATTAATTTTGGTGTTAAAATTACTGGAAGATGTAACATTGTGGAGGCGGTAGTCAGAACAATGAACTAATGACATTTTGTTTTACATAGTCGATAGAGAAGAATAAATTATGATTAATTAAATTATATATTAATATATCAATATAATTATTATAGTTATGTAATTATATTTTAATGTATACGTGATAATATTCAAAGGATGTTTAAAGTAAACTGTTTATGAATGATGCAATACATACATTTAATGATTATTCATTCATTAGAAATCAACATGGAATTTAAATGATTATGCCAAATATCTTTGCATATGGGCATAATAGAGTGTGAATTAAATTTTATATAGGCTAATTTGGAATATATTGGAGGAAATTTTGAATGTTATGTTCATGTTTGAAAGGTTGTAAGTGGCCTCTATTTATAAAAGTGGAAAATGGTACTTTTGGAAACTACCTTTATATTTTTATAATTCCATCACAATATTCCATGTCTAGAGGATAAAATTATTATAAATAATGTATTATTTTCTTCATTTGGGTTTATAATGTCTCAACTAGTACGTCGCACTTGTTTCTAAATCATATTGTTGGGTTATTTCTATTAATTTTTTTACATTTTTCTCTTTTACTTTTATATAAGTTAACATGTTTTTAACTAAGTGATTTTTTGTTTTCATAAAAATATGGAAAACCAATAGAACAAAATTTCTATGTAATGGGACCAAATTTAACTTCTATTTAATCACACTCAATTTAAAATTATTATGATATTAACTTTAAAATTAAAATATGAAATGTTTATAAAATTCATTTTACTTGATAAATGACATTTTTACCATTATGGATTTTTAAAATTATATATTACTGAATTAAAATTAAATTAGTATTAATATATATATATTAATTTTTTAAAGCATCATATTTTTCACTTTATTAATTTTATACTTTTTTTAAATTTATTTTATTTCACATAAATTCAATGATATTAAGAATATAGAGATTCTAAAATAATTGTTTACCATTGACATGTTTATTTTCATTAATAATTACAATGTAAATTTCAATAAAAAAATATATAATTGGTCACATGACATAATATAAACAATATTATATAAAATATGAGAGTGGTTTTATCAAATTAAATTTCCAATTATAGCAAAATTAATCATAACGTTAGCGCCTGTAACGTACAAAAACATGTTTTCTGGATTATTTGTTTCCAAACATAATGTCTACCTATAGGATAAAATTATTATTTTTATTGATAATAATAATATTATTCTTATTCTTATTATTCATATAAATGTTATTTGACCTAAAAAAGAATCTTAATGAAATTTTTCCCATGGAAAAACTAAATTAATGAAACAAAAGGGAAATAGTTTTCATAAAATATTACATGCTTTTATGAAATAAAATTTATGACTATTATAAATTAACATAATATTTTCAAATTAATTAATAATATTTATAAATATTTATTTATAAAAATTTCAAAATGATTTATTTCCTACAAAATAAATGGTATTAGAAATATCTCTATTATTTAGTATTAAAAAATTTAATTTATTATCTCAAAAATACATCCATAAATAATTACGTTGTGATGAAATAAATAATATATTTTACATTAAATATATTAAATTCAAAAATTCATATATATATATATATATATATATATATATTTAAATTTATAATTTAAATTAAATGACATCGAATGAAAATAATGTTTTCTAATATTTACTCATATTAATTATATACCTTCAAATAGTAATAACAACATATGGATTACTAAATTAATATTTATTATAGCATTCTCAATAATGTATCATTAAAATTATTTGGTTTATTTATATTTGGTGTAGTTTCAAATGAAATTTCTAAACTACCTTATGTTATGGAAATTTAATTATAATTTAGGGTATTAAATTTCCCTTTTCTATTAAGAAAAATGAAATTTCCCTTCAGTTGTTATACAGACTACCACCTCCTTGACACAATATGATTCAATTTATTTTTACACCATATAAAGTTGTTACTAATTGGGAATTCAATATATTTGTGTTATATTTTTTAAATTTGTTTATTCTAAAATTAGAAACAAAAATATTCGTATTCCCTATTCAATATAATTTGAAATAATTATACATCCATACGTTTAGACCATAGCCACATTGGAGTGATTAATTTTTATTTTTCATTCCATTACCAACCTATATAAATAGAAATTAAAATTAACATAAAGTGTTAATATAATTATTACGATATTATTATGATTATTAAAATAAAAAATGGAAATATCATTAGCAATTTGATCAATAAACAATATTGGTATATTCACCAATCAAAAAAGTGTTTTATGATAAAAAACTTTTTTTATAAAATGAAATTTCTTTTTATATGATATATTAATATTATAATTAATTTTATTTATGATATATCTCACTATTAAACACTAAATTATATCATTATTCTTCTATTATATTTATATTATAACTGAATCACTTCTCCTGGAGCTCTTATTTTGTGTTATTCTTTGGGATAGTTTTAATACCTATGTGAATAATGGTGTGATTTTATATAATGGATGAGTGTATGAATTTAATTTAGGATAATATATGATAAAAATATATATATAATGAGTTTCATGTGGTTCTAAAATGCTAACATTATTATATAACTCATTAATTTATAAAACATCTTTTGTTTCTTAAGAATCACTGAAAATTGAATATCATTTATTTCATCATTATGGACTGTAACCAAAACAAAAATTGAATGAACTTATTAAATTTTGAATACTATGTAAGATATATTAATATTTAATTATGTATATAGTAAAAATATAATTATAATAATAAATGAATAGAAGCTTCATTTTATAAACAATTTTTGAATAATATTGATTAATTACACAAGATATTTAAAATTGGTTTTTACTAACTACAATTTATAAAGTTACTATTTTTAAATGAATATTGTTAATGGAAATATATATGGTAAATTTTAAAAAAATTATTAAGATATCTATACATTTTATATATTATTTCATAGTGCATTCATGAATATAAGGATAAAGGTAAGGGTATACTCTCTCAATTTTTAATTCTTTAAGACATAATTTTATCATACTCCATGTTTTATTTAGAAGAGTGTATATACAAACCATTTAATGTTAATTTTCATGATATTATTATTATTATTCATTGTATTTAATATTTAATTTTAATTAATATTAATCATTGGGATTTATCATAAATGTTTCAATAGATGTTGAGGATTTATTTGTCTCAATTCTAAATCCTTCAGAAAAAATACATTTTTTCACCTTTTTTTAGTATAGTTCGTCTACTCCCCATGGATTTGTAATTCATTGATTTTGTAATAAATTTTATATAATAACCATAACATTCACCCATACTCAAATTGATATTTATTATATAATTTTACGTCTAGTAATGAGTTATGGTAACTCTACTTTGATTTATTGGGTTATGATCATTATTTTGAACATATTTTTTAAATATTAAGTATATTAAGAAATTTTATTTTATTAAGTTTTATTATATTATTTAATTCTTTGTATTTAAATTTAAATTCCACATAAATCATTGTCTTGTATTTGAAACAATATAATTTATTTTCCCGTAAGAGGATATTGATTACTAAATTGTTATTTCTTTGAGTTATAATGTTTTTTCTTAAGAAGTGTTATTTTAATTTTTTTCATTCAGAATACCATATTATAAATTATATTTATTTAATTTTTTTCCCAATATTTTATAATAAATTGATTTGGAAATTTATTGACAATGCTATATACTACTAATCCATAAGATATCAATTCATGGGATGATTATATTTAATGAAAGTTCATTTATTGATTAGAGAGGTATAAAAAATTCATATTTTTTATGATATAGTTGGTTATTTATTATATATGAAAGAATAATATGTAACTTTTTACCATTTACCTTCTTTATCTACATCTTTTATGGTAAGGTAATACAGTTTGTTAACATGGGGTAATATTTTTTGCATTTCATAAATTATTATTCTATTTTTAATAATTATTGTAAATATGATATTGTATTATGTAATAATTATATCATATAATAATTTTATTAAAAATAAATTATTGAATCATGGGTAATGAAATTACAACAACCCTTTACAACGTAGTAGGTATCATTATAAAAAAAAATTTGGGTATTTGCTGTACACCTACCCATTTCATTTAGACTTCTTGACTGCTTTCATTTTTGAAATAATGATTTCCTAGTAGTTCCCTTGAGGGTAAGATCAAGATGTTCAATCTTATGAATTACATAAATATAAATTAAAATATAGTTTTATAGGTAATATAATTATATCTCTTTCTTTCCATGGATATATTACTCTCTCAGTTTTAGTTTATAATGGAATTAAGCTGATTAATTATTCATGCCATAATATTTGTGCTTAGTATAGATGATAAGTGAATATATTTTTTGTTTTCAATTTATTATAATTTTATCATACACATTATAATGTTTCCACTTAAACAAATTATAATGAAATTTATTATAAATGATATATCTAACAAGATAGATTTTTTTAGAAAATTATTGGGAGTTGTTATAGATTATTTTGATTATGTAGTTTATTATTATGAATAAAATTTCTATTTCAAAATATTGAAATCATATTAACTAGTATATTACATATTTTATTTATTTATATACCTAACCCTAAATAAAATTGTAATATATAAAACACAATAAATTCATTAGTATATGTTATTTTGGGACAACTATTTTTTAAAATGAAATGTTTCAAATGAATTTTGTTTGTAATGTATGTATTTCTCGAACTAGAAATAGGAAAATAATTGTGGTGTGATAAAATATAATTTGGATGGTCCTATCCCATTCAGATGACCACAATACATCATATCGACTCCCAATATTTAACTATAAAAAATTCATGTTCTCATATCTACAACCTCATATTACTAAAAACCTCAGTAGATTCCATTTAACATGGATAGGCATCTAGGATTCCTACACACTCATTAATGTAAACAAAAAATTACAACATGAATTCATAGTAAATTTATCAAAATAAAATATAGATAATTAATGAGAAATATTCTCATAAATCCTCTCACCATATAGTTTTTTTACCATTTAATGTGGATAACTAACTACTATGTTACAGACATACAATTATATGTTTTTTAACCATTGATATAAACTTAAATAAATTAAAATTTTAAGATACCCCTATTGGAATATAAGTGTAACATCACTACCCAAAGTAATTATAAAACAAAAAAACGACCAATTCTATATTATAAAAAGTTTTCTACACCACATATCATTTTAACCTTCTCCACCCCTTAGGCCAAAGGATTGAATTTTGAAAATGAATTCATCATATAATTTTAAATGGAATGATTCAAAAATAAATAAAAAATAATAAAGGGTTCTAGAACTACCCCATTTACCATTACTAAAAATTAATGGAAAATCATATTAAACCCCCAAAATATGACAACTATAATTTTATACTAAAATACCTCAATGTATCATGAACTAGATAATTATTTCATTATTTAAAATAATATAAACCCAACTTTAATATATGATAATAGAAATAACAAGTATTATACATCTTATACAAATAAAATAAAAAAAATAACATTGTGAGAGGATGTTTCAAGAATAACAATTGTAAAACATCTAATTTTCTAAATTTTTCTTTGGATCCATATATAACAACATGAAATTTTATTATTAATTTCATATTAAATATTATTTTGGATAGAATAGATTTTAAATGAAACCCCATACAAAAGAAAATTTTGATATATTTTGATTAGATACAGTAGTGTAACGTATGTCTCAGGATAAACATGAGAAATAAAAATAATAGGGACCTCGGGAGTTTCATAGTCTCCAAAAAGAACACATAAAAAGCACGTAAATATTACTCACACATAGCTAGGAAAATAGAGTTAGACTAATCCAAAAGAGTTTTTAAATCCACGGAAAAAGGGCGCTAGAACGTGTTGGTCGACAATGAGGATAAACCTATAAGAGACACAAAGTCTTTATATAAGGGTATAGAGGTTACATAGGTTGAGGATATATAATATTTTTTTTAAATTCCTATGTGTATATAGAATATAATAATGAGGAACATGAAAGAGATACACTACTACACCTAGATGATATACAGTTGGAGAATGAGGCCACACAGCCTCTTGGATAGTAGCAAGAGGAATGGACTATATACAAACCTCATTGTGAGATAGACGTGGTTATGGAACATAATGTGGTAAATCTCATGAACATGGGTGAATTAATGGTGGAGGTCATTATGAGGATTAAGGAAAAGAAGGACGATGTTGAACTAACTACCAGAAGATTTCTCAATGTGAAAACTACTAGAGAGAAATGTGATTGGATTGAAAAGAAAGAAAATATATTCATTAGAGGTTTCAACATGGGGTAGATTTTCATAGAGGATTACTTTAAATAGTGGTATTATTTAGCATATCATTATGAATACATCTTAAAGGACTATCTGGAAAATCATGTAGATTCTATATTCTTGAAATTGTTTTTTTAGATTGAATCCAAATGGCTTAAACTTTCCATTAATAAGCCTATATATAATTATGTTGTTATGTCTTCTTATGATGTGAGGGTTCTCACATTTTTCTTAAAATTATTTAAAGATAAATTATTACATTAAATCCTAATATATAATTATTTCAAGAGGGAGGTTGAATGTATGTCTAAATTAAAAGGGATCATTATCATTTTTCATCGACCAAATATGTAATAGAATTTATTTTTAACAAATAGAGTAAAATATACTAGTGTTGATTACATATATTAAAAGTGGGTAAATTGAAATTGGAAAATAAATATATATTAACAGTATCTTTAAAAAAAGAGATCCCTTGTATCATCTTCACCCTTTAAGATCACCATTACTAGAACTATACTAGTAATGTGAATAAAAATAATGACATTTGAAAGCATTTTCCTAAATAATGAATGATATTTGTGTCTTTCAATGTGATAATATAGTTGATTAATTTAGTAATTCTGTATATAGTAACGAAATATAGAAATTGAAAATATTTTTATTGTTGATATGTTGGATCAACGCATTTATATCAAATAAGTATAATAATGGTCGATATTATATGTTCAAAAAATATTGTGTTTTATAAATAATAACTAATGAAAAAATATTTAACCAAAATATTTTATTATAAAAATATATTTCTATGTTATAATATTATTTTCAATGATGGATAGAATATAATTTAGTGAAATATTTTAATACAAATATATTGAAAAAATTAAATTATTACAATATAAATACTAAATATTCATTATATTTTTGATACTCTGATATAACATAATAGAAATATTTTTTCAAAGAGAAATTTGGAAAAAACAATTATGTATTTTAATCTTAATAAAATATATCACTTAAAATTAATGACATCAATTAATGTTATAGATAATATAAACCATAAAATAAGATAATAATTACTTCGTGGTTATTATTAGTCAATTACTAAGAATAAATGAATCTTATTACAAGAAATATAATTTCATAAAGATTATCATTTATGTTATATACATTTTATTTCATGAAAAAAAAAATATTATGGTCAAATAATTTCAAAATATATTTTTATATTGATGTTAAATTAAAATTAATATAATTTTTATTAGATGGGAAATAATTATTAAAAATAATTACTATATAATAAGTACATTTTTATGCAAATTTACATATTTCTATATATCATCTATTTGAATAAAAAATATAACATTTTTTAGTAAAACATTTAAATGTATTAAATGGATTAAAATAATACCATTATCCTATAAATGTGAATTATTTTGGTTAATTTTATATTTTTTTGTAAAATAATAATTACCATTGTAAATTTATAATCAGTGATAATAATGATAAAATGGGTTACATAAGTAGGCAACAATAATTTAGTTCACATGAAACAAAATACTTATAAAAAACCGTTGGAATGTTTTAATGTCATAAACACATGTGTGACTATAATTTCATTAGCAAACTTACATAATTCTTATGAAATTCAATTCTAACTCCATGCATACCCTTCAATTCCATGTACTAGTATATCATCATCACTAATAAAATAGGCACACATAAACCAATATCAAGACACACTAATCATTCCAAATTATCTTAAACATATACCCATTATATATCTTCTGGAATATAACACCTCTTTTATCACCCCCTTCATCTTGAATTTATCCATATGTTCTCCATTTTTCAAGGATCTATCAATAGAAAGATTCAACTCACATTATGAGTATTTTCCACTCTCTAAATATACTTTCTATCTATTTTTCATCCATATTCCTCTAATAATATTCATCCCATTTTACTATAATGAAACATTATAATTATTATACATATTTCCATTATATTAATAATATAATCTTTTTATACCTTTTTATTTATCATTTGGAAATTGAAATTGTCATTAATATATATAGGAAAAATACTACCTCATTCGGTGGTGTGTTTTATATTCTATAAAAAAATATTTGGATTTATAAAAAAGTGGTATTTTATTATTTAATATTGTATTAATATTATTTTTTATATTCAAAAATGATAAATTGATTTCAACAACATTTCCATTCTACATAAAATGAAAATTTCAAATGTGTGTGCATGCATACTACCGCCTTAATAGAGCGACAAGCCCTATTCATTATCAATAAATTAAATGAATGATTATTAACAATATGTTATGAAAATATATTATATAAATAATTAATAAATATCAATAACATGGTTCATAAAGGATGACATAAAAATCAATGATCATTATAAAGTAATATGATAGAATAAAAATATTATTAGAAAAAAGTGCCACATGAAACCCATGAACACGTACAATAAATACAGTTTTGATAAAGATTACATGGGTGTTAATAAGTAATTGAATTAAAAGATTTATATATTTTTTATTTTCTTTTAATGATGAATACAATATCTAAGAATACTATTTGACATTTTAATTTTTAAAATAGTTTTCACAATTTAAATTACAACCATATGATGATGAAGACATAAATTAGCTAAAAAATATATGCATGTTGAATGATTAAAATATTAGAATATTGAAGTAAAAAAATGAATATTGATTTAAATATATTTATTAATATTTTATTCTTCATTAGAACCAAAGTTATATAACTATTGATGATGTCGTGATTAAATGTAAGGGTTTACTCTTCTAATTTTTGATTTATTCAAATATGATTCATATTATACAATTATTTTCTATTTTGGATTATGTAATTTCTGTATATATATTATTAATAATTTCTAAAATTCAATTTCCCCATAATCCATCTCATGTTCTATATTTTATTTGGTCTTTTACTCATAGGTTACCAACACTATAAGGGGTTCTTTCCATTCTCAATGCCAAATCGAGATTATTACGAATGAATTTATATATTGGAATTTTTTATTGAAAATAATCTCTAAAAACCCAGACATTTTATTCTTATTTGGTTATAATCGGTGTTTTACAAATCCAATATCAATTACATTTCCCATAGTAAATAATTTACCAAATGTGATCCTTTTTAGTGAAACCACGTATCCTTCTATTTTAGGTTGGGAATATTATTCCCCATTGTTTATATTAATATTGTTGATTTCATTATCAAATATTAAATAATTTTTTATGTTAATTTTATTTTATATTATGATTCATTAAAAAAATTAAATGATATTTTTTTTAACTTTTACTATTTTGTTGTTTTGTATAAATTATTCCTTTTATATATTTTCCATGTAAACAAAATATATCACTATTATGATAATTATTATTTATAATAAAATAATTTTATGTTATGAAATGGGTCTGGAAATTATTTTAGTTGATAATTATATTAATTTATAATTATTTCAAAATAAATAATATTATTTTTTTAGGATTTATATCTGAATTCTTGATTTTATAAATGGATTCATTATTATAAAACAGATTCTAGTGGGTTTTATTTTTATGAAAAATTTATTTACATTATTTTTATTTCATTAATTTATTTAATAATTCTATTTTGTGGTTGTAATGGGTAATTTTGTTAAAAAAATATCCAAATTATTATATTAAATTTTACATGAAACACTATGATTGTGTGGAATAAATATGTATATTTTTTATTATATAATTTTTTTTCCAAAGATTGTATTATAAAAATCTAAGATTTAACTATTTATACAACTTAAAAAATAATATATAAAATAGAATGTGTCACACAATATTCCAAAATAAACTGAAAACCAATGATATATTTTGAATATTATATATGACCATTAAATTAGTTAGTATAAATTTATGTAACCACAAATGATAATAAATAATGATAGAATAAATTGAATCGTAAAGAGAAATTCTTCCTTATGGTGCCCATTTTACACAGTTATAAGTTTTTTGTCCTCACTATGGGTTTCCCATGAACTATTCCATTAAGAACTTGATAAATAATGGTTTATGAAAAACTATATATGGAAATTGAATTATATATTAAAGATTTCCACAAGATCCAGCAAACTATACTACCACCCAAAACTCTAACAAGAGATTATTTGATTCTTATAACTTATATGGAGATCACACAGGGTTATTAACATGACAGAGCCATTCTTGGTCTAGAAACATAGTCATTTAGCCCTATGGGTATTCTATAATACCTTGGTTACCTTCCCAGAGTATAAATTATTATTACTCTATAGAGTTTCCTATCACACTAATGAAAGTCCCCACAGGACTACAAATGTTCTTATAGTGTGTTTTGTCTACACTCATACACACGCTAGGAAACATCCTAGGAGGACACAAATCCAACTACCTACTCCAAACCATGCATTCTTAACTATGGTGTTTTAATTAAAAGGAAAATGGAAAACAACAGTGAAACATTTTGTCATGGGAATTAAATTTTATCATTCTAAGTATCACTTCTCAAATGATGATACTCTCTCTACCACATTAAAGCCCAATACCCTTAGTGTGGACCCCAAACATCAAACCCAGGTAGTGTCTCTACAGTTTTGTAAAAGTTGGGCATTGATACCATTTATCAAAATTATACCTTCACCAGGACATAAACCATGTCATCTGAACCCATGTTTCTCCAGTGATACCTTGGTTCTCTTCCCATCACACAAAAGATATTACTCACTAGGGTTTGTTATCAGACTAATGATTGTCCCCACCAACCTGCACATGTTCTATTAATGTGTTTTATCATCACTCAAAAACTCACCGTAGGAATCATTATAGGATATCACACATCCTCATCAATACTCGAGGAAATGGGGGATTAACTATGGATTTCTAATTAGTCAGGCTCCTGAAAAAAATTGGTGAACATTTTTTAAACTAGCAGTAGCATTTATCCTTTTATGATCACTTTTATATGGTTGTGATAGTTATATTTGTAAAAATAAATATTACATAAAATTTAATATAATATGTATATATTATGAGTTTTAAACTGTTTAAAAATTCAATATTTATCAAAATTCACATCATCCTTAAAAATTTCTCTTTTATAAATTTTCATTTTATTTTAAAGAGATAAGAGTTTTTTACTATATAATTAAAATATATATTAACAATATATAATATTTTAATTACATAGAAACTCTTAATATACTAACAAAATGATTCTATATATTAATAGTTTTCCCCAATATTTAATTATTTAAATTTTAATTAGATTTTCAAAATTAGAGTATGAGAATTTGGAAAAAAAACATATAATTCGTTTTTTGATTTATAAAATAAATATTGTCTTCATTATTTTTTGTAAAATTATAAAATGATTGATTTTTATATGAATAGTGAAAAATACCATTCATAAAAATAACATTATTATTATATAAATATGATTTAAATGCAAAAGAAACAATTTTATTCAATTGAAAATATATTTTATAAGTGAATTTATAATTTTTTAAATTTTTAATGTATTACTGGTTATTTGATCTTTTATAACTGAAGTTATATTATTTAAATTTTTTTATACATCGTAATTTTTATATAATAATTTAAATTTTTATAACATAATAAATTGTATTAAAATATGGAATCATTAGGATGAAATTATAATACAAGGACTGTTTTTTGGAAAAAGTAAAAATTACCAAGGTAAACTAGTTACTGTGTTAAAATCAGTAATAGAAAAAATGAGTCTCATATGTATTAAATTGATTAACATGTTTAAAACATGTTTCTTACTATGTTTTTGATGTTTTAATTGACTATAACTTTTCCACTATCCATTATGTTATATTTTTGAGCCACTATCCCTGAGGGTGAGATCCAATAATTGATATGATTTGAGAATTTAAAAAAAAATCAACTGTTTTCACTCATAAAATTTACAATCCTTTACTCACATCTCCATAAAAAAAACCCCCAAATATCACCCTAAACTATATCCAAACCTCTCGTAATCATAACAATAAAGAATAATGTGGTTATTTTTTTCCCAAAATGCAATTCATCAATGTTCTAATATGATTTTCAAATCAGATAATCCAGGTTGAATGGTATTGAAATTTGTCGACTCTACCTTAATTTTTATTTATTTATGTTTTTTTATACATTAAAAAATTTATTTTCACCATATTATAATGAAAAAATTAGTATATTTACATATTGTAATTTTATTATAATTATTTTAATGGGTTTAACGACCCTAGCTTTATCTGTTAAGAAAAATGAATTTGTGAATCGTGTGTTTTGTGGATTGCCATCTCCCTCGACCAATGTGTTTTGTTTTCCATTAATGACATAATAATTAACCTAATATATAATCTAATATATAATTATATAAATTATTAAATATTCTATATTCTTAAATGATAATCCATATTACTCAATTTTCTCATTCTATGGAAAATGACATCTTCTACCGTGCATAAGTGTGGACTACTGCCTCCCTGGAATGATCATTTTCCAATTTCCATTTCACCAATTACATAAATGGATGGTCATTAGAATAGTTTTAAAAAATAAATATTATTTCATTGATATTATTAATGTTATATCAATAGAGGATTAATATTATTTTAATAATATTAATAAAAAAATAATTATAATATTAAGTGTCTCAAAAAAGAAACCTATAACAGAAAAACAATGTATTCCTATTATATAAAATTTTATTATAAATTTATTATTCTTATAAATCCATCCAATATAGATATTTATTACAAATAATAATAGGATTTGAAATTTATTCTTATGATACAAGAATTTTTCAATAAAATCGCATCATAACCATTTAATAATCAATGGATTTTCATGTTTGTGTGTGTATGATGCCTAACATCATAAACCCGAAAAATTATAACATGGGTTGTAATGAATAAAAATTAATGGTATAACATGATGTAAATTTATAAATTACGATTCTGTTTTAAAGGAATAGATACAGTAATATTAAACTCAATAATTAGGAAAAAACTATTCATTCGATACGAAATTCATTAATGTGTGGTTATTGTCTATTTCATATACAATGATAAAGAATAAAACTGTCATCAAAATAAATAGATTATAAATAAATTAATATAATTCATCCATTATAATAAATTTAATAAAATTTTAATGAAGAACATTGTGAGAAATGAATACTTCTATTATCCCTATAAAACTAGTACAAAAAATTAAAATTATAAAAACCCAATATGAAATAATAGATAAATCCTAATTAATATACACATGGATAATGATTATTAATGAAACATTTAAATTGTTACAGGTATTAAAATGTTTTTTAATGTAGTTATAATGATGTTTCTATTTATATAATAGTTGTAAAATCACATATATATAAATAAAGATTTAATGTAAGGGGTTTTTTGTCACACATTCAACTCCATGGGACATATTTGGTATTATACACCATAACATATTATATATAGTGTAGTAACTAGTAAATTTTATTTTTATATTAAAATGTCATCCATTTAATGATATATATTTTGTATATCTTGAACTTTCTCTAAATCTGTAATTTTTATTTCATTACAAATTATATAAGATATTTCTCTACTAAACATCTAATTTTTTGGGAATTGCATTACAAACATGAATTTAATATAATTTTTTTGATCCCATACATCCAGATTACAATTATATATTCACATTTATTGTTATTTAAATTTTAATCTCATCTTAAAAAATAAATTTATTGAGATATTATTTTTAAATATAAAATTATACCAAATTTAAGAATAATTCATATTCATAATAATGTATATTATATTCAATGTCCATGTTTTTTCATATTAGGGTGATCATATGTTTTTTGAAAAGTTAAAATTTATTATTTTATTTCATTCCTATTTTTATATTTAACAAATTTCTATTGTAATTTTTAATTATCTTTTTATGAAATTTTTCAAACAATGGTATTTAGAAATATTAATTAAAAGGGTTTTATTTCCTACTTAAATAAAATTTTTTATTATATATAACTGTTTTTTAAAACACTTCTATCATTAAGAGGATATTTTATTTGGAACAATTTATAAAAAAATTTCCAAAATTATTATTTTTCACTCCTCAAAAATGATTTTTGAATGTAAATTTCAATTCATATTTTCTAAAAATGTTTGAACGTTTTTGTCACATTTTCTTCAATTCTATTTTCCCACAAACATTTTTCTATTATTAAGTGATATCTCAACAATAAACTATATATTTATATGATATTTTTATTTTTACTAAATTATATTTTTTGGTATTTAATGAACTTTTATGTTTATTTTAGTTGATGTTTTTGGAATGTTTTGGAAATACATTCCAAAAACCAAGGGTTTATTAATGTATTTAAATGGATGAATTTAATTTTCTCCCATATATATGTTTTATGATGGGTGGCATTCTATATCATCCTAAAATTCATTTTTTCAATACATCATCAGATAATTAGTCATGGAAATAATTATTTTCCTCACATGATCATTGGAATGATGCATATGCGTACATTTTCTAGCGCGAACATAATAAGTTTGTTTATATATTCATATGCATAATGGGTTTGATCATTAAATTATTATATGATTATAGTTGTGACATATTTTCTATTGTTAAACAAGTTATTCCTATATTTCAAGATGCATTTCAAGTAATGAACCAGCCTGGTTACCCTGGTATCTCAATTACTAAGTCGACCATAAAATATCCAGAAGAGAGTTCTCAATCCCTAGGGCTCAGTTTCTATCCCTTAACATCATACATTACTTAATTGGGAATAAATTTTCAACAAAAATAATATAGTAATCAATTGAATAATGGTAGTATCCATAAAAAAGGATGTTGCACTAGGAATTATATACCAGATTATTACAAGCCATAAAGCTCAATATTCTATAAAACAGGTTTTAAAATAGAGAAAAAACACCCCAAGCTCCTAAGGACAAAAATCAAAACCTCTAATGTTCAACAAATAATTCCACCTATAATTTATCCATTACCCTCGGTCGAACCTAGAGGGACATAATTTATAATAACATGATGAAACAAAAAGGGTGTGAGCTAAAAATCTCGTAAGGATCTCAGAATGTAATGCATTACAGTCACCAAATATAAATTAACCAAAATAAATTCTTCAATTTTACATTTAAATAGATTTGGAATTTCAGAGAATATTTAATGAAAGTAGGCTATAAAGTACAAATGATCGAAAGTACATTAAGAAAAAAAGTTAAAAATGGTGGAATATTTATAAAACAATTCAATAATTAAAAAATTATATAAAATAGATAATATAACTCCATAAGTCATATAAAGTCGATTTGCAACATTGGTTATACCTTTAAATCTCACATATAAAAAATGATCAAGAAATATGGTCATCTGCCAAAAGGTACTATAATATTTCTAGTTATAGGACACTACACTATCTATGTGATATCAGTAATATGATTATATACATGTCCTCTTGGAATTGGCCTATTGAAACTCTTCTCCATCCCATTGGGTATTTTACTCCCCGTATGTATGTTTTATAAATGGGTAATAGCATAGAGTGTGTCCAAATAACACACAATTGTCAAAAGGATTTGAAGTAATTTTACGTAATCAATGATGGGAAATTATTTTAGACATCATAAAATGAATATAAATTCTACTAGCCCATATCAAATATTCTTTTTTCCATTGAAAACCAATATGGATTTAATAAAAAACAAGACACATTCAACGATAAAAACATTGGGATTCTTTCAAAACATTTTAAAGCCATTTCTAATGTTTGAAATCCATGCATCAATTTCTACAATTCTCTTTCACATTTTAGTTAAACATTTTAATATAAATCATTTCATTCAAATATACTATTTAAACTTAACACTTTAAATTAACTAATTTATATAAATACACACCAATTCAATGCAATTATGGGTTTTTCCTAATTTTTGTGCCAAATATATTTCAAATATATTAATTCAGTAGTATTTTTATTCATCAAATCAATTGATTGAAAAATTAAGAAATTTAATTTTAATCGACATTTGAAATAAATCAAGCAATGTAAGTAAATAAATTTTTCTACTCAGGATAGAAGTACCAACCTCTTCAAAAAACACAACACCCACAATTACACCCATCAAGGAGAAAAAAAGGTGGAGAAGACCTTGAAACCCATCCTATATTTAATATCCAACCACATATGGCATTGATCCATCAATTCTAATATTATCAATTAAAAATAGACGAGACCATAATGAAAGAAACATGAAAATAAAGGATAACTCCAACCTAGTAATAACACTACAAGTGTAGTAATGATCGAATGATAAATAAATGAATTTTTAAGGCCTGGAATGATTCATTATCATATGGATAATATCTTAGTTTATAATTTATGGACCATGATTTGTAGAATCAATAAAAACACAGTCACACTACATGATTAAAAAAATGTAGTTGGTGTATTTCACGACATAAAATCCCAATCCACGGTATGAAAGTCATGAGTTTTTTAATTGTAAAAATGTGTACCAAATTTCATTAAATGAATATGATTTAAATTAAAAAATGATCATTAATGATTTCACGACATGTAATTATATCTCACAATGTGTACCATCACTGTGTGAAGCCATTCACGACTTGTTTTGTAGAAGAATTACAAGATGTGTCACTCTGTTACACATTGTGAAAACCTCAAGAAGCCTACATGAAAACGTTGTTTAATGGAGAGAATCCAATAAACATTCGAATTCTCCAATATAGGTATCCTCCCAATCAAAACTCAAACCTTACACAATAAATAAAAAAGTAAAACCATGGCATGGTTTAATATATAACTATCATATCAGTAACATGATATTACGACCTCCGCAACATTAAAAAAAATTCCCTAAAAATCATAAGATAAATCATTCATTCCAAAGAGATGATACCACTACTCTCTCATCAGTTCCTTTCATCCCCACATCTCTATATTATAAAAAACAGGCTTCTATAGTATACAATCCAAATGTATTGCCACCCATGAAGTAACTTTTTCTCATAATCAAGTATCATGATTGGCTACACAATAAAGGATAAATGTGTTTCAATCCCCAGATAACCTAATCTCATTATATATGATAGATATGAGAGATACATTCTCAGCTCTCATACATGGAACACATTGTGTATCGATGTTTTCTATGGTGGATGTCTTAGATGGTAATAAACACTACCCACCTCGTCAACAACATCGAAAGGTCCATAAATGTGAGGAGAATGTTTCCCATTCCTCCCAAGACATTGATGAACAAAACATGGTGAAAACCTCAAGAATACGTAGTCAGCAATATAAAATTACAATGGTATATGGTGTTGATCATCATAAAACTTTTATCGGCCCCATTTTATTAATATTCTCAAACAAATCAACTGAATATTTTTTGTCATCTCTTAGACCAAACTCAGTCCAGCTAATAAATCTCCCCATCCTCTGACCAGCACAATGGAGAATTACATGTTAAATCATATAAGGCCTCAAAAGGTTCTATTCAGATCATGGGATGGTAAGAACTGATATAAGATAACTCATCCATCCACAAGTGAACAACACGAGCCCTACTAAAATTGAGAGCATAAGTATGAATCATATCCTCAAGATTCTATATATATCTCTATCTAACCAACCAAATGCGGTTGGTGGGTCATCCCCAAATTGTCCAAATATCCAATTACCTCTTGACTTCCTTTCTAGAATCAAGATGTAAACTAAGGGTTCCTATCATAAAATATATTAGTTAATAATCATTGAAAACCTATAATCAATTTCACATATATATTTATAAGCACAATAACTTTTGTTTTATCTCAAATTGGTATAATGTGAGTTGAAATTTTCCACCTATAGATCACAAACCATATCACATTCTTTATTCTATTGGTATGAGGAAAACCAACCTCTATTTCCATTAAAATTTAATCCCACATCGATGTAGAGATTGGAAAAGGATAAAGTAACCCTAAAGATTCAGAGCGCACTGCCATCACCTTCCTTGCATAAATAATAATGTTAAAAAAACTCACCAATATTATGTCTTAAACTAGGCCACCAGAACTGATACTAAAAATTAGTATTCATATTAGTGGTTCTTGTGTGCCCAACCAACTTTTATTTAAGATAATACCCCTATAACATCATTCATTATCGTTAAAGTCACAATGATGTTAACCTAATAACATAAAAAAACATCATTGGAGAATGACCACTGAACCATTTTCTTCCCACAGTAAAGAGAGAAACTAATTCTATGGAATTAATTATCTTGAGATTGGTCCTAAAAAATAATCTTGATAATATTTGGTTTCAAATAAATAATGGCTAACAAAATTTTAACTCCATTATTCTAATATCCAATATACAATTGTGCAAAGAGAACCATAAAATTTAAATTTTCTGAAGATTCTTTCATATCCTAGGTTAGATGTTTCTTTCTCACTTCATCTCCAACAACATTCTTGTTACCTAGGGGATAGTTGATGTCAAAGTGAAATGACTACAGGACCTCCACACGACAACATTGGTGAAGGTTCAAATCTATTTGAGAGAATATATATCTCAAGATTTTGTTTCCTAAAATAACTTTAAACCTCTCTACATAATGGTAATTATGCTAACTCTTATTTTCATGCATCACAGTTACAAGATTAAAATTGTGGGTAGGATAATTATTCGCATGTGACATAAGCTATTGAGATCTATAAGAAACTACATGGTCTCCATGTAGAATAATTCATCCCAAGCCTGAACCTGATTCATCACAAAAGACCCCATAGTCCCACCCATCATCTAGATGAGTCAACACTGGTGTGGTAGTGAATATAATTTTCTACTCTAGAAATAAATTATTAAATTTATAATTTTAATAAGAATTTCCCCCTTCCATGTTAGAGATGTAATCAGAGAAGCCAACTTCCAGATTTCCTTTATGAACCTGCTGTAATATTCAGATAATCCCAAGAATAACTGAATTTTGGAAAAAATTTGTGGTTTCTCCCATGTAATAAAAATATTAAAATTACTAGGGTGAATTGATATTCACTATTCAGACACTATGCGTCCCAAGTATTTCCCATCCGGAATCAAAAAATCACACATTTAATACATGGAATAGAGTTGTGGATTTCTCAATAGTATCCGAACGTTTCTCGGATGATGCACTTGATCTGACTCATACATGTAGTATAGAAGTATTTTATCCACAAATTAATCTATATTCTCTTGGAAAATATTGTTATTCAAAGACATGAAAACTACATGATCATTTGAAAGACTAATGGACATGAAAAGGTAAACATAATGGTTGTATATGCTCCAAATGGAAATAACCTAAATGTCATATTTCTTTACCCTCAATGGATATTTACCATTTTGAATTTAGATCTTCAAAAAAACTTTACCCGTTTCAATTAATCTAAAGAATCATCAATCCATGAAAATATATATTTGATATTCACCATAACTTGATTGAGATTTCAAAAATTATGACATAAGTGAAGGGAACAATTATCCTTCCTAGAAAAGAGAATTGGTTCAACACAAGGTAATACACTCAAGAGTATAATGCCTTTATAAATAAGATCATAAATCTGGGACATAAACTATTTAATTTATGATTGATCCATTCTATAATAAGTAATTGAAATTGGTTGATATTCAGGAATCATTTTAATTAAAAAACATAACCTTTGTCACTATCACACCAGGGTTTTGAGGTTTGCCTTTTTTCAGTTCAGGTTAGTTTATTCTCTATTTATTTGTGGAACCATGTGTGATTGGTTTAAATTTTTTGTGTATTTTATTCATTTTTTCATTAACTTATCTCATTCTTGTGTACCCCTTTTAGTTTTATTTAATATTTAGAAATAATTAGATAGGTATTTTATTGAGAAAGTTTAGTGCATGGTTTAGTGTAACCATGTGCCTTTGCTCAGGTAACCATGTATTGATGTCTATGTTAGATAGTAGTTATTTCATAGCTACTTCATGGTCACTTAAACAATACAAAAATCATGTGTGGTAGTTCCTTCCTTTAGAAGACATGGTCTCATGGTCACCTCATGGTTTTACAAACCATGCAGACTAACAGTATGACCTCTTAGCTCATTAAAATTTGGGGTTTTGGGTTTCTTTTTCTTTGGATTTATAACCATCACACCCCTCTCTCCCATCAGTCTTAGTCTCTCCTATAATAGGGGCCTTCTCCCCTTTCCATGGCTCCCCCATATCTCCCCTCCATTGGTGGTTTTCATTTGGATCCATTGAGGAACCTCATGGTAATTCTTTTATCCCTATATTCTCCCTCTATTGTATAGATTTGGTTCTCTTCCATAGGGGTTTCATTTTCCAGTGGATATGGTTTTATTTTGGGGGTTGGATCAAGATCCATTAGGATTAATTCTCTTTATTTTGGTTCCTTCATTCATTTTTGTGGTGTGGTCTACATGCGGATTGGGTTCCATATAATTTTCGAGAAGTTTATCCATGCGAGGTTAGTGGTTCCATGCCCTAACATTATTATATGAATTTAATATTATTGAATGTGTATATAAATAATTTATTTTGTTTAGTTATGTGGTTTTCACAGTTTCTCTAATGTGGTTATTGTGTTTATAGTTTATAAATGAAAAATAACCCGAGAAATGGATATGTTTTTTGTTATTTATAATGTAATGGTTCTAAATAGGGTTGTAGGGGTTATTTCGATGGTGAAAAAAGTATATTCAAAGGCACTTGATGTGAATTCATGTTTTAAAAGGGTTTTTTATATAAAATGGATCATTTAAAGAACGTTATACTTCTTATACATTTGAGTATAAATTTTTTAATATATGAACGATAAATATTGTGATACAAAAGGATTTAGAGTATCATTGGGTTTTTGAAGTGGGATTGGCCCCTTGACATGTTTCGTTTTAATTGTGTATTTATCTGGTGTTATGAGAGTAATATTTTGGAATTATGTATGTGATGGTAAATTTATTTGAAAATTATTTTTCATTTAGGGTAGTTAAAATGAAAAATGGGGTTTTTATTAAGAAGGGTGGCCACTGTGATTTATATAGACTTTTTTTGTAATTACTGGTAGGTGTGACATGTGAACATTAACTCCAGCACAAGGGAACCATGAGTATATTGGGTAGAGGACATGAACTAGTGTGCTACAGATACAAAATTGGATTGTCCTGGTTTTACATAGCTGGATTGGCATTTACTATAGTAAAAAAGAATGATGATGGATGACACCACAAGAACATTGGAAGTTTCTCCACTCTAGTGGATCGTGCATGATGATGTTAATGGTTATGGTTACTATACAAAATTCCCCCAAATCAAGAGTTTATATATACTCTATCGAGGAAGACTAACCATGGGTGATTTATCCATATTTCTCTACAGTACATGATGGGTTTCTATCCATCAACAAACAATATAACTCTAGTGTGTGGATGTGTCTGTGTGTGCGTACTTCTAGAAATCCCTTTGTCATTCAAAAAATGGACATATAATGGATTTATTTTTAAGAGTTTTATTTCTTAAAATTTATTACTCACAAATATTTTTCAATCAATGTTCTAAAGGAATTAATTTATTTAATAATTGTTTTCATATTTTACATGTCTTCGGATGGAACCTCTTACATTGGTTGCTTCAAACTGGGCTTTGGCCTCACCGTTCAATCATATTTGGGGGTATATAGGACTTGTTATATGCTTTTTTAGGTAGAGTAAAAAAATCTAGTACTGAGTGATTGATTTTATAATGTCTTCTGATTTGAATCATGAAGGTGGAAACATGAGGTGGTTTTTCCTCTTATGGCATTGATGTATGGGATGAAGTTTTGGTTTTATTTTCATAGTATACCTCAATGGGACTTGAGATGAATTGTAAATCATAAATATTGTGATGAATTAAAGGCTTGTTTGGAAGTGTGTTGTTAGAATCATTAAAATTAAATTTTTTATTTCTTTATGTTAATTATTTTTGGTAAATCATTCCCATGATTTTTTTTTGATACCAGGGAACATGTGCCATCCTATTCGGGATCAGGAATTCCCAGTGTGCCATGCCAAAGAATATTTTAGTTGTTGTATTAGGTGGAGACATAGCTTGATTGATGAAATTTGGTTTCATATGATGTCTTTAATTTTGGGTAATGTTCCTTGGGGAAGATTTATGGTAGACCAGAGTTATGATTTTCAGGACTTGAAATTCCGATTATGAGTAGGGTTTCTAGCTAGAAAACCTCAGTATGGGACTCCTGTTTCTAAGGGATGTTGGGTTTCACTAGATTCATTTGATCCTCGTGGTTATTGTTAGTTTGGGAAATGAAGTGGGAGTTAGATCAATGGTCTCAGTGAGCTCGACCATCCTGGAAAACCTGGTGAAGGTGGGTGATGTTTTCCAAAAACACTCTCTCTGACGGTGGAGTTACTATCCAATGGTCACCATCATTATGCTCATGTAACTCTCAAGAACTAATTTACTCTTGCATTATCTTTTGTCTCATTGAGTTTTGAAAATTAATATGAATCATTAATTAGATAAATTTATGAAATAGGGATTTCCAAGTGGAAATGGTATCATTTTACAAGTATAGAAAAAAGGTTTTTTAGAATTATTTATATGTGGTTTTGAAAAGGTGGACTTCTATAAATTGATTTTCTATAAAGATGAAAATGATTCCAAGGAGACTAAAATTTTCAAAATCAATGTTTGTGAAAAAGGAAATCAATTTTCAAAAAGGTCTTGGAAATATTACATAAATGAAAAAAACATGTGTTCTAATTAAAATTTTATTGATGAAATAGGACTAATTCTAAAACATGATGTTTTTTGAATGTGTAAAGGATTTATTTTAAACCATGATGTTCACACAGGTGACCACATTCATAGGTAATATGTGGGAAGTGGAAGGGTGACTGGTGTGGCATGAGTGTAATCATGTGTGAAATCTATGAGGAACTTTTGTTAAATTTGAAACTTCAATCCTTGATTTATTTATAAACATGTTTCTCACGATAATATTAGTTTTTTATAACCATTGATGGTTTAGTGTAAAAGATTCTTATTTTTAGATGTTTTTTTTGGGTTTTATGTTAATTAAACCCTCTCATTCGGATGATATTTAAGGAATACATTTCTTCAGTTAGTTGGTATGATGTAATGGTTAGTGGTATTTTTCGAGAAGTGTTTTATGGGGCCATTACATTGGTTTCCCTTGCATGTTTGACTCTAGTTTGTATAATTTTTTAGTCAATGGACCAAGTTTATGGGGTCTTTTTTTCCATCTTGGCTACGGATTTCCCCATAAATAGGTTATTAAATGATTTTAGTATGGCCACTTGTGATTCTCCCATAAGAAATTCTCTAGATGATCAATGTAAGGACATTATCCTTGAATTTGGGAAGACAGTACTATTTCTTTAATCTTGGTTAAGTGAGTCCTCTCACATTGAGATGGAATTAGTGAGTGAAGCTAATGGAAGATTTAGTTCCATTGAGTTTTTTGAGTCTCCTAGTATGATGTTCGACACCATTGTGTCTAATGATTATACATGGTAGCTGTAAAGTGAAATCTCATTGGGAATATTAAAATCAATCTGGGTTGTTTATGTCGAGCACTGTCTTAAAATCGTATTTGGATTGTTCGTTGATATTGTCTAATTAAGGTTTTTTTCCTCCAATGTTGCAGACCCAGTTATAGGAAGCTCTTGTGGTCATTTAAAAACCCTACTTCTTCAAGATGAGGGAATTGGATGGAAAATGTTCTGACCTTCCTTTTTCAAAATGAAAAATAGATAATGACCCCTGTGTCTCACCTCCAATAGCCCCTAGGGTAGATTCCAGAACTATTTTTGTTAAAATATCACAAAATTGGAGGTATTACTCTTTTTTTAATAACCATAATCAAGAGATAAGTTGCATCAACCTCAAAAAAACTGCAAGATATATATATATATATATGAAGAAAAAATCTATCGCACATACCTATTTAAATTAAAATTATTGGAAATATAATGAAAAATAGCAATGTAAATAACTAAAGAACATAGAAAATAAGTGACACAGAAGCCATATTGACACCTAAGATAGTAGGATCTATCCCGGTCCATGTAATCTCCCTGGAAACATAAAAATAGTTCTATAAATGGAGATGATCATACACATATACTTAGTAGGAAAAGACAAATCCTTTCATTCAGAAGTGGGAGAATCATTCTAATGTACTTCTGAGAAAATTTTTAGAAACTCAAAAGAACTTGATTTGATATACTTTCCACCCATCCTCACCAAGTTATGCTCACCAATTAACTCAAATCATATAAGGTAAATTTTTAAGCACGTCAATGTTTGGGTACCCCACACCACTTTCCACTAGTTAACATCCCATACCTAATAGATAAAATCTTGATACTAACTTTTTATTTCACATGACCCACTGTCAGAACATTCCCGTACACACCGGGCCCACATACCACGTCCCAATGGAAAACACCTTGTCCACAACAACATCACATCCCACCTGTAGACACTTGGTCCACTAAATCACAACCTCATCCTGAAGACACCTTTGAATGTATAACATTTCTAATCTAGAAGACACCACGGAAACACACCTCACCCATAGACACCTAGACCTCACACCCACACCACAAACTTCCCAATGGGTCTTTGAATACCATTTCCTAGTGGTTGGAGAAGAGATGAACCAATAACTAGCCACCAATCATCCCACTAAGACGTTGGGAACGGACACCCTGCCCCATAACTATGGGGTGTATGGTATTTGGTTCACAAGACTTGTGTGGTGCATATATAAATCCCAAAGAATAACATGTACATATATATAGGTACCAAAAACTCATCCCTAGCTATGTGTTTTCAAAACAAACCAACCCACACAAAGCAACCCTTACTGCCACCCATAACGTATAACCACATAGCCAGACATAGAAATAATTCATAACCAAATCAAAGTCATTCAATGAATTATCAATCTACATTACACAATTATATTCATTTTTTTTTCTTTCCCGATATAGGAAACTACCAAATAAAACACACCACATGTAACAACATAACCAACACAGAATTCAAAAAAGTCTTTGAAAATAGTAGGAAAAGGTAACATGGATGTTAAAAGCAAACATGTTCTAAATTATACCTCAAAAAACATCCTTGGAAACCCCACTACAAATAAATAACCACATATAAAAAACAACAAAACTCAACCAGATTATCGTTCCACTACTTGAACAAACCATGATCATTAACCATTACACAACGAAAATGCAGATCCTTTGACCAACAAGTTCACCCATTACACAATCAACCAACCTATCACACTCATATTATATTAAACACTTAAACCATCCATGCACCAACATACTCTCCACAGTATCACCACACATCCTGCACAATTCCCACGATAGAAAGAATCCACATACAGCACACTACAACACCAAACAAGGAAAATGGTATTAAGATTGAAGACACTAATCATTAATTCCATGTCGACAAATCTGGAGTCATTATAGATCAGTTTTGATCATGGGGGGTCCATTTAATTAACTGAATTTTTTTGATTAGTCATGTTTTTATGTTCACAGTTGTAAAATATTTGATTGAAAACTTATATTCATGAGTTTAATGTGAAAATAAAGGCTAACAAAGGCAATAATATTTTGATGGATACAACCAATAAATTTATTAATAGGGATCAAAGATAAATAATAAAAAAACAAAACCATTATCATAATCGTATTATTTGTCCCATATTTTTTAATAATATAATAGGTTTGAATATCATCATTAATATCATATTCCTCATCACCATTAATTTCTGTTAATTTTTTTTCAACTATACAAAGAAGAAGACATCATTACACCAACCTCACATGATTAACAATTTGGCGATAGGAAATTTAATTCCTACCTCAATGAACATTTGATCAACAACTCATCCTTGCATTAAAAAACAGTGGGTTCATGAGTAGAAGGAAGGACTCCAATGGAAAACAAGATCTCAAGGCCACATCACAACACATGACTCCACAGGGAATAAAGGCTCTAGGTGCAGCAAGAGAAAAAAAGAGAACCACACAGGGAAGAGAAGATCTCATCTAAAATGTTCCAGATCCTATATCAATGGAAGTGATACGGTTTCAATGACCATTAAATATTGATCAAGATCAATTTTACACTATTTGTAATTTTCAATGTCACTAAAGGTTTGGGATATTAATTAAGTAATTAATATCCTTTTAAACGCCTTTATAAATTATGAAACAAGGATTTAAACTCGGTTTATGATTAATAAAACAAAATATAGATGACATTGGAAAAACTAGATAATTTCTGGAAATGACTCACTGATTAATGAGTCACATCCATGAGTCCCCAACAGTGAGTCCCGAGTGCCTGCCTCAAAAATTAGAGTCACTGAAGGGACTCAATGACATGAGTTGTTGATGTGACCAATAATATTGAATCACCAATGTGAATCATCATCGCCACTCATTGATGCCCAATATACCAATGCCTGAACATCCGACACGTGACCTACCAACACCCAGACCTCCCGACGCCCTGACCTATTGATGCCCCGAACTACTGACGCTTGATAGACCGACACCCTAACCTACTGACACCCTAACCTACTGATGACCAACCTACTGATGCCCTGACCTACCGATGCCCTGACATACTGTCTCTAACCTATTGACACTAATCCACTAATGCTGATCTACCGATTTAATAAATAAAATTATGTAAAAATATTGAAATGATATATAGTTGCCTCCCGAAACACCAAAGAAACTACATTTTGAAAATGTAGTTGACCGGGGATATCTTGTACAACACATCAGATAACTCTCAAACTATTCTTGATGTTGATAATTCAAAACCTATCCTTATAAAAAAGATATTCTCCAACAACCACTCCATAAGATTCCCTTCAAGAATAAACGCACATGTGTTGTTAAAAAGATAGTGTGAAGCCTCAACATCCAAATAAACCCCAACTTATTTGTTATCCCCAACATCCATATGATCCCCCACACAAGCACCACTTTTCCAAACACATGTATTAGATAATTCCATCATTACTGTCAAGATATGATCCTCTTTCAGTAGCACTGAATTGCTCGCATAGGATTAATTGAAACTTAATTAAATCCTCTTGATTAAGAATTGGGTATCCCCATTTTAACTTCTAAGGACTTTATCACACATTATAGAACAAGGATGGAACCCATCTTATAGAACATAAGGTTCAATAACATCATCACAAAGATAAAAACACATAACGAACACACAAAAACCCCCAGTACTAGGCAGAAATATGCATCTCCCTTTCCCATGTACTCTAATCTAGGACACCATGCCTCCACAAAACATGAAATTGTGGAATTTTCCATCCACAGATCACCTTCTCTCAAAGATCCTAGATCTCCACTGGTTTCTCCATGAACGTTGCATCATCCTTGATGTTCATCACTCTATTTCAAGTGACATGGGAGTCATCATAAATAAATTGATGAATCTAGGAGACATATATTTCATAATGCAACCTCCCCAAAAATATTGGAAATGACAACTAGTATTCCAACTCTCTAACTATCCCCAAAACCATGAAGGGTCTGATAAACCAGGGATAAAGCTTCCTCCCTCAACCGAACCTCTACTACCCAAATCAAGGTGAAACTATTAAGAACATGTGTTCCCCATCCTAGAACATCAAGGTCCCTCTTATGTGTTCGACATATGACTTCTCCATCACTTTTTCTACCTTCATCCTCTCACTAACTAGAAAACCCTTATTGACCATTATCTTCACCGCATCAGGTCCATGAACAACCATTTTCTCAACTTATGTCTTGAAAAAAGGTGAACGACATGGACTTGCATATAAATCATCAAACAGAAACATACCAAAGAAAGAATGATAACTCCTATTGTAATAAATGCTACCAATAGAAAATGTCACACCCAAGACCCACCAAAATCCAAGACTCCTTGTCATTGCATGTCATCTATCATCTAGGTGGTCTTCTATGTCACCCCATATATCTGAGGGTATAAATCAGTGATGAGGAGTAACTGAGATCCAAAATAATGCTACAATACACTACATAGTCATGAGGTGAAACATGATTACCAATTCGAGACAATGGATCTTGGATCTCCACACATCTCCACCAAATCATCAACATACCTTTTCGTTATGGAATCCACTATGACTGACTCCTTAATTGCTAAGATGTAATCTCATTTCCTCAACTGATAAACTATTACCCAAATTGCATCATATCCTGCCTGAGACATGGGTAATCCTGTGAAGAAACCCATTGATATATAATCCCATAGATATGCATGGAAATCAAGGGGCATCAACAATCCTCTTGGAACACGGTGCTCAAACATCACCTTTTGTCACACTAGGATCATTCCCACAAACTCTTACACTACCTGCTCTATCCCAAGCAGAAAAATAATTCCATCAAGCCATGGTACATAATGAAATCCTTTGGATGTACCTATTATGGTGAGAAATGATTCTCATGAAGAACTCCCTCGTAAATCGCCACTATATCAAAAATGTTTTGCATAAAAACATATATTTCAAACCATCCTATGACCATCCCTCCAGAGTATCACTCGGGTTAATGTGATCATGCATCACCTCAGACTCTCAATTTCTCCACTAAGACTCATCCACCATCTATCTCATATTTTACTACACCATCAAATAAAATAGACAACCTCTGCCACCATCCATTTTTGTATCAATGTGAAAGGAATCCAACCCCTCAATTACCCTCCAACCATCTAAAGATCATCAAAATACATAATTCTACGACATCATGGTCAAGGAATGAGCCTCAATATTACCCATTGTATAGGTTTAACAGATCTCAATGTCGTAAAACTATTGAAAATCCATCCACCTTCACTTCTGTAAGATTAGGTTTCACAAGAAAATGATTTACCAAAAACTACTGTGATCTTTAAAGACCACAAAGAGCTTCCAAATTAGATAATGTAGCAAAAACAGCTTTCTGAAAACCAATGAAACTAGATCTGATCATGGGATCAAATGTAACTTTCATGTGGTTGTAATAACATATAACCATAATGTATCACATCCAATTATAATATTAATACACACCCCAATCTCAGATGGGAAGAAATAGAAAACACCTTGAACATCACCCCTTCCTCTAGGAACATGAGCATTGAGTACTAACCAAATTGATCTTCAAATAGGTTCAATATGGTTAAAACTGCTCACTCCACATAATGGCCTTTACTTTTCTACTCAGAGTCATCAACAGATCTGCTAATCGTGATAAATTGGGTGCAAATATCCAATGATATCCTACCATACCATGAAAACTATGATCCTCTTCGACATTATTTGGTTCTTCCAAAGAAAATACTATCACAATCTTCGAATGGTCCCCTGATACCCCCTGATGAGACAGAACATGCCCAAGGTATTATACCTCTCTTGTCTAGAACATTCACTTGGACAACATTCCATAAAACTATTGGCATAAATGAACATTCATGACAGTATTGAGGTGATGGGATTATTCCTCCTCTGACCCTTATTAGATCAAGATGTAGTTGATGAATACTATGATGAACCAGTCTAGTGATTCACAATAGTACAAGTACATAAGATGCATAGATATGGATGGAAAGTTCGTAACACTGAACATGATAACCACAAACTCAAACTTCCCATACCTGCACCTGAAAGTAGTCTTTGAGACATCATCATCCATTACCCATAGATGGTGATATAGAAAATTTTGATCGATCTTAGAGAACCAAATTCATAAATTTATCTAGTAAAAAAATTCTTTTATCATTGGGAGATGGTAACAGTTCTTTATTGTTACCTGATTCGACCTGTGGTACTCCTTACACAACCTCATAACACCATATTTCTTCTTCGCAAACAAGACCCTATGACCAAAAAACAACAAGCTAGGATGGATAATGACTTTATTCATCATATCTCCAATCTGGATATGCATATCCCTCAATACATAAGGTGGAATCTGATAAGGATCCAATGAAATGAGATAAGGACATATCATCCAATCTATCCCAATCTCAACATCACATCGAGGGGGTGGAGTCACAACCTCTTCAAGAAAATCATCCATGAACTACAAAAAACACTAGAAACCCCACCATCTTTGCATCCCCTGATTCCAATAACATCTCTAACAATAAGGAATAAAGAGTCTTCACATGACGACTACCCATTAGACAACTCTTCTGGTCAAAGAAATCCACACACCATCCATCCACATCTTAAATCCTATAAGTAGTTGATAACAGCATGAACCTAGTACCAATATTCAACACTAAGGATAAAAACAGACAACTTCAAATATAATAGGAAAAGAACCCAATAGCACTGATACAATCCCATCATCAATCTACATCTAGGGGACACATCAAATAAGATGGTCTAACCTATGAATGGTGTACTCAACACCAGGAGAACACAAATTCTCTCTATGTCCAGTCCTAATGAATGGCATAAACTGTGTAAAATAATATCATTTGAAGCACACCAATCAAATAATGCTCAAATAGAAGTACTAAAAAAACGGATCGTACCTTGATTGATATTTTGACCCACTGGAATTACTGCCTCAATGATGTGATACTGACCACAATCACCTCTTTGTCCCTATTATATTGACTAACTCCTAAAGCACATCTGGGATGAGGTTTATGAGTAATTTCATAAGGCTTCCCTCTTCCTTCTCTATCTCCCCTCTATGGAGTAGTAGCATATTGCCCCAACTGTTGAAAGGACATGGTTGACAACTACTGTTGAGGTGACTGTTGAACATTACCTTGTCCACCATACTGTTCTTGAACTGGGAAGTGACTCTGAAGGTTCATGCATCCTACACAAGTCAAGTACTGTGGACTCAAGCCTGTGGTATGAGAATAATGACTAGAAGTTAAAAACATATACTGCTGAGGTAAAATCCTAGATAGCCAAAAACATGAAGGCCCTAGAACCTAAGACCTACTCCTGGATAAATTTCCCTTTATAAGACCATAATACCTCCCCTCTTATTGTAGACCTTCTAAATAGTGAATCCTCTCAACAACATCTACCTTCATATAGACCTCTAGGTATGTTATTAAGGTGAAGGGATGAACATAATAAAATGGGGAAGGACAAAGTTCCTCCCCTAAGAATCTCACCAGAGAATCCTCATCTAGAATGGAAATGGGAGAAAATAAAAGTATATCCTTTACAAATATCCCTACATCCCATAATGACATATTCCCATTCTGGAGGGAAAGTATCTTTATCCACTTATAGAACTTCATGGATGAAGAATGAAATTATGTCTAAAATCACTCTCAAAATCAACAGCTAGAACAACAGTCTCCTACCTCTCCCCTAGGATGAGCATCCACCACTGATGTGAATCACCCAGCATCTGGATCACTATCATAGGAACTGAGTACTCAATAAGATCCCAGATCCAGATGAATGTGATTACAAGTACATCAAGACAACTCTCCATCTCTGTATCTGAAATGATGCCTTTGTACTTTCCTATAGTTTGCTGCTGGAAATCCTGGGGCATCTTCCCCCAATGAACATTCTTCCCAACTGGGTAAACCCTCCGAGTGTTGACTAGGTCAGCCTACAGATCCTCCACTTCTTGTAGAACACACAGATGATGAAAAGGTGCCATAGCTGGATATTTAGTAGGGAACACCTATGTTGGAGTAGTATGAGATTTATTTAAACTAATTGATTATTTTATGTTCCCAAAAATTCAAAAAAAAAATCAAGAATAGAAGTCATCATGATTCATGTACCATTCATTGTGTCTCCACCCCGCAAACAGTGTATCCTTCCATGGTTTTTAGGTTTGCTCAGAGTCATTGCATCAGGCAATGGGGTTCCCTAAAATTTCATTTTCTAGATGGAATTCCCCGGCCTATATCCTGCACCATGATCTCCCCGACACAGTTCTTTGCCAAACCATGTAGCCCACATTATGCATAGCACCAAACTACATCCTATCTCTCAACCATCACATCTGATACCATTCTATCTAGAACCTCCTTCTTTCAAAATGATGGAAGGGAGGGAAAAATGTCGTGACATTCATTCTTCAATAGAAAAAAGAGAAAATTACCTCTAGTCCTATCTCAAATAGGTCTTGAGGTGGCGACAAACCTGTAAGGTTATTCAAATATAAAATAATTTTATGTACTACCCTATTTATATTATCCAATATTGGAGATAAGACATATCAACCTCACAACAACTCCCATACAAATATATAAAAGAATACAAAATCAATCTAACAAGAATGATTAAAGTAAAACTACTAGAAAAACAATTAAAAGTACCTTATTAAATACCAAAAGTACAAATCTATGTAGAGACAAAATAACTAACCCAGCGAAAGAGCTACTAGGGTTCATCATGGTTCGCATAATATCCCTAGAAACATAAATTTCGTTATATATACATAGGGTGTTCATAAAAGTATACTTAGTAGGAAAATTCAATGTCACTCCTTTACAACTGGGAGAAGAATACTAATTCCCCTATGACAAAAAACAACTGAAACACAGAATCATAAAACATGGAATACTATCCACCAAAATCTCACCATGAAACACTCACCATATAGTGCATATCATGTAATGTAAAGTAGTAAGAACGTCAATATTTGGGTACCCTGCACCACATCAAACAAGTTACTTTATCATCCCTAATCGACAACGTCCTGATGCTACCACACTCTTAAACAAGACCCAGTGTCACAATCTGATCACACACACATGGACCACATACCACTTCCCTCCCACAAACACCTGGGGCACAACCACATCATATCCCACCGGTTGACACCTGGGCCACAAAACCACAACCTCATCTTAAAGACACAAGGTTATGTAAAACACAACATATCTCAATGACTTCTGGGATGCTGACCTCTCATGAAGGTATATTGGCCTCACAACCACACCACAATCTTCTCAAAGTGTCTTGGTCTAGAACTTCCTAAAATAAGGACCATAAAATATCCAATAACCAGCTATTTGTCCTCTCACTAGGATGTTGGGAAAGGACTCTCCCCCTATAACAATTGAGGTGCTCGGAATGTAATGCTCTACATGGGTTGCAATTGTATTTAATTCTAAATTAACTATATATATTCATATACATATATATATATGTAAAAACACTCATTGCAACCAATTGGGTTTCAAAACAAACCATCCCACACAAAACTGCCATTATTTTCACCTCTAAAGAATTGCCAATAGTAATCCATAGACATAATTCACATCCATAGCCACGTCATTCAACCAAATAAAAATATGTATTAATCAATAAGATTCATTTTGTATTCCATTACAACTTAGTAATCTACGGAACAGAACACACCACAAGTAACAACATAACCTACAAACAATTCACAAAGGTCTTGGGAAACTCTGATCAAAAGTCCCACACAAGGTAAAAAAATCCATCATCAAAATAATCCATACCAAAAAATTATCGGCAATCCCACTATTCAAAAAATACTACATAACCAGATTGTTGTCCCACAACCCAAATAGACCATGCTTGAGAACCAGAACACAACCCAGATACAGACCCATTGTTCAACAAGTTCACTCATTCTACATTCAACCAATCTATCACCCTAGTATTCCATTACACCATAAACCATTCATGAACCACCATTATCTCAATATAATCACCACAAAATCCACAATGATCAAAATATAGAATGGATCCACACACGACTCACAACCAATCCAAACAAGGAAAAGGGTATTGAGATTTAACACACTATACTTTAATTCCAATTTTATAAATCTGGTGTTACCATAGATTTGGTATTAAACTAATGAATCCATTTAATTAACCAGATATACATGAATAATTATGATTACATGTTCGTAGTTGTTCAACAAAATATTAGAAATGAACATTCATGAGCCCGATGCAAACTGAGTCCACCAGCAACCATGATTTTCTATTGGATACCACCAATATGATTCATAATAGGGATTATAGATAGTAGATAAAACAACACAACCATTATCATCATATTCTCTCCCCTTATTTATTAAGATGGTAAAAGGGGTGATTATCTTCATTATTAACATATCCCCCTTCTTCAGTTATCCCAGAAAATTTTTATTCAACTGTACCTACTAAATTACCTTTTAACATGCATCCCACATGATTCAAATTTAAAATACATATGATAAAATTCTAACTGTGAATTCTAGATGATAAAAAACACATCCATTCGACAAAAACAGGGTTTCACGTGCAGTAGGAAGGACACAAAGGAAAAACCAAATCCAAATACCACCACAAAATAGATGAATCCATGGGGGAAGAAGGCCTCTAGATGCAACAACAAAAAATGGAAACACATGGAGATGAGTGGATCACAACTTAGAAGAGCCATATCCTATATTAATTGAATGAAAACAACTTCCATCTCCATTATCGTAAGATCAGGATCAAGTTTACGATATTTGAATATTTTAGTGTCATGGGTGGATTAAAATATTAAATATATAATCAATATTATTTTAAAATAATTTATAAATTCCAAAATGAGGTTTTAAACTCAGTTCACATCAATTAAAATGTAAGAGGGATGAAACTGGAAAAATAGGAAAAATATGAAAATAACTCATTGTTGTGTGAGTCATTGACATGAGTCAATGATAGTGAGTCACCAACTCCTAACTCTCAGACATTATTCACTGACATGACTCACCTAAATGAGTCACTGACACCACCCATCGATAGTAATTCACTGATACCACCACTGACGCCAAACCCACTAACAACCGACCTAGAGGAGCCTGACCTACCAATTCTCTAACCTATTGAGGCCCTAACCAATCGACACTCAGACCTATTAACACCCAAACTACCAATGTCCTTACCAAAAAAAGTGTTGAACCACTGAAGACTAACCTATCGATGCCTTGACCTACTGATGACATAAACTATTGATTCAACTACCTTGAAATGTTGAGCTACAAATGCAAAGTCACCGATGCTAAGCCATCAACATTGAACTAAAGATGGAAAAAATTAGAATTAAGGAATAATCATGGTATAAGATATCCCCCCTAATACACCCCAAAAACTATATTAGACAATATAATGCACCAGGTAGGTCCAAAAAATTATAGGTTGTTTGCGAGAATCATGTGCTATTTGGACTCAGTTTATGGTCCCTCTTCTTTTAATGGTTCTACCAGTCACAATGGTTTTGTTTAGTGATTATTTAATATAACATATGTTCCCTAAACTATGAAGATGCAGGTTTTTTAATCATCCATGAACCAATATTTCGATAGATGAGTGTTTTCATTCATTAAATTGTAGTTTCCTCCATTTTAGGGGACGGTTTATTCATTTTCCCTTTTCCCCAAATGCCTCTCTTCCAATGTAACAATTTAGTGGTGTATTTTTGTATTTTAACCCCATTGAATATTGAGATTTCTATTGGGGGGTTACATGATGTTATAATTTTTTGTGACTATTGGTGTTTTCTAGAATGTGGTATGGAATCTTTTTACACTATAAAGAAGATTTTTCGATTAGGGGTTTTTAGTGCATGACTATGAGGCAATAGATACTTCGGCAAATAAAGATCCAACCATTGGTTCTAGAGTGAAGATGGAAGATAGTTAGGGGACCTTATGGCATAATGGATTCCAATCTAGTGTCTGTCTTCTATATAAGAGTTAGAAATAGATAAGCCTCCCACATAGATGATTTATCATGTGTGGTCTTGTTCAGTGGAAAGAGACATGGGGACCCTACTCCTTCATATTGTAATCTATTGAATTGAGTTTGTTCTCCTTTGATACATGGAAGCATGGTTGATTTTTTTTCTTGGTCCTTAGTGCATATAACATTTGGGTGTAAATATATGTATTCTATTTCATTTATCAATGGCCTTGTAGGTCTTTTTCAATTTTGGTTATGGTTGGGTACATCCAAGAATGGAGATTCCTGTATGAGTTATGACTTACATAATGTATTCCATTTCGTTTAGAGTTTCATTAACTAGGTCCCCAACTATAACAAGTTAGGACCTATAGGAATCTCATGAGATAATTCTTCTCAGATTTCCGTCATTCGATTGTGCTTTTCGGGTAAGCTATACAGTCAGTTCTTATGGTGTGGAGACCCACCCTGGGATTCGATGAAATTTCTTGGGAGTAAATCGATGATTTAAATTTTGATATTGTGGGGAGTCTATTTGTGCCTCTCTATGTTGGTGTCCCAAACATGTCACAATATTTATTTTTATTTATATTGTTATGAGTCCATTTGGGCCTCCTCATGTCCGTACATTGGTTTTTTATCTGGGTGTTATAGTGGGGGTAGGTGGTCATGTTTGGGGCTATCTAACCCCAAGTATCTTCTTCAAGTAAAATGATGGGGTGGGAGCTTACATAATGATATCATTGAGTTATGGTGGTTGGGGTTTTCCTTTGATGTGATTTGATCTTGTTTTTTGTTTTATAATGGTTTTTTTGGGTTTATTGTAGTGATGTATGAGGTGGTTTGGTTTTAGAATTTGAATGGTGAATTATAGAAGGCTTCAATTCAGTTAATTGTTCTACATGATATAATTTTTCTTTTTTGGGTTGGTGAAACAAATCAGGATGTCCTTCAATTCTTATGTCTCATTTTTATAGTGTATGTTTTCTCTATCCATGTTGTGGATTTATGGAGGAGGAAATTTTTATCCTGGGGAGAATTGTCACACCTAGAAGATTTCCTTTATTTCAGTTCTGGTCTGGTTCTCTACCATTTCTCTTACGAACTGGGTATGAAAGATATAAATATTTGATATATTATTTCCTTTTTTCTTTGATCGTTCCTATTTAGTTGTGTTACATTTTTATTTTAGGATAAAATTCTGAAATATTAGTCTAGGTAGATTAAGATTCATGATAGACTCATAGTTAGGAGTAACTGTGTGTCTAAGGATAGGTTATTGTGTTGTGGTGTATAGGTGAGACAATAATTACAGCACAACTATTGCATGGTTGGTTCGACCATGCGGAATTCCTCTTCATTAGGTCCCCTCATTAATAGATATTGTCTCACGGTCACCACATAAATTTTCATACCATGTAGAGTAACTGTGTGACCTTCTACCCCCTTAAAAATTTTGGTTTTCGGTTTCATATTCTATTTATTTTTAACCCACTCACCCCTCTCTATCATCTCCCACTATATCATCCATTCTTGGGGCCTCCTTCCCCTTCCATGGATCCCATGGATCTCCCTTCCCATGGTGGCTTTGGTCTGGATCATTCAAAGAACCTCTAGGTAAGTCTTTTCTCCCTCTATAATCCCAATATTTCAGTGCTATGGTTATATACCTAGGAGTTTTCTTTTTCGGTCTTCTAGGGTTTTATTTTAGGGGTTGGATAATGATACATTGGGAGATTTCATCATGATTAGGATTCCATATTTCCTCCTTGTGATTCAGTCATGGAATGGATTGGGTTTCACAAATTTTTTTGATGTTTCTCTATGTGAGCTAGGTAGTTATGAACCCTGACCTTATTATATGAATTTAATATGTTTTTTATATTAAAAATGTGTAATTTAAGTTGGTTTTATTCTGAAAATTGTTTCTTTGAATGGGATGGTGTATTTATATGTTTTAAATGATCTTTAACAAAGGAAATTAAAATGTTTTGTGTCTATAAAAATGTAATGTTTCTAAAAAGGGTTTTAGTGGTTGTTTTAAATGTGTGAAATTTATTTTCAAAGGAACATGTGGTGAGTGCGTGATTAAAAATGAATTTTTCATGCAAAAAGAATCATTTTTGGTATGGTAGAATTGTTTTGATTTTTTTGTAAATTGAGATATTTTTTAATTTTCAAAATATTATTTTATAAATGGTTTTAGAGAATGATGGGGTAGATGAGTGGGTCTTAGACTATTGAATTGTTTGGACATAATTTTGTGTTTTATTTGTGTATTGAAACGGAACATTGGGAATTATATAAGTGATGATAAATTTATTTTAATGGGGATTTCTTGTTTGTGTATAAAATGGTTATTATATAGTTAAATGAAGAAGGGTGACTGCCTTGAACGTTTTAGACTGGCAGTGAATGTGGATGTATGTGTGACATGTAAACATTAACTCGAGCACTAGGAAACACCGTGTATATAGGTGGGAAGACTATAACATTTCTAATAGGGATACAAAAGTGTCTTTGTCCCATATTCACTTAGCTGGATTAATATTTACATCTGAAACAAAACTATGATGATGGATGATCACCACTAGTACATTGGATGATTCCCTTATATAGTGTCTTGTAGCTGAAGACACTAACTTTTGTGGCTACTATACAACCTTCCACCAAGGCATGATGTTCTAGGTTCTCACTCAGGTAAGATTAACCCAAGGGGACATGCCCATGAAGCTCCATCTTATATGATGGGGTGCCATCCATTCGCATATCGTGGACCACTACTGTGTTAATTTTTGTTTCTGTCTGTACTTCATGAAATTTCATTTTCATTCTATAAAATAAATACTTATTGAAATCCATTTTATGAAATTTTTTCATTATAATGTTTACTAAGTTTGTTTTTTATTGACATTTTTTAAAGACATTAATTAAAATGATCATATTAGATAATCTTTTATATGTTATGGAATTGAATCTCATTCTTGGAGGGGTGGCTTAATACATGGATTTGGATAACACTTTGTATACACTATTGGGTGTATGTAGAACTTATTATGTTTTTTATCCTTGTAAATTGATGATGTGTAGTCTTGATTTGTTGAGGTTCTAGTGGATTTTGGTATGATTCCTTGTGGTGGTGGCTTTAGGATGTTTCTCCTCTTGTTCCATAGAGTATTGGGTTGATGTTTTGGTATTATTTTTGTTGTATACCTATTTGGGATTTAGATTAATTATAATCATTAAATCTATTAATGTCGTATGGCTTGTTTCATTGTGTATTTTTATATTCATTTTACTAAAATATTCATTTGTTTTATGTTTATAGTTTTAGTTAAATAATTCACATGAATGGTTAATGATACTTAGGAACGTGTACTAGCATGTGGGGATCTATAACACCCTTTAGGACATGCCATAGATCAGGTCAACTATCAAATCAAGTGGTTAACTAGCTTGGTCCATGAGAATCACTAGTCTAAAACCAGAGAAATCAAAAGGAAAACATTGGGAATCTTAACAATGGTTGGAGGGAGATACCCCCTCATTGAATACCTATCCAAATTAAAAGAATATAGTGATATCACTATCCCCAATAATGGATAATATGGCTCTAATCTAGTCGACCTTGGGTCCCATTCTCCGTGAAGTACAAGGGCACTCTACTATGTGTTTTATGGTAGAAACATAATAGATAACACTGAATTTTGGATCTATTGGAAATGTGAAAATCCATCCTCAATATGGCATCGAGATATTTCATTTCGATAAAAAGAAAGCACCAAGCCAGCTCGATGTATAAAAGTCAGAATACATTGGCATGAATACTATGTCCTTTCTCCGTCCACATCCCAAGGGGTGTAGTAATATCAATTTCAGAAAATAAATTATCCAAATGATGATTAGTAATATTAACAATATGGGTTGAAATAAATAAATGAGATACATCATTACCATATAGAGAAGTCAAAAATAATAAATCTATAATAATTTTACCTCTCACAGTTGTTATACCCATGTCTGATTCCTCTGTAGAATCTTCCAGTGCATTTCTTAGCTTAATTTCTAATGATTATGGTTGTAACCCTTTTATACTTCACGAAAATGATTGCCCTGAAATTTTAGGAGGAGCAGATAATCATGTTCTCCTACTCATAGTAGAGATGTGATGACAGAATCTATATAGGATCACTGAACATCTGTTGGAGCTACATTTCTTAGGAACCTTAGGGAAAACTATCATAGAATGTCTTAAACTGCCACACTAGTATAAATTCAAAGAACATCCACCTAGTGATGAAGGTTTTCTTGATGGAACCTACCTTCTAGAACAAACATGAGAATCATCACATTTCCTTTTTTTACTTTGATGGAACTAACCCTGCCATAAGGATAAAAAGAAGTTCCCAATAACCTTGACTTTCTAGCCAAGACAATTTCAAACATCATCATCCAATAAAACACATCTGTATAGGTTGGTGTTTTTAGAAACAAATTCTGAGAATAGATATGTAATAGATTTCTCATCTCAGACAATCAATCCTTAATTATCTCAATAGATACAATCTCAGGAGTGAAAATTAACGACTCCTCAATGTGATTCAAATATTCAGACACAGTTCATTTTCATCATCTCAAGTTTAAAATGAAACACATTTTTGGCCCACACCAATGACACTAGATATAACTGGACAGTGAAAATAAACATGAATAATTTCCACTCAAAGACCTCATGTTTCACTTTTGTCGTTATCCTATCCCACCATATTCTAGTTGGTCCCTCTTACACGAAAGTGGAAGACATCACCATCATCATGTCTGGTGTCTCTAAGAACTCAAACATAAGTTTTACCTTGAATGAAGATTCATCAACACATTAAAGATCACTGAAGCCTTTGAATATTAGTGGATTTTGGTGAAGGAACTTGTGGGGATGATTTTTAAGAACATCTACCTAGGAATCCATAGATGGATCATGAATGGGGTTGGGTATGGTTCATATCTTAGATAATGGATCATGTATACATTCACATCAAATAGATATAGGTCTAGAATAGGATTTTCTTACAGATGTTCTATGGAACCCTCATCAGGGATTTTATTTTCACATCTTCATAGTGGTTTGATTCTAAACATCATTAGATGACAAAAAATAAGACATTAGATAAAAACTCAAACTCCGAAACAAGGTAAATTATTCCCAACTAATGAAAGAAAATAAAATATGCATATCAATTTATCAACATAAAGATATAAAAAATAACTTATGTAATACAAAATACATCATTAACAATCCAACTCTAGGGATTCAAAGTTAATTGTGGTCAGACATGTCGAGTTACTCAATTGTAACTACCTATTATGTGCCGATATGATTTCACAAAAAGCATACTGACTTCAATAAAAAATATCAACCTCCTTCTAATACCACTCATTCAAGATCTAGACTAGGTATTCATGTAACCCAACAATTGATCTACTCTAGGAATACTCCAAGGGGAATTCTATAAACCCATGGGTCGACAACAAGCACTTGGTATCATACTACATGAATGTTTGAATGAATTTTCCACAATGCATTGATGGTGTTGATGAAATAAGGTGGTATGAATAATAAAGGAAGATCCACTAGGAGAAATGTATGAAAATATAAAAAGGAATAAAATCATATATTACTACAACCCATGTTTTAGAAAAGGTTAAAAACACACATTTCCCTAAGGAAAAAACTCACTATGTCTAATGTTCAACAGGTTCCACCCACAAGTGATCCTTTCCCCTTGCTCAAACCTCTAATGATATAATTTGCAAACACCTGGAGACACAAGTGTGGTGTGATATAAAAAGATCAGAATTATATCATGATGGATTCTATAAGTGTATCCAAATATTGATTAACCAAAATAATGATTTCAAATTTGAATGTAAATATGTTCTGTATTTTAGAGCATATCTTAACAAATCTTGGAATATTGTTCAAAAGATGGAAAATACATTACATGAAAACATTACAACTGATGGAATATTTATAAAAAATGGCGTAAATAAAAATTTAATATAAAATAGATTGTATAAATAAATAATTAATGTAATGATGTTTTACAACATTAGCATAAATTTATATCTAAAATATAAATTAAAAGCGAGCATCATGGTCATCTACCAAAAGGTACAATTGTATTTCTATCTAAAGGACTCCTCAAACAACAATAGATATCATAAATATGTGAATACACATGTCCTCCTCACAATGGCATGAGGTGAATCATCACCCTCACATTGGGGATTTGATCAGCCACGTATTTGTTATAGAAATTTGTAATAGTGTATATTGTGTCTGAGAAAACTCATCTGATACCTATGGATTGCATGTGCTCTTACATAATCAATAAAGGGAATATTATTTTAATACCTCATAAAATATAATTAAATCTCGGTATCCCATATCATAATTCCAGTTTCCCATTTAAAACCGAAGCGAGATTAAATTAAAAGAAAGTTTCCTTCCATGGTAAAACTTCTTAGGTTTCCATCAAAACATTTTTTAACCAGTTCAATATGTTTTAAATCCATTCAAATCGAATTACATCAATTTTAAAAATTATTTTCCACAATTAAATTCTAAAATATAATTTAAATCATTAAGATAATATCCTCAATTTAAATCAACTCATTTTAGTTTTCCAATTTCTATAAATAGACCCCAATACAATAAGATTCAAGGGTTTCAAAAAATTTAGTTCCGAGGCAATTTTAAATCACTCAATTAATTGGAATTGGTATTTATTTAAATAAGTAGAGAAATTGAATATAAATTAGTATTTTAAAATATCATGAAATGAAAAGCCAATCAATTTGGCTAATCGATATGGAACTACAAACCTGTTCTGGAATCATAACACTCACAAAACACCTGACAATTTGAAGAAAGATAGATAAGTCCTCAAAAACAAAAATAGAAGAAAGAGAAAACACCACAAGGCATAGATCCATAAATTCTAGGATGATCCATAAAAAACCCTAGATATTAGTATTATAGAAATGTGTAGAATGAGATTGAACTATTATATAGTAATTACACTGCAAGTGTAGTGATGATTGAATTCCAAAAAAATGGATCTGGAAGGGCAGGAAGGTTTCAATAAAATATATGGAATACCATATGATGAGGGAGAATGAACTGTATAAATGGAAAAATAAATATTCCACTACACTACATGATAAAAAAATTGTATTGAAGGTATTTCAATACATGAATTAACAATACACGTCTTTAAAAAATTGAGCTTCTAAAACATAAAAACTCCAACAATTTTACAATAATTGGTGACTCAACATGTTAAAAATTAATCATTAATTCCTTCATGATTTGTAATGAAAACTCACGATGTGTACCCAACAATCAATGAATTCGTTAATAAAATGTTTGTCAAAATCAATACTTGATGTGTAACTTTGTTACATGACATGAAATCATCGTGCATCCTATATAAGAAATTTTTTAAAAAAGATAATCCTGAAAACCTCTATCTCCACCATTATAGGTATCCTCCCAATTCAAACTCTTCCATTACCCAAACAATGAAAAAGGAAAAACATGACATAGTTTAAGATGTACCTATCATATCTGTAATTTGATGACACCTTTCACTTCCTTTAAATGGACTATTTTCATGAATACACCATATGTTTGTTTTATTTTACAGTTCTATATTATTATCATTTGTTTTATTTTTATTAATATGTATATTTCGACATGCAATGATTTTTTATTCATCCTTACTGATATAGTTATTATATTATGCTTCTCTATCATTGTTTATTTCTATCATATATATTCTAATCATCTTATATTTATATATTTATGTGGTAATCATGTTCTCTTTCATGGTTATGATCTAATATATTATGATATGTTTTCCCTAACTAAAAATATGATGTCAACCATTGTATTTTTTTTAAATTTCTTGGGATTTTTGATAATTTTATGAAGAGTTAATTATATAAAACGTTTTAATGGTCATTATTATTGGGAAATATTCATAAGTGTTGTAAAATAAGTTGTTTATTTAGGAAATTTCCAAGACATTATACCTTCATTCTTTGGGGTTGTGTGACATTTTAAAAAATGTATTATTTAAATAATAATGTTAATATACTTTCAATGTGAAGTATATCATTTGTTATATTTTATTGGAATCATATAAGTTGTTTGTTATTTTAAAATAATAGTCTAGTTATTTTGGGGGATTATATTAGAGATCCCTGGTGGAAACCCTTGACAGTAGACTACATATTCAAGGATATCCTAAAATACTGTTAAAGTCTTATTTAAATGGTTTCACCTACTAATACTTTCATTTATAGATACTTTATGTGGATGGGGGACCTTGAATGAATGTACTTTGTGGAAATAACCCAAAAATGGTATGTTGGTTATTAACTGATTCATCATCTAGTTCCTGGAAAAGTGGTCCAACTAAAAACCAAATATCAAACTTAGATAGTGGATATTTATTTTTTTGATCACAAACACACTAAGAACCATTATGAAAAATATATTACCTAGGCGTATTGACATAATATTTTTAAGATAATAATATAACTCAACATAATATAATTGTATTAAATGTAATGTTGATATTGGATGATCTAAATGAACTCTGGAAATATGTAAAAAATTAAATTAATAATATTTTTTTGATAAATTAAATTTTGATTATGATAATAACCATATATTAGTAATTTATTATTTCTATGTTCAACCATTAATGTATTATTAATAGAATTAACAAATGAAACTGTTGCAGTGAGTGACAACAAAAATATTTCTACAACAAAAAACTGATCGGAATGGGATTTTAAGTGAGAATCCAAATGATTATACGAAAATAGATATCAAGAAATATGATTAAAAATGAAAAAAATAAATAAATTTTCCAATAAAAACAAATAATATATGGATAAAGTATAATGAAAGATAAATTTATGATAATTAATGAGTGAATTTCCAATTTAATATATATCAAAAATGCTGGTTTAAGCTTCATGGGAATTAGATTAATGGTAGTAGATGAATCATTACATTTTGAATAGGGGGTTATCAATAATAATTATTTCATAGAAAAATTATGTTTTAGTTCAACTTGATTGGAGTGGGAAACATGTATCTATTGGAACCACTGATTTTCTAATTCCATAAGTGTGGAAAACAAGGACATCCCCCATGAAAGTGACTCAAACCAAAGGATGACTAGAACTATTGGGATGAATAACCACCACAGCCAACTGAACAAGGTGGGCCATGTTCAATGAAAATCAATGTGGTGGATTTGGAAACTCAAAACTTCTACTTTTGAATTATGAATATGTTAAATTTATTCTTTCCTCTTTATATAACCCTGATTTTTTTACTTACTATATAGCACTAATGATTTTTATCAAATACAACAGGATATTTTATAATGATTTTATTTTGAAATTTATATTTAAGAGAACATAATTCATAATTTGGATCATTTATAAGATATTTACAATATTGATTAACTATTTTATCGGAGATAGAGTGTTAAATTATTTTTATAATATTAACCATAAATTTATTCTCTAGTGGAAACAATAACTAGTAGTCATCAAATATAGATCATAACATCACAAAGAAATATAAAATAGTAATGAATATTAATCATCATTGTCTATCATATAACTATTGTAGTATGTTTGTCATGATGTATTTGTTGAACATAAAATTAGTATGGTAATGGTAAATGAAGACTGAATCCCCCATATACCATCACTAGCGGTGAAAGAATTGGTGGTTATTATATCAATGAGATAATGTAAACACCAGGGGGATTGGACGAGTTGTAGTATCATGATTATTTCCTAAGAGAATGTGAGACTATACAGAATGTGTGGGAAATGTTTTGGGTCATTAAAGGCCTTGTTTGGAAGTATAAAGAGCCTCTCAATATAGATTAAATGGGGGAATCCATCGCATTTAAATTTTTCTTCAATTGTTTTTTAGAGAGAGTAACTTATAATTTTTTATATAACTTATTGGATAAGAGATGGGTCGACATTTATTTTTTATGGAGATGCATTCTATGGATAATACAGATGGAGAGTAGGCTAGTGGAGTCATGCCAACTCCAGAATGGTCTAATCAAATCCCAAATGTGGATCACAATGATTCATAATAAGAAGATAGTCATTCTTTTATTAATACATCATTCGATATCAAATTTCAAAATATGAAACCATGTTAGAGAACCATGGTTAATGATAGATAGGTGAGTGTGGTGTATCTATTAAAAAATATGGAATATCATATCAAAAATTAATCTAATTTTTTATTATTTATCACTTAAAGACTAAATTAAGTACCGAGGAAGATAAATATCTCACAACACCAAAAAATGTGATGTAATTAACTCAAATTGGTGTAATGAAATGAAATGCTTGGATTATTCTTATTACAAATGAACAAATTTGATTAGTACCTATTTTAAAATAATTAAATTTTTATATATATTATATATAACCATAGTCAAAATCATTAGTATATAATAAATAAAATTACATGGACATAATTGATTCTATAGGGGAGAATTTAACAGACCATTATTTCACTATATATTCTTATAAGATATTATTTTATTAAATAAAATTTTCACAAAGTATTCCTAACAAAAATAATAACCCCTCATATATATTTTGAATATTAAATATAACCATTTAATTAGTTTTATAAATTTAAATAAACATATCGTAAAATTAATAATGAATGTTAGAGGAATTGGTATACAAAAACGAATGTCATCCTTATAATTCCCATTTTTCTAAAATGAAATGTCAGGTGGAAAAATATTACTTTTCCCTGACCAACCACATTCCAAACATGATAATTTATGGTTTGAGAAAAACCATATAAAGGATATGTTCAATACTGTATAGACTTCCGCAAGATCTAGTCTACCTTAGTCATAAAAAATAAATGAAACTGATGATTATATAAATCTTATGTCTTATGTGGATATCGTAAGTTGTTATATAAAAAATGGTATTATTGAATAATTTAACAAAAAATATTAATATGTATTTATATATTTTTAATTATTATACATTTAAAAAGTTTCATTTTTTAAAATTCACTTTTTCATAAATTTTTTTATGAAAATGGAATTTTATTTCATGGAATAATAATTAATTTTATTAAATATTCAGAAGGTATATTAATACTTGACTAATTAATTTTTTTAGAAAATGAATATTTAAATTATAGAAGTCCTTTTCCTATAATTAATATATTTATTCAATATTATATGTTTTGTTAAAAATATTTTTAAATATTTGGATGATAATTTAAAAAATATATAATTTTTTAATTTATCATGAAAAATTTCTTAGATAATGCATTTTTTGGATTTATGTAATTAAATTTTTTTGTGAATACTTTATAATATATTTTTTTATTAAAAAGAGTTTTATGAAATTATTAGAATATTAGTAGATATTACAAATTTCTGAATCTTTTTACATTACTAATTATTAGATTTATAAAAAAAATTATTATTTACAAACAATTAATTTTTAATCCCAAATTTTATTTTTTAGTTTGTAAGTTATATTTTAACATATTGAATTTGTATTAGGAGGATATACATTATTTATTAAAAAATTAATTTTTATGACTTAAAATTTTAATACACAATATGCGTTTCAAAATTGGAATCATCATTCCAGAATCATATAATATGATTAATTTTGTGGTTGGAAACAATTAATTATCTAGGTGAATTCATGTTACATTGGTGAAACAAATGTTTTTAAAAAATTAGTAACATTATAGGTAAAGGGAAAATAGTTTAAAATTTTGATTTTAATTGAGTTTTATATGATTTTATAGTCCTTATATCTTATATTATTTTTTATTTCTCAATTTTGGTTCCTCTTTATTTTAGCAATCCTTCCCATTCTATAAATGTTTTGGGTATTTAGAAAAATAAAACCCATTTTACATTATAAATGGGAGACTCCTCTATTCTCGTACCATTAATCTAAAAACCTTCATTTTTTCCAAAACCCTATCCAAACCACTAAAAACCCACATAGATAGCTTTTTTAGGTTATATTCCTCTAGAAATACTATCCATCAAGGCTTTAATTCACTTTGATAATGAGAGAATCCATTTAGTAAAGTACTAATTTATAGACGCTCCATAATATTTCATATTTCATTATGTACATAAATTCTTCCAAAAATATATTTTCACCAAATAATAATGATAAACTAAATTTATGTGTTATAATGGTATGTTATTTAATGAAGGTATTTTCAAGAACCCCCCACCTGTTTTCCAATATAAAAAAATTAAAACATGAAATGTATGATATCTGGACTACAACCCCTACAACACAACATCTTTTTTTCATTCAAAACAATGAATGGATGGTGATAAATGGGAATATTATGATATATATGACATATTTTATATATTTAAACAATATTCTATATTACTCATTTTCCTCTTTATGTATTTAATGAAATAATCAATCATGGGTACATGTGGGTACTACGTCCATGGAATGATCGTTTTTTACTTTTCATTTCATCACTACCTTAAATTTGTTGTCCTAATAATGTATTTAGAGGATAAAAATGATATTTTTTATATTACTAAAGTCTTGTGAGTAAAATCCTAATAACCAGTTCATAATATTAAACATAAATAACTGATATACAATTAATATTCATGAAGAAGAATTGTAAGAAAAATAAAAAATTATTCATATCTTGTCATATTATCATATTTGATATCCCTTATTCTAATACTTTCAAAAACTAATATATAATATATATAAACACTAAATATGATCATTATTCTTCTATTATAATTATATTGAATATAAATCAGCTAATAATCAGCCACCAATCAAGATATGTTATTTTCTAGTTCAATTTTACCACATACATGAAAAAAACCAAACAAATATATCATAGATGAATATTAAATCATAATTCATAATGAAATAGGATATAAATATTATTTTATATATTATTTTATAGTTCACTAATGGAAAAAAATATTCAACCAAATAATTTTTTAAAAAATAGCATTCATTGGTTATGAAAACAATTGAAGATTGTTTATTAATAATAATATCATTACGAAAAAAATTAAACACTCTAAAATTTTAATTTAAACATAATATATATTATAATTCATTAATTATTTATTATTTAATGAAATTGAGATATTTATGTTTTTTAGAAAAATGAATATTGACGCTACACCAACGAAACACTTATAGACTATAAAAAATATAGACACAGATCTGGTAAATATATTTAAAATAACTAACATAGATATAGATAATGATTATAAATGAATTATGTATATATATATAGTATTAGGTTTCAATATTCTTCTTATATTAGATATTACCATCCTTATGTTCACTATATTGGAGGTTAATCTCTTCTGTGGAAATCAAGAGTAATTTATGGATTTTATTGTCTCAATTTCATCTGGAAAAGACATAATTGATATTATGAACCATAACATATTTTATATGGTCAATAAAATTTAAAATTTATTTTAAAAATTAAAATATCTTCAATTTAACGATATTTCAAGGTCAATTTCATGTTTTCCCCCATATTTATTTGATTCCTCGACTCAATTTCCAATTCATTTGGATATATTAGTTTGAAGTGGAATATATTATTCAAATTTTATTTATTAAAATATTTAAATAATTAAATTTTTTATTATTTTATTATGGTTATAATAAATCTCATCATTAATTACCAATTTTTTATATTTTGTTTTCAAATTACATGTGTATTGTTTCTAAGAATAACTCTCATTCATACTGATGAATCATTTCATCCATGTCCATATTTTTCTTCTAAACAATGTTATTAAATAATTTTTGGAGGGATAATATGGATCTTTTTCTTTTATTCACATAAATATCATTTCACGTTTTTAAAATATTTTTTTAATTCTATTTTTATATAGTGGGTTTTGAAACAAAGGTATTTCAAAATAATAATGAAAAGGGTTTTCCAACCATTAAAAATCAAATTATTTGTGACCCAATATATTTTCTTTGAATACAATTATTTATTTATATGGTTAAATTATATCAAAAACATTATAATATTTTTTTTACAAATTCATTCCTTTCCCTAAAATTTTTTTAATGTAATTTTCAAAACATCTTTTATAACATTATTGGAATGGTTCTGTGAATTACTTTATATATTCATATCTTTTTAAATCAAATGTTTATCTATAATTGATTGATGTGTTCACCACCCTCGATATCGTAATAAGATATGATTCACTTGGTAAAATGATAATTTTTAAATACTATGATCTTTTATGTATATATTGTTTGAGGTTTTATGAAATATTAAGAAAACTAATATTTTTATATGGGTATATTTATATATGATTTATTTTAGATGGAACACATATATTTGGATAGTAATAATTTTTATTTTATATCTAAAACTATTTAACTAAATTATATTTATACTTAATAATAAATTTAGTTTTAGACACAATTATCCTATTCACATTGGAGTGAGTGTTAGGGTTTCCTTGCATATTCAGGTGTTGACATAATTAGTTTCTTCATATATGTGTCGGAAAAATGTTCTAGATCATCATGGTTTTCCGATTGTTTTTTATGTTCAGTATATTCATGAAACTCATAATTTTATCAAAATATTTCCATAATGCATTCTTTTCCATGAAATTCAATCTTTTCATAATTACACCATATTATCTATATTCTGCAGTTTTATATAATTCTCAAATGTTATATTATTATTGATATACAATGTGATCCATGTTATAAATTTTTTAACTAATTTATTGATATATTTAAAATATTATATTTCACTATAATGTTTTATTGCTTTCATCTATGGTCTTATGATCTTTTATAAAGATAAGTATGTATTCTTTATTTTCTCATGTTTATGATCTCGCACATTATGATATGTTTTTTACTACTATGATTCTAATCTCACCAATTATTTATGAATACTTTCCCCAAGGGATGAAAAAGATTATATCATGTGATATGTCTATAAGTGGTCTATCATAATAAATTTATAGTGATATTTTTTCTTGTATTTTAAAATATTTTGTTTAGGTTCCAAATCTTATTCAAACTAAAGCATTAGGTTATTGGGTTATGTGATTGTTTTTGACATGTGCTGTTTAAATTAGGAAATTAATAGATTATATTTGTCATTTTTATCTTTGGTCACTATATATATAGCTAAAAATTCCTTTTTAAAATTTTGATATCACCAGATATAATTATTTAGATCGAATATTGATTCCCTTTCAGTATGTGAATATACAAGTGATAGCAACTCTACAATGTTATAAGAATTAGGAAGTGATGAATGATTCAATATATTACATTAATAATGTATTGATTCATATTACACTTTTTTAGGAGACTCCCGAAGTGATTCATTCTCTAACATGTTACAGTAATTGGATAATATTACCTACAACACTATGTTATAAGAAATGGCCCCTAATTATTCGAACATTATATCAAGTTTTCTATGCTTATGTTTCTACCATATACATTTTTTTCACCACACTTGTGTTATATTCCAAAATGAATTATGCTAATATAAAATCCCTAATTTAGGTATTGTGATTTTTGAATATTTTTATATATCCTCATAGTATAATATTATATGTTCTTGATTTTATTTTTGAACTGAATTGCTTAACTTGTGGTCTATTACAATAAAAATTTATTATATCTAATGTTATACTAAATAATAATTTGGACACATCCTTTAAATATATTTCAATTCCATTAGTCATGAATATGGTAATAATATATGAGAATTACACATGTAGTTATAAAGGTTGATGATAAAATTGTAACATCTATAAGTGTTGAAAAGTATGTTGATTATGTATCTAATATCTAAGTACCGTAAATAAATAGGTCATTTTCAGGAGGCATGGTGTTAGTAGAAATAACTATTGAAATGAAATAATATAATTTGTAAGTCTATTTATCATTGGGTCTTTCTAGTTAAAAAAATGTATGGATTATTAATTTTTTATTTTTTATTTATAATAGTTTAGTTATAACCCTAGTGAAAATTCAAAATATAAGAAATATCCTAAATTATTTATAATGTATATAAGATGTGGTACCTATGAATTGACATCCCAATTTAGATTTAAACAATTAGATTGAGTATTTAGAACTAATGAACCTTAGGGTAATGACACTCAAGGGGTTGGCTGATTATTAAACCAGTCTATACTTGATGCATAAAATGTGGTTCAAGCTTCCCTCCTAGTTTGATTTTCTTGTGTGATATGCTTTGTTTAAATTACTTTCTTCTTTACGATAATTATCTATAATTTTAATAGAATATTAGTATGTCTTAATTTCATATTATCTATATAAAACCAAAAAAGGATTTGAAATTAGATATACTAGCATTAAACTCAGATAATAATAAGTCTTGACATTATAATCATTTATGTGTTAGTCATTCATATTGTATAGATTAACTTATATAAAATAATAATTTTCTTATTCCGTGGAATTATTATATTTGATGTAATTTATAAATCATGGAAAAACCGAGATAAAAAATTATATTATGGGAAATATAGAAATCTTCTAAATGAGAAAAGAGTTTTATAGAGAAATTATTATTTATACTAACCAATTTATCTCATTTTTTGGTAATACATTTGATCCTAGATTAATTTTCATACACAGAATATATAGAAAAATCTATTTTTATTGAAATTAAATACTACAATTGTTATTATAGAAAGAATATTCCATTTCCTACCAATTATGAATGTGGTGGATGCACCCTAGTAAATGTATCAATTTAACTAAGAGATTGATTATTTTTGTAAGTGGATGGCATAGAGAAAATAATTTATAAAGGAATATGAAGAGTTTGGGTAATGTGGTGGAAGGAAATAATATTCATCCTAAAGATCCACAAGAAATATATTATCATAGATTTTGGTACATTTTAATAATCCATGTATATGACCTATTACAATATATAATATGGTTTAAGTGAAACAATTATTTTATACACCAAGTGATCAAGGAAAAACATATGCAATTAATACCAGGGATGTGTATCATGATAATTAATTTAAATTTACCATGGACATTCTATTTTTGGAGACTTATAATATTTTGGTTCAAGACACTCCAATATATCTATCATGTTTTCAAGTTGTTTCAAATAACCACCCAAATGAATAGATATTTAATTATAAGGGAATTCATATAGTTATTTGATTATTATATATGATGTCAATGTTTTTTTTAATGTTCATCATGAAATTATTATTATTATTCTCTTAATTAGACATGAAGATTTTACAGAAATGATCCTGATACCTCCACATAGATTCCATATTGAATATTGAAATAAGAATAACACATTTCATATTTCAAATCACAATTGTATTATTTATCATTGAAAGGAAAAATGTGATCTTTTTATCAAAATATCATCCAATTTATGGATCTTAATATTTAATCATGCGCTATGATTCTTAGAAATAAAAAAGTTATTGATGTATTTATTTTTTTATAAATTAAAACTTTATTTTTCAGTAAATTATGAATTTTTCCTTAAATTTAATTTAGTGTAAAATATAAAAATGAGGGTAAATGAGATAATTAATGTTGTAGAATGTAACGATGTAAAATTTATTGTCATTTTTCTGTTAATAAGTAATATGTTTAATATATTTTTTTACACACAACTATAAATTTAATTAATATTCAGTATATTTTAATGAGATAAATCATTACAAAAAAACTAAACTTTTTATTTCGAATCATTTATGTTTACAACCATTAAAAGAGAAAAAATAAAAATTGAATTAAAATTAAGAAATAGTAATATCATTTAAACTATGATATTATAGGATCATATTCAACCATTAAAACATGAATTTAAATAGCTAAGAATACATGGGAATATAAATAACTAAAGTAGAATTAATTATTTAAAATATTTATTGAGATCTTTGAATTCAAAAGTGACAATATAGTGAATTATTTTCGAATGTATATATATATATATATATATATAAATATATATATTGGATTGAAATCTAACCCTTATAAACATGTTTGACTAAAATTTTTGTGATTGGAAATATTATTATTCAAAATGTGGCCATTTTATATAAATTTTCACATATGTATGATAATATTGATTTTTTTTAATAAAATTTAAATATTATTTGATAAAAATAAAAAATATGGAATGAAAAATAAAAAATTTAATTAAAATAATTTTTTATAAAATTCTTGTTTATATTAATATTATTACCAAATAATTACATATTAGAAATTATATAAATATAGTAATATAAAAAATTTTATATTAAAATGAGGAAAATAGAATTTATTAATTTTAATAGAATTTATGTTATGAACATTTAATATAATAATATTTGTTTTCTCAAATAACTATTTTCTTAAAATTGTTTTGAATTTTTATCTTAATAAATTATATCACTAAAAAAGATTTATTTTAAGAAAATGAATTAATAATTTAAAAAAGAAATTAAATAAACAGTCATCCCATAAAAACTACATTGAATATTCTAATAATAAATTTAATTCTTGCCTAAATATTAATTTTAAAAAATAGTCAATTTTATGTGAGATGAATTTTATTTTAATAGAGAAAATATTAATTTTAAAATGATGCTAAAATATTCAATTAATGTTAAAATTATATAAAAATTAGTTTGATTACTAAATGACAGAAATTAAAAACATCTAATTTAGAAAAATCAATATTTTAAAGTATTTTTTCAATATCTCTTATGTAATAATTAATGAAAAATATATATAATCAGTGATATTTTGGATTTAATTGACACAAAATATGGAATCATCATGGATAAATTTTGTTCAAGTGGTTAGTTTTTAATTTTTGTAATAAACAATTGTAATGATAATGCAGAATCAATATTAATGATGCTAAAATGATAAAATTATGTGGATCATTTTTTATTATCTTTCTTGAAAATTATAACATATTAAATACCTTTGTATGTTTTTATTTTTTGTCTTATATGTATCACAAACCATTATTTACCTAATTCTATATAACTCTCTTTAAATTGAACTCTTACCCTTTAAATGCAATTCAATTACATGAAAAAGCCTCACTTTTCACCTAAAAAGGGATCTCTCATCCACTCACATCAATATAGTCATATCATTAAAAATTATCTTGAAAATATTACCATTATATACCCCACATAATACTCTATATAGATTGTAATGCCCTAATTCCATGGTGAATACCTATATATTCTATTTCTAATGGTTCTTTTAATAGAGGATTCAAATACCAAACCTAAGTATTAGACTATATTTATCAATATTTTCTATATAAATATAATCCAGCAACTTACTAAATTATTCAAAACATTGTAATTTAATTATAATTGGATCAAAATGATAGTAAATTTTATTATATTTATAGTTTAAATATTATTTACCTTACTTTTGTTTAGAAAAATGAAAACATCATTCATACGTACATGCAAACTATCACCTCCTCAAATGATTAGTATTAATTTTATAACATCCCTTAAATATATGGTTTTAAATAAATATTTAATTAATAAATATTTTATCTCTTTCTATATTAACATTCATTATATTATAAATAATTTTATACCATCTCTCGTACGGGAATGGAAAACATAATCTATGTCCATGTGTGGACAATAACCTTTATTCAGAAAAATATAAAATTTATCATCACTACCATACATAGATGGTTCCATTTCATTTTTTATTTAAATATATTATATACATTATTAAAATATTTCATAAATATAGTTCTAATAGGATTAATAATAAACTATTTGTCATTATAAATTTTTCTATTAATATCATGAAATTACCAAAAACTTGTTTATCATGTATCATGTTCTCTCAAACCATTTCCAGAGATTTAGTCAAGAAAACTTATTGAAAAAGATATAGTTGAACCGACATATTTTAATTAACATTTATATTTTTTTAATTATAAACATATTATCAATTAATTTGATTCGACTTCGACATTATGAAACATGTGTGAGATAATCAATAAAACTTACTTATGATGATAATGTGAAACATTATCTGACTATTATATTTATTCTTATTGATTATAAATTTTTAATATAGAAGAAAATATATACAATTAATGTACATATATAGTTCATTATCATGGTAATATTTATTATACATGACATTCATGTACATTTGTGGATTTCCTGATTAAAGGTAACATTTTCCTCATCTAAATTTTTGTTCATTGAGATATGAAATAAATAAACCAAAAATTTAAATTTATGGTTTAAAGAAATATCATGAGAGTATTTAATTATTGTTATAGTGAAAATCAAGGGATACATAATTTTATCCCATGACCTCTCTATCATAGGGGTTTTGACATAAATTTTACCAAAAATGTAAGGGGTTTTTCTAATCAAAATTTTACATCGATAATGATATTAAGGAATTTATATTAATGTGAGGAAATTGGATCTATCTCTAATAATTTGAAATTTTTCAATATCCAATAGTTAGAATTTTGTTTTAACACATTCCCTCTATATTCCATTTCTTTGACTGAATAATTGTTCTGATGTAACGCTTAAACATGAATCTAACACCAACTCTTATTTTTGATCTAGAATCTTCTTCCAGTATAAAATATTCATTTAATTAATATTATTACACATGATTCAAAAATTAACTATGTTGTTTTTATACAAGTTTCTTCTTTATATAAATTTTTTGAGAATAATTTTTTACATTTTCAATGGGTGTTTTTTCTAAAAAATATTACTATTTTTAATGATTTCCTTATGAATACATGTTTTCACTATTATGGACATTCATCATTATGATATCTCCAGTCATTATTTTAATATTTTATTATTTTATTAATATTTTATTATTTTTAAAATAATAGGAAATATTTCTATATTTTTATTAATTAAAATATTTATTATAAAAATCAATTCATGATTTAAAATGGGATTTCATATGTTTAGGTTTTTATGAATGATGTATTCAATTATTTTATGACTTCTCAAGGAATGTGTTTAATGAATCATAATATTATTAATATTTTTTCTAAAAACACTTTTGGGTTTTGATATGTTATGTATTAAAATATTATATCATGGGTAAAAAAATTCAATTAAATGAACAAAAATTAAACAAATATTATGATTTTAAATAAATGGATATTTCATTATAGTTATCAATGTGGTCTAATCCGTGATCATAAAAAATAATTTTTTATGTGTAAAATAATTTAGAATTCAGAACATAAGACTTTAGGTTTGTTCCTATGATACCATACACAACAATTCCTTGGATTTTTTGTGATGGGGTTTTATGGATATATATATAATAATTTTTCCTTCCCATGGGTTAATTAGGTACATTGAAATGATGATTCTTTTTATGGTCATGTAACCCACTTATGTATGTTATACATTGTCATATGGGTGGGTAGGAAATTATATATCACTCTTATACATTGGGTAATCCTTTGAAATACCAATAAAAAACTATCGGTATCTTGTTTTGATTTCCACACTTTTATGGTAATAATAATGTTGTACCTAATACATTATATTATTGGAATATAAAAGTGTTGTATGTTATAAAATTTCATTTGAATAAAGAGGTTCCCCATTTTCATCTATGTTATAGGAATCCAGTTTTGATTCCTACTCTACAATGATATGGGCATTATGTAGTGATTACTACTCCGCAATGATATGGGAATCAGTAACATATTATTACACAACAATGTAATTGGAATCATGTAGAGATTCATTCCTTTTTTTCAATAAAAATGAATATTGTTATCTTGTCACCTCTTTTATGACGTATATGATTATGTTTGTGCCAGAATCCAATATTTTTCATTATACTAAATTTATGATGACTTATATATTATTTGGTGATCAGATAAGTAACATATGTCTGGGGATCTATGTTTACTTTCAAATGATCCCATAATATTTTATTCTTCTACTTTTACTATATTCTCACACCCACATTGTTTACTTATACTGAATTTTGATCATCAGTTCTTATCCTTTATGTTTACCCTTACAGAGTGTCTATGAATAATACATTCTTATATATCCATTATATAGGATATCAGGAAGTGTATGAATCAAGATAAGACAATAAGTTGGTCTCGAGGGGTATAATAATAGAATAATGTTCATAATTGTTTTAAAATAAGTGGTCTATATAGATGATATCTAAAGAATATAAACAATTATATCCCATGGGTTTCTGACTATTTGTGAGAAAACAATATTATTCACCTAAAATAACAGAAAAAATATGTTTGGTTATATTTGGTTGAATAAACCTCACCCTAAATCAATCTGATCATAGAAATCACACACTAAAGGGGTTGATCCAGATCGGTTATAATATTCCTGTTAATTAAAATCATAGTACATCCCCCATAGTAATAATATAAGGAAATTTCATTATAGTATTGAAAATATCTCTAAATCCACTAATCAATGTGTGGGGACTCACACCTAATCAAGGAGAATAGAAATAGAACTAGGAAGTTCCCAACCCCACCATAAGATGAACCATGAACAAGGATTTTGGAGAGTACCCAATCTATAGGTGGAAATCCAACACATTACTCGTAGAATGAGAACCTAATTTTAGTAATGTAGGATATCATGTTAATACCAACTCTTGTGGATGGGGGATTATTTCAATACATTTCAAAGAGAAATATTATATGACCTAAATGACAAAAAGTCACATATATCCATGAAAATAAATGACATTGAATACCTGCAATCAAAAATCAAGTATTCATTGTGCTTCTCGATTAGTGAAAGATTAAAATATTTGATGGTTAAGAGGATTGGAGTTCATACTCATTAAAAAATATAAGGCGATTTTTATCATACTAAATAACTCTCTTATAGTTTTATAAAATGATTATGAATCAATCCCAAATCATATAATTTAACTATTTATTGTTTTGGTAATGATTTATCTAAATATTTTACAGATTTAAATGTTTTTATTTATTAGAGACACTAAATATATAATTCACAAATTGGTGGTTCCAAATTTTTGATGATTTGGTTTTTGTCCTAGAATTATAGATTACATTATTTTTCATTAACTCGAAGAATTTATTATGTATTATTGGTTTTGGGATAATAACCATGACAATAGATTCTTATATATCATTGTGGAAGGAATCTAAAACCACATGGTTTGTTTACTAATAATGGGACACATAGTACCATTTAAGGTAATTTTAAAGCACAAATACAAAAATATTTACATTATATTATAAGTAACATTTGGGAAATATTCATTGGGATGGATAGTTTAAGGCTTATATAAGATTATACCATCCATACTAATAATTAAGGTAATTTGGATTATTGAGTCTTGGTGGGTTCCACAAGGAATATGAACATGTGTGGTGTCAGTTTGATTCGAATATTAGGAATATGACCAACAAAGGAGAATAATGTTTCAACCATAATATGGAATAATGACGGAGATATTTTAATAAATGGCTAGAATATGTCCTTACTAGTGGGAGATGGTTCCATTAGAAATAATTCCGAATAAAGATGCATAATAGGTGGTGTTACCCAATTAAAATGAACAATTGGGACCATGATTAATATATACAATTGTTTAAGGACATAGCTAGTGTAATAAGGAAATATACAGCTATGGTACGGGGATGGAGGTTTTATAATGTTGGTTTTGAACATATTTGAGGAATTTGATGTATCCATTTGGTAGGAATAAAATACCACAAAATTCAATATCCATAGTTTAAGGTAATGTGATAGGATCTTACAGTGCTCATGAAAATATTGAAGTGAGTGAGTTATCATGTAGTTTTATATCATGAAACTAGGTTGTTTGATTAATATCTTATCATTATTTTCTAGTGGTGTTTATTTCAGGAAATCTATGATAATTGCGTATTGATTGGGATTTAAGGATAAACGTAACCCATATATACATCAGTAATTAACCATTAAGATGAATTAATTATGGAGTGAATTTTTGGAAAAGGAATTATACCTAAGGAGGTAGACTTTATTAGAGGATTTTTTATTATAGAAATTGAATAATAAACTCATATTACTAAGACCATTTGATTCATTCTCATTTTGAGAGATACTAGAAAATTGATTATCAGACACATTACATGAAAGTGTATAAATAGATTTGAATGGGAGTTACACACTAATGATTCATGGAGTCGATTAACATAATATGTGAAAGTTGGAGAAGGAATGGAAGGTTTTGTCTTAAACCTAGTAAGATGACTATCCCCTCATCTATTTTCTTATTTGTATATTGGAATAGATAAAGTCCATCTCCTTGTTAAAAGACTAGAAGGGAAGATACAAAGCATATACTAACATTGTATTCCAAGATCATTGAATGGACTCAGTGTCCACCATGTTTCCCATACATATTAGGATCTATTAGTGTATAGCTAGAGTAAAATTCCTTATCCTATAATTATACCATCATTTCGAAATTAATTTGGAACCACTATATTAATGGAATTAATTACTTCTAACTCATTCAGAAATATACTAAACATGTAGTCAAAGAAAGAGAAAAATCATATCAAAAACAATGTAAGTTGTGTGTTCTAATTCGCATGCCATGATTATATACATCTAATGGATTTTTAGGGGTCATATTTCTGTATTCTATTGGTTTGGACCTCGATGTATGTAATCCTGATGATTCATTTAAATTGTAATGTAATTGAGGGAAAATATTGGTGACACATTTTCTTCCTAAGATATATACCATAGGAGGGTGGGAGGATTCCTTGTTTATAGAACCATTTTCAAAATGAGATTTCCTAGAAAATTTTTCATGGGGTTGAACTAAAAGTTTGTATTATGAAACTAATAATGCTAATAAGATTCCTTAAGATCAATTTTCATATTGGGAGTTCTGAGGTTATCACATGTGGTTTCCTTGTGGTCTTGTCCTATATGAGGTCAATTGGGCTCTATTAGTTCATCATAGACTCCATAATGATTGCTCACAAGCTTATGCACTATGAAGATTTCTCAAAAGCTTAGGATTCTAGATGTTTCATACTTGTTTTAGCATAAAATGGTTTTTCCCTCATATCATTATTTTGAATCATGTCACATTAACTACTGATGGGTTTGTGGTAGTAATTTACAAATGAGGAAGGTGTTTACTACCTATTATATATGTTTATACCAACATTTAATTATTCATATTTTTTATTTTATTATGTAATTTTTAATTATTCTTGAATAAACTACATCCAAAAGATGAGGGACATAATGTTGATTATATATGTTAGTAGAGATTCAATGGATAGTTACAATGTGATTGAGATATAGGGAGAGGAGATGAATGGAGTACATAGTGGTACTTCACCATGAATTTACTACATGGATCACAAAATATGTATGCCCTAACAATGCAAGGAAAAAATATAGAGTGTAACAAAATGATTTTATAAATCCATAATTTATGACCATTAAAATTATTACAAAAACATGTTGTGAAACTATGATGTCAGACCAGTAGGTGTGAGGGAATCTAGGCACCGTTCATGATTCACCCTATATGACCAATATTTATAACATATCCTCATGGGTTCAACCTCATGGTGTATAAAATTTAATATTATATATCTAATTTTTTTCCAATATACTCGTATTTATATTTTTAAATCAAATTTTTTTGGCCTTTTCAAAATTCAAAAATATTATATGAAATTTGGTTCCTTCATAATGATAAGGATACAATTCACAGAAATAATAAGAACTATTTTAGTTTCCATGAGGTACCATGTATATTTTTACCCTTTAAATTTTTGGAAAGGTCCCCATTATTCTCAAAAATCACTTGAGCAGTTGTGTGATATCTCAAATGAGATGAATTCATACCCTCAGTTTAAGCACACCACAAACATGGTATTGGTATCATCACAATCTCTACATAGTGTACTCAACATCATCACTCATAGGTAGATCACATAGTCCATGTAGTCAGTTTGTAGTCTATATGGGTTCAATACATTCATGTTGCCATGTTCACAACATGTTTTGTTTAATATGTAGTCTTTATGGATGACCACATGGTTCAAAAGGTGACCTCCCCATTACGTAATGTTTGGATGATTTTGAGACTTTTTTCCACATATCATCATTTGTGTATTGAATATTTACTCATTAATCAACAGTTTAATATATAAGATAAATCTTAACCATGTTTTTAATGCATCCACTATGAGGATTGATTAATATAAAGAAATCATTGATGTTGTAATGGACCAAAAACCCTTTGAGGCATCACATGATGGTAACATTGTGGTGGTGTCACCTAATGGAAGAACACTGGCTGTAACACATGAAATTAACAAATTAACTGTAGAAACAGCCGACACTACTCTGGTATTAGTGCCTAATATAAGAACCCTAATAGTAGAACCTTACAGAAGAAATGTAGTTATAGCACCTGATGGTAGCACCATGTGGGTAGCACCGGATAATAGCACTTGGGTGGTGGAACCTAATGGTAACACCATTCTGGTCAGACCGAACAGTGGAACCATAGAATTAACACATGATAGTAGCACCCTCTAGTTAGTACCTAAGAGTAGACAATTGACTATTTCACTATCATTTTCAAGTAAGTATCCATTTCATTATGATATCTATGTATGTTATTTGTTTAGGTGATGTTTTGGATGACATGGATAACATTTAGAATATTTTATCATTTATTGGAGGTGAATTATTTGACCAGGGTTTGTACCAACTAGGATACTTCTATAAGAAAATATGCATGTAGAAACAGGGGCTATCAGGTTAGTAGAGTGTTAACTGCACGTTTTTTCCAAACCCTACTGTCATATATGAGTAACCATTCCATGTGAGGTAGAAGGGTTCAGAATGATTAATGTTGATTTTTTTAACAATGACAAGCAACCATGTGTGGTGCATTATAAAGAAATGGTTGGATCATGGTTGGCGTAGGGTTTACCTAAATGTGAGTCAACTACACAAAGTTAAATTTTTAGAACTTAAATAAATGGATTTAGGGTTTTTCCACCTATAAATATTTTCTATTTTACCATTTTCGACCATAACTCAATTTTTATTCCTCTCAATGGTAATCGAAACATTCCCACTGATCATGGGGAGAATATTTGGTAATTCGTGGTGGTTAGTGCCTCATTCCCATAATATGTCTTGTTTTTGGTAGAATTCATTATATATTTTTCCTTTACCTATCTTAAATATATTGATATAGAAAATTTTGGATATATCTATGATATTGGATTCCATTCATGTTGATATTTTGGTGTGTATATGTTATAAAATGTGAACTAAGGTGAGGTTTGGGATAATCAACCCAGTTTTATTAAAAAATCGATATATTTCTTAGTTTTTTTTCTATAACATCTAAGGTTGATGGATTCCTGATTGAATCCGATTATTAGAACCTAAATTATTGTTTCCAAATTTATTGCATTCCTTGAAATTTATTATGAATCTTTGGTACTTTTCTTGATGGAAACCGTATTTGGTGAGGTTTTATGATATTTTGAAATATTTTGTATTTTCATTGAATGTGGATTTGTTAAAAGTAATTTAAAATAACATAATAAAATGGTTTATTTGTTTTGATGAATGTAAAATTCATTTAAATAAAAGGATTTTTATATTGTAATAATTTCAAAATGATTGTGTTAGCATGGTTTTTGGATTAAATAATAATGTTTTAGTTGAATGATATGGATAAATTTAATTAATTGACACTATCAATGGGACAAAGAATGTAAAAAATGTTCTGTCATCAAAGGTAACCCCATGATTGTGTGGTTGAGAGATATATTATTTCTGTGTCTATGTTAAATTTAATTATTTATGAAAAAAGAATATGAGAGATGGAAATTCAACATGTTATTTCATACCATGAAATCTTTTTCGGATGAGAAAACAATAATTTATTTGAAGTTCCTTGTCTTTGATATAAACTATTAATTTTTTAACATAAATTTTTTTATATAAATCTCTTTACTTTCTTAATACCAGTGGTGTGAGTTGGGAAGTCATTTTGGAAAAACTAATAAGTTTCATTAATCAACTCCTACATTGGTACTTTTTTTATTTTGCATATATTATTTATCAGTACATAGGTAATAATAAAATATCACACTTCACTGTTGGTGTTTTTTAATACATGGAAATTAATTCTAGAGATGGAGCTTGGAGAATGTTGGGTGTTGCTTTGTGGATGTATTTGGAGACTTTGATTTTTGTTGTTTAGTATTCATCTTTGGTAAAATGATTTTTGTTATAGTATGGAAATGTATTTTTCTCCTTTGGTATTACATTGGTTTTTATTACATTTTTATAATGTATCATATTTTGGTAGTAACGTTATGGTATACTTGGTCACAGTTGTTTTATATTCAAATGGAAATTAATCCCCCAGATCAATTGATGTAGTTGGCATTTATTTTTATCCTTAAAAATCATGGTAATGTCTCCAAAAGACATGTATGAAGTCCACCATGACTCAAGTCCATAAAAGAGGGTTGGGATGTTAAAATTGGCATAATTAATGTTCAGTCCAAATAAATTTTTTGTAATTATCATTTTTCTCTTGTTTAAAAAATTAATTACAAATTTTATTATTGTTTTTTATCCTTGGTTGTCAGTTTTTTTGGTCCTATACCTGAAAATTCATTCGGGTTTAGTCCCTGTGGTGGGGGTATTAAAAAAGAAGTACGATTATTGATCATTGAAATGTAGATCATAAATAGGTATATATAACCTATTTAAAATGAACATCAGGTTACCAGGGAGTAGAGTACATATGACTTCTAAAGACACATAAATGATTTTTATTATTATTATGATGGGTTTTTCTAATGAGATAATCATGGCAGGAATTATATAAAGAACATCCCACAATGAGTTCATATTTCAATTTGAGTAATCATTTTTTATGTTGTGAAAAAAAATAAATTATTGAGAAGTGATGGAATTTTATTCAAATGTATGATTTTGAAAATATAATCAACATTTAATTATGGAAATTTAGTTATATTTAAAATCATTTAGGGATTTTAAAAATTGGGTTCAAAATAGAAAGGGTATTCTTTTTCGAAGTCTTTATTATAATAGTTTTTGTGTGGAAAAATTTTAATTATATAGCCTTCAGTTTCAAGAGAGTGAGACATATGGATTATGTTGTGATTATATAAAATGGAACCTAGTTGAAATCATAGAAACAAAAAATAAGATGCTTTTGAGAATGTGGTTCCCCTTGGCCACAGGTGATCCAACATCTGGTTCTGAGTGTAGTCCAGATTTTTTGTCTATGGATAGAGGGAACTAAAAGGGATGAACCATGGTATGCAGATCACTCTATTCAGTTCCAGAAGTAAACTAATCCCATGTTTTAGGGTGATTCGAAACTAGAGATGGTAGAGGTGTGTATGAATATGATTAATCCAATTGTTGATTTCATTAGATCAACTATATAGAATAATGACATGTTATCTACTTATTTATAGGATGATCATTCGTGTTAATGTTAGAATTTAAACATTAAATCTAAATTAGACTAAGAAAATAGATAAGTGGATTTTGAAGAATTTTTCAATAAATAATTATATCCTCACGTGTTCTTGATTACATGAATGGTGATATTTTTCTTCTTGAAGAAATATAACCTTTCAATGAAATATTTTTTCTTTAAATTTATGAATTTCATCTTCTTTTCACCCTCAATCACTCCTAGTAAAACCTTGATGGAACCCATCATTGAATTGGGGAAGAGGTAGGAAATTTAATCAATGATTTTTGTTCCCCATATAATGGGTTATATGGATATGGTTAATAGATTTACCATGGAAAACGGTGTATGTAAGGGGATATGGTTGGAGGAAGCATTGTGATGCCTATGTGAAACGATGGGAACACTAATGTTATGAATAATTTTAAGAGGGAAGAATATTTCCAAGGAAGTTTGATGACTAAAAATCACAATGACAAGACCAGAAAAGCTTCCTCCTAATCCAAATGGAAGGATTGGATATTTTGATTGAGGTTATATTGACCACATGAATATAGATTGTAAAAAACTACATTGATAATTCTGTATTTGAAACTATATAGGGTGTCATTAGAACTATTTTCAGAGTTCTCAAATATGAGGTGGTCGGGAAACTTTCCATATCTCAAAGAAATTGTACAATTCGATATGAAAAGGGATGTGGAATACATATCATCAAAAAAACTATGATATACATGGTGATTAAATGAATACCATGAATCCATAGTATCGGTAATATTAACAGATAAAAAATGAATAGAGTGTAGCAAGTAATTATTTCTATAAAGCTGAGCATGTTATCGTGGGTTGTCAATAATGACTGTCCATGGTGATAATTATGATTCTTATTAATTTTTTTAAAATGGAATATTAGCTTGATATGGGTAAATTACAATAATTTATTAGTTATTTTTTATAGGTCTTCTAGGATTTAAATATGAGATTATACCTTCTATTTTATAATTTCAAACACTTATTAGTCAATGAAAATTTCATGTATTTTCAAATAATTCATGGGATATAACTGTTGATAAAGTGGTGTTGATATAGAATTTCATTTTTTATTATATAGATTTCCATGAAATAATTCTAATTATGTTTTCGATGAATATGTTCAAGGATCACATCAACTATTATACAAGAGGGGTTTGTTTTATGATTTATGACAACATAAAGCATCTCTTTAAAAGAGAGATGAATGTAATAGCTGATGAAATAGGCTTATTGGAACCCGTATTTGGAATGATCTCATACTAGTTGGCAACATTGAATTTGGCGTTAATTGAAGAGAATAAGAATAGTAGGTTCCCAATAGTATTTGATCAGTTTCCCAATTTTTTCACAAATAAATATCAGGACATTAGCCCAAAAATAAATTAAACTTCATGATTTATCCATTTCTGGAACCATCCCTCTTATCCCTCTGTCATATCATATGGAACCAATAGATTTTAGTGAATATTGACTACTGAGGTAAGGGTTGGAGAGTAGTGGTTTCTTCATATTATAATGTCGTTGTGGGTAGAAACAATATTTTCTTTCAAAAAGGTTAATGGAAGAATATGGTTGTTGGTTCTTTATCCTATGCATTTCAAAGTTACAATAATGAAATATTATCCACTTCTAGACATTGATAATATGTTTTTTTTGTTTAGGGGATCATTGTTTTTATCATAAATTTACATGTGATCATTGTATCACCAATTACATATTCGGAAAGAGGGTATTCCAAAGATATCCTTCCGATGCAGATATAAACATTACATATGTTTTTCTAAAACCTTTAGTCATATAAATTAACTAGAAGTTTTTATGGAATTGATCAATCAGATATTTCAATGATATCAAGATTCATTTTTTTAGTTTTTTTTTTATGACATATTGGTGTATTCATAGACAATGAATGATCAAGAAAACCCAAGGGGACAGTGTTATGAATCTTATAGGATCATCTCTATTATGAAAAATTGTCAATGTATATTTTTTAACATAAGAGCAATGTTTCCATGGTCATGTAATATATGAATGAGGTGATTATATGGATTTATAGATGATTTAGGATGTTATCTCTTCGGTAAAACAAAATAATGTATTTACAAAATGTAATTTCATTAGTCTAGTTGGTTGTTATTGAAAGTTTGTTCATGATATTTCATGAAAATAATAACCTATGGTATCATTGGTAAGAAAAGGTGATCCATTCAAAGTGAATTAGGAAATTTATAGGCCTTTTCAATAGATTAATTTGTGACTTACATCAACTCCAATAATTAATTTTCAAGACATATGATAAGGGTATGTGGTGTATTGTTATGCTTTGGGTTCTAGGATTGAATTTTTTTTTCCCGAAGGGAAATCACATGGTTCCTTAGGTCTTAAGGAAGTTTTGATTCCATCAGAATAACAAACAATCACATTATTTAAGGTTAGATGTTTTTTGCCATGATTTGAATACTTATCATCAATGTCTATTTTGGGAGTAAAAGACAATTTTATGGATCCTATGTGCTTGAAAAATATTTCCCATAAAATGGATTTGAACCTAATACAAATGATTTGGATGTATTATATCTAAATGTTAAAATTGGAAATATTTCATACAAAAGATAATGAAAATTTTCTTTGCAGATGAATTAATACAAAATTCATAACATTATTTGTAAAAATAGGCTACAAATTAGTTGTAGAGGATATCTTTGTTAACTAAAATTCTTATGGAATGTGAATAATAAGGTGACTTTGAATTTTCATTTATAGTTTTTTTAGTTCTATATTTGGGTAAGATAGTTAATAAGGCACTTATGTTTGATTTAGAATGCATTGGGGTTAGGTCAATACACAATGTTTGGAAGTCTATTGTGGGTGGTAAAATAGATGAAAGTTCCATTTTGTTGTTTTGAAATATGATCGAGATACCAATGTCTTATAAGGAACAACATCTTTATACATACCAACATTCGATATGGATTGTTCATTCAAAAATACCAAATAAGTATGTTGAGTACGAAGCATTTTTTTAGTAGTTAATTAAAAAAATAAAGGTGGATGAATTTGTAATATTATGATTAACTTGTTAGAAGGTTAAGACCTATAAATAGTGGCTTCTGGGAATGTTTTTATCATTACCTACTCTTATTTGGAAATCGAAGAAGATATCCCTTGATTTTATTACTGGTATCCAAAATATATTGGTAATTGTGATTACATATATGTGGTAGTGGATCGATATATAAGGCTAGCTCAACTCATCTCTATTCCTAAATCCCATATGCTGGATGAATTGTAAAAAATCTTTATCATGTAAGTGATAGTGCGGGATGATATACAATTTTAATTAGTATTAGATACATTTACAAGGTTAATGTATCATATCTCGAAATCTGTATTGAATGACCATGGGATATAATTAAATATGGTATGAAGTATCATGCTTAGATATATGGGAAATCAAAAAGGATGATACAAACATCATAAGACATGAGTTTGGAAATTTTAATGTAATTTTATGGCTCATCGGAGGATCATGTACCATTAGTGTACTCGGATAACAAAAATTATCATTCCTCAAAAAAAATGGATCTGTATAAATCAATATATGGGAGTCCCTCTTTTTCAACACATTGTTGGGAGGAAACATATGATATATCATTGTTTTGGCCAAGCCTTATCCAAGAGTCAATGGAAAATACTTAATTGATCATGAAGTTAATGGAGATAGTTCATTGCCCTATGAAATTATATGTAGATCATTATTGATATTTGTTGTCAATCAAGTTTAATGGTCACATGTTATAAAAAATATATACAGTATTCTGAATAATTGTTTTGGAAAGCATTCCACGTTATTTCATTGGTATGTTTTCTCTTTTGAGATACACGAATAGGTTTGTGAGGTGGCATATCGGTAGAAATATCTCAAACTGTTAAGTGTACTACATAATTTGTTTCATATATCACATTTAAAATATTATAAACATGATCCTTACCATTTGATTCGATGGGATTACATAATCCTAGATCCATATGTATATTTGGTTCATATACAACTATTTTTTATTGATAGGAAAGAGAATTTATGGACTGGGAAAAGTGTCGGACTAGTTCATTTATTGTGGAAAGATGGTATGATTTAGTATGAAGCCTATAAAAGGGTTAAGGAAATTGTTAAAAATGGCCCAACCAAATTCAATGAAATATATTTTTTAAATCTTAAGGACAAAAAGGCCAATGGTGGGGATAATATGGCATCCTTAGCATTATATAGGTAAACCATTCTTTTTGGATTTTAAATATGAAAAGTGTTTGGGTGAATTTTGGGAGGAGTTGGGGAAAATTAGGAATGTGTTAGGGATTTTTTGGTGGTTCAGAGTTTATGCATTCTTTTTACAAACTATGACACTCCTATCAGATATCATGCAAGGTGACAAAGTGGCTAATTGGAAATAGTACGGTTAGGCAATCTATTTTCTCAAACAATACTGCCATCTAGGTTTAACTATGAAATTAATATCTTCGATATTATGTATAATTCATGCACAATTTTTCAAACCATGAAAACAAACTATTTGTTGTTTTTATTGAGTCAGTGGGTAGTGCACTATTGTCCCATGGTTTTCCTAAACGTTCTGGACAACCACACATGGAATTTTTTTAAAATCCTACATATTGAATCTATATAATTTCAACCTCTACGACTATATTTTTTTAACTATTTTCAATAGTAAATATATTATTCATCCAACCAATGGAGGTGGATATTTTCTCCATCAATCTGAGAGCAATGTCTGGGAAACTCCTCGTGCATTAATGCTTTATTACATTGGTCTGTCTTAATGTTTTGATTATTTCATTAGATATCATTCTCTTACCTTTCATGGATTCATTGATCAAGAATCATGGGGATATATATATTTTATTTTATTCCAATCATGATGTGTTTTTCTAGTTTTGATGTCACGGGTTCATGATCTATGGCTGGTATTTATATATTCAACATTTTTTGTTGAATAATTATTTATTTTCTTGGTTTTATCCATAACATCTGATGTAGGTGGATTCACTCTCGAATAATACTATTATAAATTTAATACTATATTTAGAAATGATTATTTTGATTTAAATTTATTGTTAATTATATTTTGAATTTTATAATGGAAACCCTATTTGGTGAAAATTTATGAAATTGTTAATAAATGAGTGTTTTAATGGAATGCTGATGTTGTAATGAGATTTTGAAATGACAACATTAAAGAAGTTTTTACTTTTTATCATATTATATGTTTTTTCAATAATTGGATATTTTTATTATATATTTTTTGAAAAGTGTTTTTTGAAATAGATATTGCCTTAAATGGTTGTGGATGAGTTTAATGAGATGGATATTTCTCTTGAGGTACCCTGTCAATGGGACAGAGTATTGATAAAAATTTCCACCATCAAGAGAAACATAAATCATGTGTGTGTGTTTGTGTTTGTGTGGATATGCGATATTTAATTTTTAATGGTAAATAAATATGGTAAATGGTGAAATTACATGTTTGGATGATTACCTCGAAAACAGGTTTTGTCAAATAATCATCTTGGGATTTAGAGTGTGTTGGATTTGATTTAAATTGTTAATATGTTTCAAAGAGTTTTATGTAAATTGTTTTAAATTAATGTTATAATTTGATTTATACTACATGTGTGAGTAGGTGAGTAATTTTGGGAAAACCTACTGAGTTTCATAACTCACCCCCTAATATAGAACATTGGTTCTGATGAAGATATTGTTTACTAAGAGATAGGTAAAGGTAATTTATCTAACTTTATTAGTAGTTCCAAATGATATATTGATATGTATTGTGGTGTTGGATCATGGATCCTATCGATATTTATTGTTTTTAGGTATGTGGAGTCTTTATGACTTTGTTTGCCTTCTACTTAGGTGTGTTGATTTTGGTTATGACATATTTTTGTATTTTGGTATTTTGGAATTAGCATGATTTTTATAAAAGTTTTGTCATGCTACATATATTGTTTTTTTGGTTATGGTATACACGGTTGTAGTTGTATTATTTTTGAAGGATAAATTTTCTACCAACTATATGGAAGCCCTTTGAATTTATTGACATCCATTAGCATCATGGGGTTGTCACCTAATTATATGAATAAATTCTAACTCGAATCAAGACAATGATAAGGGGTTGGATATTACACTGATGGTATCACCTAACATTATAGCCCTAGAAGTTTCTCCATGTCATTATAACCCCACAATCACACTGAATAGTAGCATATTAATGATTTTGTATATTTTATATATTTTCCCTTTATGAAATTTCCTAGATGAGAAATTAGTTAAATTCCATAATTAGTGAATTTTAAATCCATTATAATGGAGGATAATTATAACATCTATTCAATTAAATTATTTACACATCATAAATGGTATAACATGAGTGGTTTCCATGAGATCATACTTTAATGGAAAATTAAATTAGTATCTGAGACCATTAGATTCAGTTTTGAACTTTCTAAAGAAAAAAATCTTTCCTTCCTTAATTTTTTCCTTCTATCAGAAAGTTGAGACAAGAGGATCACAAATCATTCTTCGATTGGACTCTTGGATACCTCATGATAGATTTTTCTCATGTTTTTCCCAATAGGTGGTTTACTATTATGCGTTCAACCCATATTTAAGGTGAAACATGTTTTTTAAGTTCCCATTATTCTAGGAAGGGAATACCATCATTTAGCCTTAACTATTATAATGTGAGGTTGGGTTATTATGTCTATCTATGTAGAAATGGACTCATACAATGTAATAATGAAAATTAAATTGGTTAAAAAATTGTATAGGGAAGGGAGTGTTTCTCATGCATGTACAATGTTTTTATATTTTGATATTAGATCTCTCTATGTTTTTGTATAACTAAAAATCATGTTCATTGGTAGACCATATTTTTTGTTTTTTTAAATTATGTGGTGCCCATGTTGTTTAACTATTATTTAACTATCACAAATAAATTATTAACCTCTATTACATGGATAATGAATTTGTTTCACTAGGATATAAGGCAAGTGAGATATCACCCTTAAATAATGAAATATAATTGGATGATAACCACTCTGGAAAATATATAAAATTAAATGTGTGTTCTATATAATTAATAGGTATTTCATTTTGTGTTATGGAATTATTTTTTTGTTGTGATGTCAAGGTAGTGGTCATGTTGTGGTGAATGTGGGATAGTGGATGGGATGTGGTTGTGAAGTAGGACTATGATAGGGGTTTTCATGAGGCTATATATAGGGGCATAAAAATTAGATATGATGTGATGAAAGGAGGATTTTGGATACGGTTGTTGGGTATTGAGTTTTGATGCCTTTATGTTATTTTTTTCAATAGATTCTTCAATATTATTGGAATTAACATGGAATTTATACTAGAATAATTAAAATTAAATCGATGTGGGGAATAAGTGGTTGGATGCCAAATATGAATTAAAGAGGACAACTGTTCAATCAAATGGATATTTTAATAGAAAAGGGTTGAAAATTGATTATCTAAAAATTGGTATTAATTTAAGATGGTTTGAGGTGTATGAATTGTTTCTGGGTTTATAAATTTATAATATTGTAAAAGTGGGTGAATGTTGGCGGTTAGTTGTTACCTTGGTTGTGAACCCATATGATGGGCTTGTATGTAGCTATTATATATACATTTTACTTCTTAGTGATATCATTCTGAACCCACCATTCAATTCCTTGGGATGACACCCATATATATATATATATATATATATATATATTGGTGGGGGTGTTTTTTCCATCATCTTAGGGGGGATGGATATATGGATTCACGCTCTTCGCTAATCCCACTTTCAACTGGTAGTTATATGAAATATATGTGAAGCATAATAGTCAAATGTACTATCATAAGCATGTGAAGTGATGAGATATGATATCCATGGTTCATTTTGGAGAGATATGGTGATATGGATCATATTGGAGGTAAAGAATGGTAGGTGGTATGACTGATGATGATTTTATTCATGTTCATGATAACCTACTAGATTCATTATGTGGTGTGATGTGATTTGATGGATCAGTAGTCTGTGGGTGGCCTGTGATGGTTTATGATGTTACTCATAAGTGGTTTGAGTTATTGGACATTCTATGTAATAGTGTGAGAGAATAAATTTAGTTTCAATGTAGTGTAGGCCACCCTTTATTGATATGCATCCTAATATGATTTTATACTTGGATGTGTCATTTGGTGAGTGAGGCATTGTGTGGATGGCTATATGAACCTTATATTTCAATGAGGTATGGATCCTTTAATTCCATGACCTAATATGCATGATTGATGAGATCACAAGTGTTTGAAGGGGTGACCATGATTTGCTCAGAACATGGAGGATCAGATTAAGGATAATGATATTATGCCACATGATTTGATGAATATGTGTGATTAAGTCTTTATGGTTTTAGTTACCATGCGCAGGATAAATAGAGGTCAAAAAGAGGAGGAACCATTTCTCCAAACTTTGTAGCCTAACAAACACACCTAAGTAAGTGGCTATGTAGTTTCAACTCATAGTATTGCACTATTTTTACATGGTCAATCAAAACATGCATGCTTAACCATGTGGGGTACCTCCATATAAAGAGGTAGATGCACAGTTAGAGCACCTTTTGGACAATCGTTCAACCAAACCATTTGATCCTAATGTTTTGGTAGATTTTAACAAATAAACATCAATGATTATAGGTTTAAATGAACCCCTTTATTTATATATTTTCTAGCATGTAGGGAGTTTCTTCTCCTATTAATCTCCCTCTGTTGTAAAAAGGTTCTTCATTATCACATCCATCTGAAAACCTATTGAGATTGTTTTGGTCACATTTTATTCTACCATGTAACATCTTAAATACTTGGGATTACTCCTCCATACTTATTTATAATATCTGACCTATTTTGGTGTGATCCCATATGGCTTATTGATATGGAATTGATAAATTCTTCCATTTTTTCTACCATGACCAAAACCAAAGGTGGATACTATATAAGTATTCCACTACATGAATGAACTAGGTGTTCTAGTTCTTATCCATCAATGCTAATTTTTTATAATTTATTATGTAACTCAACACACTTAATTAACTATTGGTTTCTATGATATACACACAAATCATATTTAATTCAATTTCCTTGATAGAATTGTTCTAGTGATCCTATATTTAGGTTGGTTTTGGTCCCATCATCAGTTTCCATCATACTAGGTTTTCCAATGGATTAGCACAGATATTATAATATTATTAAATGTCCAAACCATATTCTTTATAGTTTTATCATGACATTGTTGTGGGAGATTTGTAATTAATTAAATTGAAATTTAGTGGGGTGACCATGTGAAATAATTAAATGAAACAATGGTAATTCCTTATTTATTATTAAATGTTAAATAGAAATGACTTATCCATTAGCCCGTAATATAGCTAATTATAACTTATCAATACTGGGATGTATGGGTATAAAGACCAATGTTATTTATGATAAATTGTTATGGTGATTATTGTTGAATTTATATACATTATTATGGTCATGGAGTTCCTTCCAAAATGTGATGCAAGCATGGAGACCATTTATAAACATGATATGTTTATGGTGGCCCCTTATAAATGTGATATGATCATGGTGACCCTTTAAAGATTTTATATAGGCCTAGAGTCTCTATATGAGAATTGTTGATGGAGACTCGATAGTGTGATATTGCGTCTAATGACCCTTACTCTGATAGTAGGGACACAGACCCTTACCAAGATATATGTGCATTAAGACCCCCACTAGGACATTGGGAATGACATCCCTTACAACATTGATACAAGTAATTTCATCACATACCATATGTATTATTGGTAAGGTGAACCTTTATATTTTTGATAAAGGCATGACGGTGCCTTATAAAAGTGATATGGGCATGCAAAACATTTATAGATCAGATATGGGCAAGGAATATTTATATAAGAGATGATCATGGAGGCCCCATAATATGATATCGAGCATGATGACCCAATAAATAGTAACAAGAATGATGACCCTTACAAAGAAATTGGTCATGGAATCCCTTACTATTGTGATATTTGGCATAGAATCCACTATTCATCTAATAATATCATGGTGAAGCTACGATTATGATACTGGTCATGGAACCCCTTATGTAACAGCCCAAGATTTTATGAAAAATATTCTTTTTAATTTCATTAATGTCTTTTGTTGTACGCTACACCAAAAGAAGCTTTCACAACACGCATCCTTGACTTGCCTTCCATTACACGCAATCGCGACCTTCCTCGATAGCGTGTGTACTACGCAATAACGAGTTTCACTAAACAGCAATATGCTATTAAAATATTATAAAAACTAGCCGTTATGAATAGTAATAACCACTTTTTGAAATTTTGTAAATTTTATTTTTTCAAAATGGACTTTATTTTTGGATTCGTAATTCCGAAATTAGCTTAGGGTGAAATTTTGGTACTTTTCGGATAACTTTCATTTTCTGATGAATAGTGAAAATTACTAAATTTTAATTAAAAACAACATATTTTAATCAAAATAATTAATATTGATAAATTATTAATTTGAGTGGTTTTAAAGTATATTTAGAATATATTTTTACAATTGAATACAATGTTGGTCAATGGAAGTAATTTCACATTTACACCAGACATAAACAAGTGTTAATCTTTTGATAGTTATTATCTCTTAAAAACACGCTAATTGTTGTGACAATGGAAATTAATTATAAAATTAATTAATGCAACTTATATGTTGGGAATTTTGTAAAATAGAAATCGTTTTTGAATTCGGAGTATCAATTATAACTTGGGGTGAAATTTTGGCATTTTTCTGAAAAACTTCAATTTTTGATGAATAGTGAAACTACTAAGTGGTAGTTAAAAAAATTAATTTTTTCATAAATCATAATTTTACCGCTTCTGTGAATGGAATTTCAAAAATCCGAGAGACACGGTTGATTTCAGTAAGTAAAATGTGGTTCAATGAGATGAAAATAATTTTTGGTAAATAGTAACTTTTTACTTTTATTTACCACGGTTAAAAGTAAATAGGGTAATTAAGGGTAAAAATGATATTAATATTACCCTAACACATGTCCTAATCCTATTGGACAAGTGTATCTCGACCAAAAACAATCTTAAGTGTAAAATATTATCATTTAGGCCCACTTGGATTAGACTATGACATTTATTATTATTTAATTCAAAGAAGAGTTAAAATAGTTAAAATCAAAGTTTATTTACTAAAACATTTTTAATATAGGGTTATACAAAATATAATTTAGACTATATATATTAATTAGAAAGCTAAAAATAGTTCCTACATAATTGTATTTTATTTGTAATTTTTATACTTTAAATAATTTAATTTATTTTTGACACAACGATGATGTAGTAATTACCTTTTTAAGAAAATATTAACATAATTGATGTTATAAATGCCCAAATAAATGTAATGTGAGACTTTTTATGACTTAAACTAATTTTCTAGGTTAATATGACATGTTATTGTTGATTTAAGTAACTTGGTTCGAACTTATCATTCTGTTAGAAATTTCATAAAAATCATGTACCAAATAGTGTCAAAATTGACATGAATTAGTTTTTAAAACAAATATTATATTATCAATTGTTATTTAATTCCTAAAAATCTATGGTTTGGCCAAATGACTTAGATAATGATATATATATTAATAATAAACAACATGGGTTTCGTTTGGCTTGTTATGGTAAGTTTATTAACCATATAGTGTAAAAAAACAAAAAGACACGGTAAAAGTTAAATTATTTAACTTAGAGTTAAATATAATTGATAAGGTTAAAATAATAAACTGAACTTGTCTAAATCCTATTGGATGAGAGGATTTCGACCCATACCCACTTTATATTCGAAATAAGACCATTTGGAACCATTATAAACCGAATTTGACCTTAATATAAAATAATATTTTGAGATTTTCCTAAGACGCCCCTCTCCTCCCTTATAAAAGGGCACCTCCTCCCTCTCCTCCTCACACCAATTTGAGCATTCAATCTCGGCCAAACCCTGCCAAAATCTCTTCTCCACTTTCCTAGTATCATCCTAGATGTCCTGGTCTTCTTCAAAGACCATCCTTAGTTCTTTAAGTGGAGGTTAAGTGAAGGCGCGTCAAAAAGAGGTAATATCCATTACCGATCTCTTTCAATTTCTTTCTTCTTCAACTTCTTCTTCTTTAGTTGTTTCATGATAAAGTAATAACATCAGTATTTCTTATATACTGATATGTTATTATAAATATGAAACAACTCTAATTAACCTTCTATCCATCCTACGGAAAAAGGAAATCACCGCGCGTGCGTACGTACGGAATACCGTCTCCACGCCGTGGTGTAATCTATTTTCCGCCAACACCTTAATAGGATGGGTATAATGGTGTAATTAGTAACTATATATGATTATTATAAAGTGATATTGATACTGAAATATTATACATACACGTCAACACAATTCCACAACCATGGGAACGATATCATCGCTCGTGCGTACGTACGGACTACCGTCTCCACGATGCGATGAGATTCATTCTCAATGATTAACCATTCATGAATGATTATAAAGTATATATAATAAGTAATAATGAAATATATGACATAATAATGATACTGGATTTATTTATATTTATATGTATTTCATCTACTTAATTCCATTCAATTCAATAAGGAAACGAAAACAGCATTCATGCGTATGTACGGACTACCGTCTCCATGAACGGTGTATTTATTTCCATTTACTGATTTATTATATATATGTATATTCTGAATATATATATATAAATCATGTTTTATATTCTGGAATTATGTAATCATGATCTAATTAATCATATGAATAATTACAAGTCAAAACACGGACGACAAATGAAACAATTTTACCCAAAACGCTCTTTAACATGGAATTTACAAAAGAACGGGTAATATAAAGTCATAAGTGAACCATATATGATATCATAACAATGAATATGATTCTGGAATAAGTCAATAACATGATTTAAATCATTATACAAGAGGTTCGTACACTTACGAAGCAAATAGGACCTAAGGTAAGGGAAAATATCACAATCTCATTTTTATCTGAGATTGTTTATACTTTGGTATTTACTGGGGTGTATCTTATCATCCATATCCATGTTTCCTCAATATGTAATATTATTTCCATCCACCTAAAATTGTTTAAATACAATTTTACCCTTCGGTGAGTTTTTAGTAAAAGATATGAAAGGAATATTTTGTCGTTTTTTTCATACGAGGTACTTTTTTGACTTTTTCGACAAAAGTACGAAGAATGTTTTCTTTTAACTTATACGACATGAATGGATTTTTAAAAAAACATTATTTCCAAGAATCTTACCTTATACGTTTTCAAGTTTATTTTTAATCAACTTCTTTTAGTTACAATTTTATGACATGTTAAGAAATGAAAAGTGTTTTTGAAGAAGAAAGGATATTTTCCTCAAGAATGGAGTTCAAGTGTTTTATCAAAATTATTTTCCATCTAAGATAATAAAGGGTTCTGATTTTATCTCTATTATTACAATAATTTAATAATGTTGTAATGGAATTATTTTTATAAATTCCTTTATCTTATATGAATTTTTTTATGATGTCACGATGTTTAAGATTCCCATTTTTATTACATGGGTTATGAAATGATGTATGATTTATGATTTTGTGGCACACATAAGAATGGTATCATTATGAGATGGGTGGGACCTATAACTCCCTCCAATTCATTCGGTAAAGATTTTATATCTCATGAGATAGACATGGATGGAATGGTAGGTTATACCGGTTCAGAGAAGCATGACTGAAACGAGGGTAACTCGGTTCAGAAATGGACTTTGTCCACTAAGATATTCTTGGCAATGAGTCTTGACTAATAAGAAATGATTCTATATGATTAGGAGTGTATGCCACAAATTTTCATGTTTTAAGTTATGATTATTGGGATTACATTTCACTTCTATGATTTATCCCATGTTATGGTATTATAAGCTCTTTTTCAGGTTAAGATTTCCAAAAGCTATGTTCTTATGTATATGATGTGATTGATATTTCTTTTGTTTACCCTTACTGAGCATTTGATCTCACCCTTTTATGTTTTCTTTTCCCCAGGATATAAAGAAAGGTTTTAGGTATAAAAAAAGGAAAATCTTTATGGAAGATATTGAAGATCTTTCACCATGATTAGAAGCTTATATTCCGAGTTTCCAAAGACACTGAACTATTACGGTCCTTTTGTGTGTGTTTTTTGTTATGTACTAAGCATTCCACAAATGTAATGTAATTTCCATGTACGTCAGGCTTCGGGTCTCTACACCTTACTACTATGATACTAGGCATGGAATCACTTGATACTTGTGATAGTCACACTACATATTATGGTTATCTATGTTACTCCTCAAATAAATTCTAGTGGTAGTAACTACATATATGTTTTTGACATAACTATATGTATAGACTATATATGTGAATACATGTGGTTATATGTTCAGACAAACCGTGAGAGTAAAATGTAGGTTCATTCATCCTAGTGTTTTTTAGGATCAAGAACCAACACATTTATAGTGTTCATTACTTCTTACAAAACATCCATATTTCCATATTAAATTCACTAAAAATAAGTTTATAAATTTTATTATTGGTGACCTACTCTATTTATCTCACACTTTTTAGGCCACTGATGGTTCTAATGAAGACTACATACAGACATGTGTTTATAAGGGAATGATTTTACATATGTATTTGTGAATTCTTGAATGAAATGTGATGGAATATTGGAAGTATATGCCCATGTTGTAGCTAAGGATGCTTGGATATATTTTTCCCATCTTTACCTTTTGTATATTCTAAACTGTTTTGACAACCATCCTCCAAATATTCATGTCATCCATTTTTTATGGAGGCATGTAAACTTCATACTTTTAAATGATTATATTTATTTTTTTATTATTATTATATAGTTCTTGTACATTTATTATTGCATCCACTATCTATACAATTATTGTTATGTTTCCACTATTTAACTATATATTTCACCACTTTGATACTCTGACCAGTGATCATAGTCTCCCCACTAACTGAACCATGATCCACACTACTAGTAGGTAGCCTCTGGAATATAGGGGGAAATTATTTAGGCCATGTAGGCCTCCAGTTTAAGAAACCGTTGAGAAGAAGCAAGGTTGGGATTTTATATTTGCTTTGTTATTATACATGTGTAGGTTCTATTTGTTACTAATATTTTATCATGATTTCATTAGTATTCACTTTTCAAATGTAAAAAATAGACATTATATTTTCTTTTAAGTGTACATGTATTCTAAACCTAAGAATATAAAACTATTTTTAGATTTATAATATGATTTAAAATACCATGTCCTAATTTACAATCTTGGAACATTGTAATGTTTTTGTTTCTCTAAATTTATTTTTTTGGTACTTACTTTGTTCAGTTTTACATTTATCAATTTCATTTTATCAATCATTCGGGAATGACTGTTGCTTATTTTCATATTATATATTGGATCTATTTGGATAATTCATCTTTTCTACTAATCCGATATTATTATAGGGGGTAATTCCCCCAAATTAATGGTATTCTTAGACCCTCATTTCTAGGTGCCAATCCGGGGCATACTAGTGGTGGGACTTGGGGGTCATTTTCTTTCTACCATCACTACAGTATATTAGGAAGTAGGAGGTCATAACAGAGAGGTATAAGATATAATGGTTGAGATTATATGACGGATATTTGATTTTGGAATAAAGACAATTTCATTGGTTTCACTGTAAATAGTGCTAGTGGACTTTAATGTGTGACATGGCCAAGGGAGATCAACAATGATAGGAGATTTTAAGAACCAGAATGATCTTGTTTATAGACTATGAACCTATTAAAAAACCATGTGAGGAAGACCTAGAAGTGGGGTAGATACAAAAGATAGATACATGAATCATGAAGGCTAGTGTTATTATTTATATTGGGTGGAATTATATTAGGAAATGATAATGTATGTTTAAATGAAATAAATGAAACATAAAAACATTTCATAATAATAGTGTTAGGAAATCTCTATTTCCCATTTCAACTATGGATCCTTCTAATTAAATTCATGTGGATTAGTCAGTTTAGGTTCAACATATTATCCTATTTAAATTTTTATGGTTGAAATTGTTGATGTTAATAAAAAGTGGTATAATATGTTGTAAGATTTTTAGTAGAAATATTTGAGAATGTATGAGGGTTTCTCTTCTAATGTGGAATTATATAGATGGATAGATGAGATAAAGAATAATTTTAGTTTCATGAAATCCCAAAAAGAGTAATGGTTCCCTTGGGAATTTATCAATATGTATGGATTTTTGTGTTAGTTGTTGATGTTGTACCTTGGATGGAAGAAAGAGGTAGTGTTTCATGGTTTGACTTCAAGAAGAAGTTATAGGAGGAGTTCAATTCATCTGCCTTGAAAAATATATATAAGAAGGAACCGAACTCCCTTTCATAGGGGATTATTTCAATGCATCATATTCTTATAAATTCTAAATATCATATATACCTTCCTCCAGATCATTTTCCAATGGGGGATCCCTGAGAGATGTGTTTTGAGTTGGTACTCTATCCTTCGATCCAAATGTAATTACTCATTTTAAATTCCCAATATATAAGGAGGTTCAGAAGAATAAAATTGTGATTGAGAGGATTTACTATTGATGATTCTAACCATTATAATGGAACCATAATGGTTACTCAATGCGCATATTTTTTAGTGGTAGGTCTCATGTGCTGGGGACTTTGATGTTTTGATTAGTAGAGAATTAACCTCAGAAGCCTCCAATCCATCCATATAAGGCCAATGGATACCATGATCATCCTAATTAATTTAATCTAGTGTGTTTCATATATGAGGTTCATGATGATGATCTGGAATAGATCCCATTATATTCTCCACCTCAGTTTCGTAGTGGTGGATATGATCAGCGTTAGCCTTAACAAAAATTACTATCCAGGTCGTTCCAACTACAAGAGCCTAGAAATATACTTCATTAAGAGAATATGTGATTATAATTTCTCAAAATTAGTATGTACCTCACCCTAAAATAACTAGAATTCAATGTGGTCATAGAGGTGTCCATCAATAGAGATGAATAAGAGATGAGAATGGTTAGTTGTATGTAGGGGAGGTGGTTGTACTAGATGGGCCAATGATCATTTGAGGTTTGGTAAATTTATCATGTACCAATTCTTGTAACTTTTTTGATTTTATTATATTTTCAATAATAATATTTCACCCTCTCAATTATATTCTTTTTGAGTAAACAAAGAGAGGAACAACTTCCCCTAATGGTTGAAATATCAAGTCGAAGACTAGACCAACCTTTCTAATATGTGTTAGGGATGTTCAATAATGGTCGGGAAACATAAGTCATGTGTGGATATATTCGAATATAATATGCATCCATAGGATTTCATTACCATCATAAACTACTAGTTTTATTCTATGTGATTTGTTATCAAATTCATATGGATAAGATTCTTACTTTCAAATTTAGTTGGGTGGCATATTGTTTTTGTCGGCAAGTGAGGTTTCCATGTGAGAAGTTAGCATTTCCATTCCATTATTTTCTTGTTGTATGATTTCTCTATTAAATAATTATCCATTGGGTATGATGATTCTCCCATGGATTTAAAGGTGTTCCTAGATTATTTCCATGTAGAGGTTGTGGAACTACCCCTTGACATGATTTTGAGTTCATAATGGACATAAATCCATGTTCTTCTATGATTTCAATGAATCCTAATCATTTGGTTTTTTTTATGTTTTCAATGGTGATGATTTAGATAGATTATTTAATATATATATGGATTTTATCCAACATAGGGTATCATCATGGGGTTCTTCACTATTATTCTCAATGAAGGTAGATGGTAGTTTAATGTTGTTCATAGAATATTTTGGGATGAACAAATTGATAATCACTAATTAAAATCCCCCACAGTGGATCAATGGTTTTTTAACCACTTTAGTGGAGAAATATGGTTCTCCAAGATCAATCATCATTCTTGATATTAATAGTTTATGGTGAAGGGGGGTGATGTCCTTAATAAAACATTAAGATGTTTATATGGGAACACTGATTTTATATTCATGATTTTCATTTTCACTGACTCACATGTTATGTTCAGGTGGATCAAGAACTCTTTTATTCATGAAATCCTGGTCTAGTTAGTAATTATGTTCATTAATGATATATTTATTTACTCAATATCAATGGATATGAATCTTAATAATCTCGTTGTTGTTTCATATTCTCATCATCACCCCTAGTGCTATGGAATGTCATCAAAGTGTATTTTTTTGGAAACAAGAGGTGAATTTCCTCGAGAATGTAGTGTATCAATAGGGTGTGGTAGTAGACCCATCTAAGAATAAGGCATTTTTTTCTATTGAAGTGCCTATGAGCATGAAATATCATCATAGATTCTATGGTTATTTTAGTAATTATCACAAGGTTGTATTTTATATATATTGAATTTTAGAACGTTTTTAATAATTGACCAACAAGTAGAATGATTTTATCTATAATGTACAGTTTCATGGATCATTTATTTATTTTAAGGGGATGTTGGATAGTTCTATTGTGCTTCACCTGTCAATGGAAGGTGTGTTTTTTGAGATTTTCTATTATGTCTCCCACCTGTGATTTAGATGTGTCATGATGAAATAGAAGGAAGTGACCACTTTTTGGACAGTTTAGATAAAAAATAATTATCATAATAATCTAACTAGTGATAATTATCTTTTAGAAATTCTATTTAAGAAAATGAGGTTTCTAAATTACCTCATTAGTGACCACATTGGGGTCTTCATGGATCACAAGATCATCTGGTATATCATTTATTATTTTGATTTAAATATATTAATATTGGGGTGGATAGATACTCTTTAACATTTTAATATTGATATATCTTACACATTAATAAAATATATTTTCTAAAATTCGTTTATATCAAAGCCACATTAGGGTGTTATTTAGGAATCTGGGGATGCCTAGAGAAGATTGGGGGGGTTCCATCCTGGAAAATAATTTCATTGTTGTATGATGGAGGATGTTTCTTATGTCAGACAATGATGTATAAAAATATGATGATATTTGGGTTGGAAACCCTATGTATATACTTAAAAGATGATGTAATGCATGATCATGATAACCATGGATTCAATAGGGGGATGTTAGATTATGGTCAAAATGGGATTTTGTTTCATTGGTTGTTTTTTTGTTGTGGTGGTGATGTATGAAGGAGTCCTTTTTGAGATTCCAAACACACTATTTGTGGTACAACCTATGAGTATCCCATATGGAACTTGGTTTTTTTATTCAGTGTTGGTTGCCTTAGATGAAATTAATAGTAACAAAAATTTTGGCATGGTGTCTGGTTTTTCCATAGGTAAAGGTAGTACACCATTTTCCTACAATTTTTCTACAACCAATGCATATTCCAAAATTGAAATGGTATTAAATCCCATGTACATCATTTTAGGGATACCCCACGAACTATGAGGTTATGATTCTATTTAGTTATATTGGTAATCAATTGAAAAAATTAGATCAATTCCTAGTGATCATGTAGTAGGGTGTAATGGATGTTTTATCAAGGAGTTATATGGATGAGTTAGTACAGCTTCATGGAATCATGATTTACATTGTCTCATATTGAGATATAGATTTTGCAACCCTATTCTGGAAGTGATTATATAATTCTTTTGGAACATATTTCTTCCTGAACACTTTATTCCACCACCAAAAGGATGTGTGGATAGATTGGGTTATCCATACATTGGATGATTTTTTTTTTGTTTTGTATCTTATATTTAATTGGATCATGGTTGTATGAAATTCAGTTGTATTAGTTTTCTTGTAATAAAATATGTCATTCAACCACATGCATGAACCCATTCAAGTTCTATTATAGGTTACCCGGACAGTCTACATTATACTAGGTAGGGTTTGGGGAGTCAGCAGTTCATGGACCTGATGTTGTTGATATCATGATAGGAATGGTTTTCTTTGTTATAAAGAGGTTTAAAGAAGCATGATACCTAAAAAATTATACAAGTTATAAGAGGAGGCCTATAGAGTTAATTGTTGGATACAATGTGTTCATGATGGTTTACTATTTATTTGGGAAAAATAAGATTAATAAACGAAGTAATCTCTAACACTAGTTTGTTGGGTCCCTCGAGTTATTGAGTCATGTTGTTGAGGTGTCGTACCAGTTTAGACATTTTCATTGACTAGACTGGATCCATGACTTATTCCATGTATCTCTGGTCTATTAGTTCTATCATGATGAATTGTATTTCATTTATTGGGGTGATTTGATATTAATGATGACATAAGTATTATCATGTATCCAATGGAGATCCATGACCATCATGATAATCATAAATATGGATGGAAAATTCATTTTATTTTTTGTTGTGGAGGCATAGGGACCTCAATTATAGTATATGTGGCCATGAGATGAAGATAAATGCTAGTAAACTGAGTTGTTCTCCGTCATTTGGTTCTTTATCAATCCTTATTCTGATTTTTTATGAAGTTTATTACATGTAGTTTTATATGAATGTTTTTTCTCCCTTTTTGGAAAAATTAGTGTTAAATTTCATACATATGAAAAGAGGATGTCTTGATTCTTAATTAAGATTTATTATACTACAATGTGATTTAACTAATACTAGAGATTCAGTGCCACCCGGAGCAGGTTGAATCATAACATGGGGAATAAGATTGAATAATTCAAATGGTTGTGGAAGTATAATTTATTTTTAAATGTTTGGTGGATGGGTTGGAAGAATTAAATGGTTGTGGAGTTTCAAAATTAATGAGATCCTTGAAAGTTATCTAGAATGATGGTAGTTTGGAACATTACCCTCTTTCCTTTTTTGATGGTCCAAAATTCATGAAGGATATAATTGTTTGAGAGGTATCAGATGAAATGAAATGTTACATTATTCCGATTATATTTTTGGAAATTAGGTGGTCGATGTTTATGGGGAATGTACAATGTTATTGGGTAAAATAAGGGTGGTGTTTTTTAAAAGAAAAATCCATGTTTTGTAGGACAAAAGAAAGTATTTGAGGTTGCAGATGATTGTATCACCCTATTGTTATGTCTTTAAGGATGCACCTTGTGAGTAGAACCTAAAGGAAGCACCGGGGTGGTAGTACCTGACTGTAGCACCTTGACAGTAAAACCTGATTATATAGCCATAGTAGTAGCACCTAGAAATAGCACCCAAGATATATCACCTGACATTAACATAATTGAAATGTCATATGATAGTATCACCATTATAGTAGAACTAGATTGTATAACCACGGTGGTATCACTAGATGGTATCACCTTGGAGGAATTTCAACGATGTATAATGTAACAATATCTCCCAATATAAAGAAGTTCCTTCTTTTTTAGAATATTTATATTTCTCAATTTATTCATTGATTAAAACTAATTTTAATGCATTATGTAAAGAATTGTGAATACATTTTATTGGTCTGTAAATATATCATCTATTTCCTAAATTTATAGATTCTTTTTAAATTTTTCAATGATAGTTTTTTATGATATCAACATTTAATGTCAAATTAAAACCATTTCTAACCTATATAGTTTCAAATATGATATTTCTAAATAAAATTTTTGTTATTCTATTTTTAATTCCCCCCCTTCATTCTCTTGAGACGAGATCTTCCCAAATCCATCTTCATTGTATTCATGGATCCACATTGACAGTGTTTTCTCAGGTTCTCCCATATAGTTTTTTTCTTCTTGGGTGTACACCATTATTTTTAAAGAACCAATTTGATGTAAGACTCATTTTTATTGTTAGGGAATTTCTCGTTTTCTCCTTCATTTTTACCATCTAGGGATGGATACTTATGATTATCTGGTTAAAAATGGTTTCATATAAATTAATAAATAAAAATGTATTTGTTAAATGCATTTTTTATGAAAGGATTTGTTTAAAATGATTTTAAATCTTTTTCATATTTTGATATTTTATCTCTCTATGTTGTTGTATCAAAAAAATCATGTCCTCTTCTAAAACATAATTTTTTAGGTTTTTATATATTATCTGATTCAAATGGTTTGTGGTTTTTGTGAAACCACCATAACAAATGGGGAAACACTTATACTCCACAAATTAATTAGATTCACCGTAATATATGGTGTATGTGATTGTACACTGAAATTAAAAAAGATTAATATATCAAATACCCCATTCCTAATTTATAATATTCATTATATTTTCAGTATCATATTTTGGATGTAGTTTAGTTTTGTATATTATTTTTTATGATGTAATTCATGGCTAGTGGATTTTTTTTGATGAGAATGGGGGTATTGGAGGTTATGTGGTTGTGTAACAAAGATGATATTTTAGTTGAGTTGTGGATATTCCGATGGGATGAAAAAGTGGTTGTGATGTGTTGTATGGTGGATGGTCGATGTTGTTTTGGGGATATTGAGTTCTTTCAAACAAGCAAAGGGTTCCATCCTACCTGACATCTGGCTCAACATGTGGCATGGAACAAGGTACTTTATCGATCATGTTGTGCTAGAAACTAGTGCATCGGAATCAACAATTAAATTTTTCTGAATTATTTTAACCCTGATAAATAATCATGAATATTTTTCAAAAATTATATATTACACCACGATCAATATCTAGAACCAATGGAGATACAAAAATTTCATAATATGAATTTTTCAACTTTAACAAAAACACATACATAGTAAAATTTGGAGGAGAAAAACTAGACCACTACTCAAAAAATTCATTGTAATAAGAGGTCAATCACTATAAATCCACCTCAACAAACACTTTCAGGAAATTTACAATATAAATTAGATCTACCATCACCACCGTGATACATCATTCCTTTAACTGGGTCAAACATATGAAGGTCTATAAACGCACGATGGTATATATAGGGTTTGAAAAAAATTCCAGTAGGAATCTACCTAATATAAAATCCATACCACAACATTACACAACAAATTAACATTCCAATTTTAATAAAGTTGGTGTAACCATTTTAATAAATAATTTTAATGAATGCATATTATGGAGAACATGGTTGAAATTATAATATAAATAATTTCCATTGTACACTTACGGTAATAGAAATATCAAAACATAGTTCTTAATGCAATATCTAAAGGTGATAACACTAGTGGGGTCCTAGAAACCTCTTACCTTAGTGAAACATGTTATACAAACAAAAACCCATAACATCCTCTAGAATGAGATTCTATAGGAGAACACATCCTGAGGTCTAGTGGTATTAAATAATCATCATAGTTCATTAAGGGTTCAAGAATCAATCTTATTAGAAGATATAATTCTAATTCCCTACTAAGCCAACAATAATACTAGTCCCATTCTACCTACTGAGATTCCTTGGATTCCCTTTGTTCTAATTGCCCATTTCACATGTCACATAGATAACCATTTTTTGTATACACTCATCATACGATATGAATTAACATGAAAAAACATTATATATCAAAGGAAAAACCTATTTAATATCTATATGCACAGAAAATAAATTTCGATACACGTGTCACAATAATTAAATAAATTATAGAACACATTTAATAATCGCAATAAAGATGCAGACAAAAAACACAACCACTCTCATTTGGAGAACAATATATCAACACATACTCCCCACAATACCATTTAAAAATAAATTTCACATCATTCACAGAATACATAGAACCCATTTATGCTAAAAATAGTGCATACCAAAATCATCTAATGATGATAAATCATGGAACCGCTAACCTCAGGATTAGATTATTTTGGAATCCAGTGGAAAAAAATGACTACACCATAAGAAGAGTTTATAAAAGAAATATGAATCTAAAAACCTCATGATCTTACCAAATTACTCAGTATTACACCCTCATTAGGAAAATCAATCATATTGAGAAGTTAAACTCAAAGAGAGAGGAAGAATATCATAGGAAGGGGGAAGAACCCAAGATATTAAGGGATTTCTTGATGATTATTTGAATTTAGCCTACCATATCCACCAATGGAAGGAGGTCTAGTGGATTGAAGAGGGAAAGGGGAGGATCGTAGGTATTTTTAGCACAAATGGGTACTGTAATGGTGGATTTGGGGTTAACATTTTAGAGGTAAAAGGGTAACATATATAATTTTTATGACCTAGAAATCCACATGGTTATCCCTCATAGTTTTTCATACATTGAAATAACTATACGGTCTCCTGTGTAAAATAGGAAACCATACCCATGGTTTTTCTATGGATGGATCATGAATATCTGATAGGCCACGTGTTGTATACATTTCCACTGCACATGGCACACAATATCTCCTCTACTGGCACATGGTTTCTCCAACCCATAGGCCAACCAAGCACCACCCGATGTAAGGAATTAAAAATCCATTTTTACAAATAATTCCCTATAACACAAATAATAAAATATAGTACCAAACATAATAAAAATATTTCCTCTAATGAATTCACATATGTGAGGATTTTCTACACTATGAAAACAATCTACCCTTGGAATGTCATCCCAAATTCTAATTAGTGAACAACAAAAAATACTTCTCTTAAACCCATGAAATCGTCTCCCATGTCACATTCTCATAATTCCTATGTTTCCAAAGAACATGGACCAATCTTATGGGCATCCTAGGAATCAAATTTCCAAGGAATCCATAATCTTTACTCAGCACTCAAACATGAACAATAGGGTTCCAATTCAAACTCTTTCAAATTCAACAATAAAATAGGATATCTATTATAATTTTATAAATGAGATAAATGTTACACATCATTGATTGATGAAAATTGATATTAAAAATATTACATTTTTTCCACATTAGAAACTCTTTTAGAAACCTCAAAAGATTAAACATACATTGGTAGCAGCTCCCATTTATTACCATGATAAGGGAAACCCTGGAGGGGTTCCAATTTTATAAACACCTAATCATCCAAATAGAATTCTAATTATTACATATTACTGAGATTTATTAAAATTATGGTGCCTCTACACAACCAATAGTCATTTCATGATAAATTTTTCTTTTTCAGACATTTACTGAACCAAATTTATGCCCAATACTGAGGAATCACACACCTCTTCCTAGCATAATGGAGACCTCCCTTGAAAACCATAATGTGCCTCAAAAGGATCAATTAATATTAATAATTATTCATTATTTTTATAATAAGGATAGAGAAACTCCAAGTGGATATCCCACAAACCGCTGGGATCCGACACATGTGCACTGAGAATATCTTCCATGATCTGATTCGCCCACTTCATTTGACCATCAGTTTGGGGATAGTATATTATACTCAACATGATCTGTGACCCTATTTCAATTTCAATTAAATTTATATATAATCATGTGAAATATGATTCCTTATCAGAATAAATTTCTATTATCACACCATGAAACAACACTATCTATTAAATAAACATTTTTCACAACTCATCCTCTTTGGATGAATCCCCAATCGAAATAAAAAGGATTGATTTGGTTATATAGAAAATAACTATCCAAATTGAATTTAATCACAAGGGTGTATGAGGAATGACAACATTCAAATCATAAGAAACCTCATCCCATATAGAGGCTGGAATTGGTATGGGTTGATTTAAATAAAATGGTCTTTAGTGCTTTGCTTTAACCTGGTGACATGTATAACACTTGGATAAGAAGTATTCTATCTCCCTCCTAATACTTGTCCAATATAACTAATGATTCACATCGTAAAACATTTTGATTACACTAGGATTAATGGACTACTTAGATTAGTGGCTATCTAGCATCTCCACCTATCTCAATAACAACATAACTACAATGCGACCCCTGGATAAAATTTGACATGACATAACCACTATTCACCAGGAACCACCCCAACATTTTAGAAATAGATATAATGATGGAATAACTCGTCACTTTGTTTCTAATACCTAGCCAAATCTATAAGGCAATGATTCAACTAGACATGTTCTAAGAATACATCTCTATTGTGCTCCTTTTTCTCCAAATACAACTAGGAAAAAATGCCCATAAATGTACACTCATAACTAAAATATTTCAATGCATTCAATTTCAATTTCCTCCTTAAGGTACCTAATAAAAAATTATCTTTCCCTATGGTTTAGAAGATATCAAAATCAAACCCCTAATAGTAATCAACTCATTGACATTTTCCCAAATTCAAGTCATTTTTGGATAATATCTTAGCTAAGATCTTATGATCACAATAGATCACAAAAATATCTCCATAAATATAATGATTCTCCATATTCAATGAATGAATTACCACAAATAATTCTCAATCATTGGTTGTGAAATTATTTTTACATCAATGGAGTTGTTGTGAACCGTACTCCACCACTTTCTCTTCATGCATCAACACACATCGAACCCCCATACCTGAGGTATCACAGTATATTTCATATCCGTTTTCAAATTCAACAAATATCTAAACATGTTTGTGTACAAACACCACTTAATATACTCAAATTCCTCCAGGAACTCTTGGAGCTACAAGATCTTATCCCCTTTCTACGCAAAATATGTTCTTGTGTGATGCATAATTATAAAAGTTCTGAAAAAATAGCCTATAATACCCTTCAATTCCAAACAAACATATGATCTCAAATTCCACTATTTAGTTGTTCTAATGAAATCATAAAAGTGATCTTATTAGGTTCTACTAAAACCCCATTCTCTAAGATGAAATTTTATAGTAACATTTCATCATTTATCAATAAAGTGCACATGGAAATCATAGCATAATTATGATAGTATTAATGAATACCCCAAACATTCCTCAAATACTTCTTGGGCTCATCCATATTCCTTATATAGTATAGGATTTAATCTAAAAATATGAAAATATATTAGTCAATATACATGGGGAACACACTTTTTATGATCTCTAAAAATACATTTAGAAAATTTTTCTACCTAAAAATTATGAAAAAGTACTCGAAATTTCCATACCTATATAAGAATGATATTTTAGTAAAATCCAAATCTATGACTCTAACATGGGGATACCCAAAATGAAAATAAATGTTAGAGAATCATACATACCAATTAAGATACTCTAAAGTTTCATAATTATGGTAAATATTTTATTCATTCTTGATATTCACCTTATTTAGCTTCCAGTATTCGATGAAAAACTAGAGATATCCATCACCCATCATTAGAAACAATTCTGGATAACACCAAGGTGAGATTGTTGCGAAAATGAATACTTTTGGATTCCAAATTTCACACCTATATCATTAATTACCAAAACTCGGTGTTTTCCATACTCTATGAGGGAAGAAATATTGGATATGATCCCATGGATAAATCAATGGTGAACTCTATATCACATTTCTATGGAAAAAATAAATATTCATCTGGAAATACCTTTTGGAATTCCACCACAACATGATGTAATCCACCCTCAAGAACAGTACCATAATCCTCTAATATCAGTGATTATATTTGAAAATAAATATTTCCAAATTCCAGATGTGAATGTCCATAATTTCATGACGGAAGATCTATTTAACCATGAAAAACATGCATACTCCCATCAGGTGAAACAAAATTTACTAACCACTGATAACAATCGATGTATGACAAAAAATGAACCATACAATCCATAACAAATATCATTTCCTAGATTTCCATCACGAAAATCAAGAGATCACATTCTAGATCAACCCTTAGGATGTTGAGTGCACAATACAGACATCTAAACCCCTACTCTAACTTTTACCAAGTGTTGTCTACAACTCCCCCACATGTGGTATATTTTTAGTAGAAAATTTCAGAAATCCATGAGATGTGATGAAATAAAGGAAACATATGAACAAGTATCAAACTAATAAACAACTAAATATGATTCAATAATAATGGTTCCTATAACTATAATATGTCCTGAGTCATTTTTAGCCAGTGCATAACCGAATGCATGAATATTCCTCTTCTCTGTCAGTGTTTGAGAATGACCATTGGCATGTGCCTCTACCGTGAAATGAATCTGTCAATATGTGTATCCAACACTTTCACAATGACCTCCAAACCAAGAACCTATTTTCATAGATGGTTCTGATATGGATGAAATACCTTTATAGGATATAGATCATGCATCACGATGATATGGGAATTACACATTTCAAAGCAACTTCTTCTTCCCCAATAGTCCACAATGATGGAACGGTATTGGTGGGGATAAACTTTATAACCACATTTTTCCATCATTCCCACAGTATTGGCATAAAGTAATAATCCATGTAATGTCTTAGAAGAAAAAAATCTTTAAGGATCACATGTGCTACTACCACACCACTTTTCCTCCTAATTTCACTTCCTCTTATTTTAATATGAACATACACTTCCTTGACTCACTATAAAAACATAACCACAGTTTCTAGACATTACACTATTATTGATCTCCTCTATCAAAGCATCATTGAGACCCACATTATAGGTATATAACTAAAAAAACACATGAGACTGAATATCCCACCCCGACACCATCTTATAACATTAATCCTTCATGATCCCATTAGAGATGACATCGTGTTTGAATTGATCCAATTCTTCCAAGCAGTTTCCTTACATCAATATTGTCTGATCCCCTTAGTGTTGATCTAAAAAATCCCATTACATGTAAAGGAGTTATGTCTTAGAGAAATATTAATCATTAAAGGCAGCCTTGATGTATTTGAAACCGATATTATCATGATTCCTAGCCACAACCACTTGGTCCAACATCCTTTTAGTGGGACCTTACAATAAGAACGATGTACATTTCACCCAGACGGCATCAGAAATGTAAAGAAAACTGAACATCTTCTTGATTTTATAGAAACACTAATCATCCTATTGAGAAATTTGAGATTCCATGGATGTTATAAGGATTTTACTTTTGGAACACCTATTCCATTTCATTTCAATAACCCGGATTGGCTTTCCCATATTGAGGAGGTCTAGAGCCTGCTCCCTGAGTCCTAGATGCGATACCCCTAACAACAAATTATACATGTATCTGATCAAATGGTTAGGGGGAACTTTCTCAAGACTGTTAGAAAATTTTTAGATGAACCCTCTAGGGATGTCTTTTTCTTCATTAAATGAAAACAATGGAAAACAACCACAACCAACACAAAATTCTGAAAAAAAATCAGCACTAAAAACAAATATAAAAAATTACTCTTATAAAAAAATCATATCTATCATAATAACAGACAAACCAATTCACCCTAGATAAATTCCTACACAATGTCTCAATATTAAACATATATCCTAGATGATATGTTAAACCAAATCCCACGTAAAATGGTGAATCAATGTATTCCTGATGTGTGATGTCCTGAAAATCCACATTCAATATGAAACTTAATCCTTGAATATCATCCCTATGGTCAATCTATATATTCTAATATAAGGTGATCTTGTGAAAGAGAGATATAATGATTAGATAACATTTTTTCACAAAATGGTATTGGGTGACATCTTACATGACACAATACCTAGCTAGTGGTATAGTCTGATGGGTATTACAAATAACAGTTGGTTAGAAAATAGTTCTAATGAATCAATACTAATGTTTTTTGGAAAAATTTAAATCATGATAAAAAATCATTAAGATTTACCCATAGTAAATAATTATACCAAGATCAGTTTCAATAAAAGTAGATACAAAAATCATAGTAAATCATTTTACCACATTAACCAAATCTAAAATACCAAAAACAGGAGTGGAACAAACTAGACCACAACTCAAGAACCTTCATGAAATAATAGGTAAATTTCTGTCGAGACACCTCCACCAACACCTAAAGGAAAAGAATTCTTGAAATCGTGTCTACCATCACTACCATCATACATAGTTCCTTACCTGGTTCAAACATAAAAAGTTCAACATACACCCGAGGGTTTTCTTAGGGTGTGAGAGAAATCCTAGTAGGATATCACCCAAATGAGATTCAATGCACCAAAATTACCTAAAAACAAAAATAATGTTTTATGGTTGAAGTTGGGGATTTTTTTAACAATAATATTTAGGAAAGAATTTTATTAAAAAAATTATTGAATGTATAATGAAATCAAGTTCCACAGTATGATGACAGTAAGCATAAAATTATAAGATATCACAACAGGTAATGTAACTTCCCTAGTAAATAAAAAAAATGAAATTTTCATATTAATTAATAATTTTGAATTAAATATCAATTTTACTTTAATAGGGATGCTATGTTCTATGTAATAACTGACATGAAAGAATGGGTTTCTCCAAAAAATATCACGTTTCACACAAGGCTGAGTCATACTAAAAAATACAAATACAATATTATTTCCAACACAAGTTAACCCCTAGACGTCTTATTGGAGGGAATGAACTAAACTAACTAAAATAGGATTATGTATTCTTTTTAAATTTTATTTCATTTATCCAATAAATTTTAGGAGATTTAAATAAGAATGGATCCAATTTTAAGCATGAAATAGTCTAATGTTCTTTAAATGGTCGATTTACCACCATTTGATGGTGAACCCTTTTTAAATCATATTTGTGGGTCTTTTATATGATTTAATTTTCAAAATAAAATTATTTTTTTAGAATTGGGATATCACAATTTAATTTGTGTAAAATATTTGTATTTTTCTGATAATGATCATTTTTAATTAATAGTGAAAAATTATGCATTTTAATTCAAAACTTCCCTTTCATCAAATTTATTGAAATGGTTACATTAACCTTTTAATTGGTTTGAAAGATTAATTTTATTATATTTTTACCATTTAATCAAATTCTGGTCATTGAATATAAATTAAGTTTGAAATTTGACATAAACTATTGTCAATCTTTGGATAGTTATTATTTCTTAAAAACACACTTTTTGGTTTCGACAATGGGAAGTAATTTTAAATTAATTTCTGCAACTTATTTGTTTTGAATTTGAAAAAATAAATTCCATATTTGGAATCATGAGTCTTATATTTTTAAATAGGTATCTTTTATTTTTATACATTATTAATAGCAACTTCAGTAAATAATTTAGTTACCATGGTTAAAGTGTAAGCTTTGTAAATAAGGGTAATAAATAATATTATAATAATATTAAATTACCCTAACACGTGTGGTAATCCAATTTTATGATACATTTTTGACCACTGTCATCCATTGGTCGATTTTGGGACCCCATAGAGCCACATTCAAGTGAAAGTAACATTTTATAAAAAGTAATCTAATGATAAGGAAAATATAACTAATATATATATATATATATTATTAATCATGTTTTATATGCGGTTCTATAAGTGATCACTTCAAATATAAATAATCATTGGAAAGATAAAAATATTACATAAATCATTGTATTGTATTTATAATTTTTATATATAAAATAAATAAATTTCATTATGACATAATGGTGATATAGTAATTGCTTCATTAATAAAGAATTCAAATAAATGATATTATACATATTAAAATAATTGTATTTTGAAACTTTTCAGGAAATCCATGAATTTGAGGTATAATAATGAATTGGTATCATTAAATCAAGGTTGGTCATTAAAAAGAATCATGTTGTTATATATTTCATAAAATTCATGATATGAATAGTGTATAAATTGACATAAATGAGTTTTTAAAACAGTAAATATTTTATTAAATGATAATATAATCCTAAAAATATAATATTTGTCCAAATGACATATATGTTGTTACAAATGGCATTAGTGATCCATTTTGGGAATCTTGAGATGTTATAGTAAATATTTTAACCATATAGTATGAATATATAAGATGACATGGTAAAAGATAAATAATATAACAAATGGATAAATAAAAATAATAAAGAATAAAAAAATCCAAAACCTATCCAATTATTATTTGATAAATTTATTTTGACTTATATGCACCTTATCTTCGAATCAATTATTTTTTTGGTCCTTTTGAAACTGAAAATAATTTTATAATAAACTAACACCTTCAAGCATTTCTAATGAGCCCTCCTCCCACTAATAAGAGTATAGCACCTCTAACCCATTACACACAACTCTCAAGCCTCTTGGCTTATCCAAAATAAACATCAATAATCTCTAAAACCCCTATACTACTCATAGAATCCTTACCCTAGGTAGATGACATATCTAGAAATCATTTTGGTTCAAACCAAAGGTAGTTACTTAATTTAAACGAAATTAATGATTGAATGAGTCAAGTCGGACATGAGGTAAGGGAACCATTCACCGCCCTATTTTTTCGAAAACATCATTTTGTTTAGGTATTTACATTTAAATTTGTAAATGATTTGATATGTTATTATATATTCATATTTCTATACATTTTATGTCAATGTGATGAAAGACCATTTTTCTGTCTCATCATTACATTTTATGAATTTTTAAGTGACACTATTAGGATGCTGAATTTTTTTAAGGGAGATTCTTAACACAATTTTGTTTTCAATGAGACATACTTTAATTTATACAATCACTTCTTTTATTGGGTTTATAATACCATTTTACTTTTAATTTCATTTAAATGGAATCTTTTTACTATAGAAGCCTTTTATTATATGACAAAAATAATTTTTCTTTTTAATATACGTGGTGACAATGACCTTTCAAACGCCGTGTGAATTATTTCTATATTTTCCATCCTTGACATGCCATAATGTTTTTAAAAGAAAAATAAATAGTATATTATCTTTTTTACTTATTTTGGTATTGAAAATGGTTTTGATAATGGATTCATTAGGTCAATATATTGAAATCATATATTGTGATTTCGATGTTAAAATGTTTTATTTGCTTTATGATTATCCATATGTTATTATTATGTCCTGGTTCTTGGGAATTGTTTAAATATATGGGTGGTTCTATGATAAACATAGGGACATTGATCCCTAGATAGCTCTCTAATTCATTGGATAACATGACAGAGGTAAACGTAAATTTTTCTCCTAAGATATTTAGGGAATATACTATGATGGGTATTCCAAATGTAACTCTCTATGTAACATTGAAAGCTACAATGTATATATGATGTCGATGCCATAGGTTACCTTTAGGATTTATGATTTCTATATTTTATTCATTAATCGTAGTATTTCATGAGTAATGTTAAAGAGCTTATGTCTTGTATAGATTAATGTATTAATGATTTATTTCTTTTATAACCCTTACTGAGCTTCTTATGCTCATCACATGTTTTCAAATTGTTTTTCACATTGTATAAAAAAGTTTAATATAATGGATGATTTCACGAATATTTATATCATGAAAAAAATTATTGTTTTGTTTTAAGAGTTTTTATTTTATGAAATAAATGGATACTAAGTAGAAGTGTCTACTATGTAATTTTTTGGGATGTAATGTAATAGTTATGGCCTAATTATCTAAAATAATAAACATGAAAATATCCTAATTGTTAAATATTAACATATTTTAATATTATGTAATGCATATGTATGGGTCCATATTGTTGGTATCAGAGGTCGGTTAAGCCAACTTTAGGAGTTGGTATATTAAAAAATTAATATACATAAATTAATTTCTGGTCAAACTGAAATAATATAGCAATTGAAGATTACCATGTTTCATCGACTAAGAGATTTATGTGAACATAATGGTTTTTTTTTAATAGGAATCATGGAATCTATATTGGGAAGCCATACCAAGGGTAATGAGATTCCAAATCAGCATCCCAAGATGGTCAGAAATAGAATGGAATAGTTTTTTGCAGTTTTGGCTTAGTTGACTCACGTAATATTTCGTGGTTCTGTTTATAAATGATATTTCAGTATATTCTAAAATTAAATTGGAGAATGAATGTCATTTAGGGGTTTGTCATGGCCCATCCTCAGGGCCCATGTCATGACTACCCCAAGCCCGCCTTCCATAGGCCAGGGGCTGGCGACTAGCACCAAAGGCATAATCCCGAAAAGAATGGATGAAATTACCTTTAAAAATATAACACACACTGTCTGAACACAAGCCGAAGAAGCAAAAAGTACTAAAATTAAAAAGAAAAGTGTGAAGAAAGTAAGTGGGCTAGTATACAAACCCAAGTGAACAAAAATTACAAGTAAAAAAGGAAAACAGATCCTGGATTGTCCACTAGGGTATCCTACCTGAAGGTTTGGTACAAAACTCGGACAACTCATCCCTATGGTACGTCCCATATAGTCTAGCTCCGAGCAGCCTCCCGTCCATCACCGTCAGCCATGATCACTACTGACCTTCATTTGCACAGAACAGAACAAGGTGCGGGCGAAGCCCATGTAGGGGTGAGTATAACAATACTCAGTAGGAGACCCTGAGACCCTCGAAGGTCTCCCAGAATCCAAAAAGGATAAACCAGAGTATGAAGATACAATCACAAAGTATCAAACAAGCCTACATAGGTATATGTCGATACATATACCTACGTTATCAATCATAGTCCTGCTCCAACTCTTGATCCCAAAAACAAATCATTCCACAAATGAAGTAAAGTCAATGACCATGATTATAATGTTTGAAAGACATGACTCACCTCAAATAGGTATACATCTTTTTCGAGAGATAGTGATGGTCAGATGTAGTCACTGATTCATTTAAGCTGTCAGACCCACACATGATACAGGACCAGCTAAGCTGTCAAACCCACACAGGATATAAGGCCAGTTATTCTGTCGGACCCACATAGGATATATGAACAGAAGTCAGAACAATCATACGCACGGAGGATCCTGGTACAGTAGTCATCGTTGTCGAACACTTGGAGGATTCTGGTAATGTAGTCATCACTGTCGAACACATGGAGGATTCCGGTACAGTATCGTCGCATCCAGCCCTAGGATTCCCACACACAGTACGCTCAATTGCAGGAGGGTCCGCTCCTCGAGCCAAATGTCGATACATCAACTATCAAAAATTCCTGTGTTGATGTATCCCGTAGTTTTGTCTCATCATAAGGAACCCAAATGTGACAGATGGTGCGTCAATTGGACACCTGGTCTGTGAGTTATTTCAATTTCTATTCTAGGGTCCTGGTTGGTTTTTAGGCTCAAATGAACCCGACCATACTCCAACTGCGTCCGAACATCAAGTGGAGTATGCCAAAAGAATATTCTCACTCCAAGTTTTCCATCGTCGCAGTCGGTTTTTCATTCGGACACACGTAGCCCATGATGATGGCTAAACTGTGTAAATAGTTGTAGCGGGTGTGGGTCTGGTCCGACCCGCCCTGGTCTGAACTAGGGTCTAAACCGGTACGCGGGTGTGGCCCGACCCGAGTGGTCGGCCTGACCTAAGTGGGTGGCCCGAACCAAGGGAGCGGCCTAGCCGAAAGGGGCGGCCCGGCCCGAAGGCGCGGCCCGGCCCGAAGGCGCTTCCCGGCCTAAAGGCGTGGCCCGGCCCGAAGTCGCGACCTAACCCGTGGAAGCCCGGCCTAGGGGTGGCACGGCCGTGACAGCCCGGCAGAGGTCATGCCCAGCCGTGGGGGCCTGGACGAAGGGTGGCCCGGCCGAGGGGGGCTCGGCCGAGGCGGCCCGGCCAAGGGGGCCCGGCCGAGGTGGCCTGGCCCCTGGCAGCCCAGCCGGCCATGCGAGGGAGGGGGTGTTGCACCCCAACATAGTTCGTTGAACAGAAACGGTACCTTGCACCAGTTCAGGGGCTGCGGGACCCAGTTGTTCTTGCATGTCCAGATCCACGGGGGTCGGCCCGACAGGCCGCCCCCAGACCTCCACCGAGGCGCGATGGTGTCATGGTCCTCCTGATTTCTGTGCGGCATGACGACACCATGCCCTCACCGCTGCGGTGCGACCTATCCGCGACCTTCGGCACCACCGCGTGGCGCGACGGCACCGTGCTTCTCCATCCATCGCGGCCCTTCCGGCCACGGTTCCTCTCTGGTTAGGCATAACAGCACCACACCCCTTTGTCGCAACCCACCCAGGTCGCAGTTCTGCACCTCTGGTGTTGCGCGACGTGATGGCATCGTGCCTCTTTCGTTCACCACAGTTCTTCTCCAGCGCGGTGCGATGGAACTGCTCCCTTTTGGCTCTGCCTCTGATGTCAACCAAACAAGAATCGATGGAGGGGTTTCTGGCCATGTTTTTTCATCCAGCACCCTCTGTATTATGTGATAACCATTGGCCACTGTAAAACCAAAATAAACCTCAAAGATCAAGGGTAAAATTCATATATTAAGATAATCAAATCCCACTACCTTGATTCGATGATTGTTTATTGATGATGGCGTCATTTCGTTGACGTCGGGGAGTGGCTGAGGAAGAAGAATCGTCGACGTTCTTCATGGGCGGCTTCTTCTCTTTTAGCTTGGTTTATGGTCGAGGACATTCGTCATAGTTCTTGAGAGATGAGGATCATTCTTCGTTGAGAGGATTTCATTCTTCCAAGAGTTCTCCCAAATCTCCACCAAAGAAAAATCACCAATCCAAAATAAAATAATATTTTCTCTATTATTTTATTTTTGATATACATTTCAAAAGAATTGAAAATAATCCATATCACTAAAAATTAATTAATTAAGGCATTAATTAATCACTAGGTGGGTTGGCACCATTATGAGTGAAGGTGAAAAGGCTCCATAATAAATTGGGAGTTCCAAGGGTAAATGGGGGGTTAGGGGGGTTTGAGCTCGTTTAGGCCCCACCACATAATATCCTCCCAATGGAGGTTTTGTGCAGGTGGGACCCACCTCTAACCCCCCTTTGAAGATTTTAACTACCATTCAAATAAAAATATGCTAGACATATATTTATTTAATTTATTTAGAAACCCCAATAATTAACATCCATCCTCGATAAAACACAACTATGATAATGGTCTCCTTAAGCGAATACTGATGTTGTGAGTTCAAAAGTGCCCTGGGATTTCAATTCAGAGCATCGGTTCAATTGATATAAAAACTCGCACTTACGTTTACTGAAAATACCTGAAACAAACTTTAGAAATTGATTCTGGGCACACCAGGGCATGGAATCTGGTGCCGTCAGAAACAACGGACTCATAAAATTATCATGTATTTAAAAAAAATCCATGGAAATTCCGGGTTTTTAAAATATCCCCACCTTATGGATTTATGTCCCCAAAATCTACAACTCACGCTAATGAAACAAATTGGGGTACTGAGCGCGTATCTGAACCTCCCGCTCCAATGTTCTCTCCTATAGGTTCTCGTGCTGCTAGAAAACTCACACCTGTGGAATTAACTATCCACATAGGACCCACACATGTCGATCTTCAATCTCCACTGGAACCTCTGTGAATTTTGCCCTGTCATTGATGACCAGCTCCCCGTAGTCGATGATGTGGGATGGTTCATGTACCTATCTTCTCGGCTAAGATACGTAGAAGACGTCGTGCACCCGATGCAACTGAGTTGGAAGTGCCAGGTGGTAAGCCGGCTCGCCTACTCTTCTGAGGACCTAGAATGGTCCTATAAATCAAAGAGATAACTTTTCGCCTTTGCCAAATCCCCGTAGACCTCATCGAGGTGAGACCCGTAGAAAGATGTGATCATCATCCTCGAACTCCAGTGGTCTCTGTCTCCTATCAGCATATGACTTCTTCCTACTCTGTGCAGTCTTCATCCGGTCATTGATGATCTGCACCTTCTCCGTCCTAGCCTACACCATCTCTGGTCCTACAAGTGTTGACTACCCTAGGTCATTCTAGCAGAGAGGTGATCTGCAAGGTCATCCGTACAGTGCCTCGTGAGGTTCCATCCCGATGGTGGAGTGGTATCTATTGTTATATGAAAACTCTACCAATGATAAGTTATCCTCCCTTGTATGATTGAAGTCGAGGATGCATGCACGGATCATTTACTCGATAGTCTGAATGCTCCTCTCAGTCTTGCCATCCATTTGAGGATGGAAGGCAGTACTTAAGCAAAGATGCATCCCGAAAGCCTCAGCCAACCCCTTCCATATCCAGGAAGTGAAACATGCATCTTGATCAGAGACGACCGTCGATGTCACGCCATGAAGCCGTACAAACTCCTTTATGTAGAGGCATCCCATGCTCTCTTCTGAGCCATGATCTCTGATTAGTAAGAAGTTGGCTGACGTGGTGAGTTGGTAGACAATCACCTAGATAGAGTTGTATCCTCTAGATATTACATGGAAGTCCCGTCACTAAATCCATGGAAATCCCGTCCCACTTCCACTCTAGGACCTATAAGTGCTGAACCAAGCCTGATGGAACCCAGTGCTCTTCCTTCACTTGCTGAAAAGTGAGGCATCCTGAGACAAACTCTGCTACTGCCTTCTTCATACCTAGCCACTAGTGCTATCATTGGAGGTCCTGATACATGTTCGCAACACCTCGATGTACCGCTAGAGGAGATGTGTGGAACTCCCCCAACACTTCCCCCTAAAGTGAAACGGGTACCATGGTACGTCCTCTAAAGAGAATGGTGTGCTCTCTACCTTCATAAAATCCATTAGGTGCCTACCCTATGGTTATCTGAGCATGTCGCATCTCACATTCAAAGTCCTCACGATGTGGCTCCATGACTCGTTGAAGAAATGGAGGAGTGACTGTGAGAGACTGCAGAAAGGCTGCTCCATATCAATCCACAAAGATATCTACAATGCGTCCAGCTGCTCTGTTGCCTCTACTAGTAGATGAATTCCTGATCTCACACTCAGAGAATCTTCTAAAATGTTCCCCTTCCCAGGATTATAGACCTTTTCAAAGTCATAGCCTCGGAGGAACTCAAGCCATCGTCGCTGTCTCAGGTTCAGGTCTTTCTATAAGAATAAGTACCTAAGACTCTGGTGGTCATAGTAGACTGTAAAATTCTCTCCTTTCAGATAATTTTTCCACATATTCAAGGAGAATACCACTGATGCTAACTATAGGTCATGGGTAGCATAGTTCTATTCATGCAGTCTCAACTTCCGAGATCCACATGCATTCAATGCTTGCTCATGCATCTAGACACACCCAAGTCAGGTCTGTGATGCGTCGCAGTAAACTACATACCCAACTCCCTCCTCCTGTAGCCTCAAGTTGGGAACACAAGTAAAACTTTTCCTCAACTCCGGAAAGATATTTTGGCATCTCTCTGACCACATGATGGGTTGCCTCTTCTTCGTCAATACTGAAAGCGGTGTTGCAACTCTGGAGAAGTCTGGCACTAATCCCCTATAGTTCACATCTAGTCCCCAAAAACATTGAACCTCCATCAAACTCCTTGGTTACTCCCAAACAAGAATTTCCTCGATCTTCAATGGATACATTGCAACTCCAGCCTCCTAAACAATGTGTCCCAGAGAGTGTAACTCTTGGATATAGAACTGGCACTTAGAGAGCTTACCATAAAGCTGGTTCTCTCAGAGTGTGTCCAGTACTACCTGTAAATAGTAGGAATGCTCCTCCTCAGTAGTCGAGTAGATCAGTATGTCGTCAATAAAGACTAATACAAAGTGATCGAGGTAAGGCTAGATAATCTTGTTCATGAGAGTCATAAACACTGCAGGAGTGTTGGTTATGCCGAAGGGCATATCCAAGAACTCACAGTGGACATATCGACACCTAAAGGTTGCCTTCTGCACATCCTCATCTCAAAATATGATCTACTGGTAGCCTAACCTATGGTCTATATTTGAGAACCATTGTTCTCCCTTGAGCTGATCAAAGAGGAAGTCAATCCTTGAGAGTGGGTACTTGTTCTTCACGGTCACCTGATTCAGGTGATGGTAGTCAACACAAAGTTGCAAGCTCCCATCCGCCTTCTTAGCGAACAAAATCAGAGATGCCCAGGGTGAAACACTATTTCAGATATATCCCTTCCCCTACAAGTCCTCCAACTGTACCCCTAGCTCATGAAGCTTGGTGGGAGCCATCTGATATGATGGATTAGATATCGGGGCCGTTCTGGGGTACAGGTCAATGTAGAAGTCCACCTCTCTGTGAGGAGGTATTCCTGAAACATTTTTATGGAAAACATTCTTGTACTGATCCACCACTATAGAAAAACATGATCTCCACACTTCAAATGCTCTGAGGATGGGACTAGCCAACTAATGTGTGATCGGCTACCCCTACTATGTGTAAGTCCATCCTGTACTGCAAAGGCTACCTTCTCGTCGGTGAAGGTGAACCTGGTCCCATCTGTGTGGATACACTACATATTGTGCCTAATACAGTCAATATGAGCATGAATTATGGATAACCAGTCCATACCCAAGATGATGTCATAAGGCCTCTACACCGCTACAAGAAGATCCCACCCGAAGCTCTCACCTCCTAGAGTAAGCTCACACTGGAGGCACCAGTGCATAATCCTCGAGTCTGCTCCCGTAAGAGTCTCTAGTCATAAGGATCAATCCAACGGCTCCGTCAGAAACTCCAAACACCTAACCGGGGCAGTGGAAATAATATAATGATTCACACCTCTGTCTATAAGTACTACAGAAAGGGTGGAGTAGACACAGATAGTACCTCGAATCATCTCAGGTGTGTAGTGGTCGTACGCCTCGACTGCCTGGAGCTAAGACCTCCTCTTTCCGCCAGCTCTATGTGGTCAGGGTGGACCTTCTGGTGGTGGTGGTGGTGGTGGTAGAGCCTCGAAATGTCGTCCACCACCTGCTGCTCAGACAGCTCCTCTGCCACGTCCTCCTCCTCCCGGCGGACCACCATGATCGATCATCTACCTCTTCCTAGGAGGTCCTTCTACTCTGTGTTTCTCATCTACATGGCAGGTCAGGCATTCTCAAGCCATGTGACCTTGCCCCCCACATGAATAGAACTACATGTTCCTTGTATAACTGGCTCTGTTTCGTGTTCCCCGCATAACCGAACTTGTATCTTGGAGTCGGCCAACTGATGGCCTGGTCTGCTTGGTCTTTTGCAATATCTTTTTACTACTGGTTGTAAAAGACTTTGCTATGTGCCACCTTGTGGTGGGTCTTGCTGCTGGTGACTGCTCAGCGAGAATATTATCCACTAGCAGGGCTCACTCCAGCACCCCCACCAGTGTGAGGATGCTGACGGGGATCATCAAAGCCATGATCTCACGCTTAAGTCCCTACTCGAAGGTCCGGGTCCTAAAGAATGGATCTCATATCATATTCATGGAGTAGCGTGAGAGGTCGGTGAACCTCGCTGAGTACTGAGCTACTGTAATGCTGCCCTGCTTCAGATGTAGCTACTCCTGAATCCGCACCGCATGAAGGGTGGCTGGAACAAACTTTGAGCGGAATAGACTCTCGAAGTCTTTCTGAAGTAATGATTCCTCATCATGCACCTAGAGCATCAATCTCCACCATCTTTCTGCTGTTGCATGCAGGAGAGTCGCGGTAAGGATCACCATGAGTTCGGCTGGTGTCCCTACCTATCTAAAAATTCTCTTGAAAGCCTCCAGCCAATCCTCAACTGCCTATGGGTCTATCTCTCTCATGAACCTGGGTGGCCTCTGGAACTGGAACTCGTGCAATTCACTCAGATGGCATGCACTCTCTACTGCTAGAGCTGGTGGTATCGGTGGCCCAGCAGGTAGAGGTACCGCTGGTACATCCGCTGTGATGGGGCCCTGCATCGAGGTCTCGTCGCTCGGTGGGCTACTATCTCATAAGTAACTCGGAAACCTAGTTGGCTACCTTCATTGGGACATCCTAAAAACAAACAGTCATGCCATGGTTAAAAGAGTATTCCTGGTGAGCTGACACAAAGTAATCATGAAGAAAACCTTTTCAAAGAAAACACACATCCAATCAGTGTTTTCATGCACTGATTCGGAGATCAGAAATCAGAGTACTAGTGTATGGATACGTTGGCCACCACACCAACACCGGATTCCCTAAACTGATAACCACACCCAAAACAATTAACACTATTTCTGTTATAAGAATCAGAGTCCAAGGTCTACGGTAGAACTGAATCCTCCGATACCAATTTGTCACGACCCGTCCTCGAGACCCGTGCCGTGACTACCCCAAGCCCAACCTCCATAGGCTAGGGGCTGGCGACATTCACCAAAGTCGTAATCCCATTAAAAAGGGAATTAATTGACTTTAAACCTATAACACACACTTCCTGAACACAATCTAAAGAAGAAATAATTACTAAAATAGAAAAGAAAAGTGTGCCGAATGTATGTAGTCCAATATACAAACCCAACTAAACATCATGTACAAGTAAAAAAGGCAAAACAGCTCTGAGATCACCCACCGGGGAATCCTGCCTGAATGGTAGGTACAGAACTCGAGAAACTCATCCCTATGGTACGTCCCATCTAGTTCATCTCCAAGCAGCCTCCATTCTGTCACCCTCATCCTCGATCACCACTGACCGTCATCTCCACAGAACACAACATGGTGTGGGCGATGCCCGTGCATGGGTGAGTATACCAATACTCAGTAGGGGACCCCAAGACCCCCGAAGGTCTCCCAGAATCTATAAAGGATATAACATAGTAGAGAGATAACATCACAATGTATCAACAAAACCTACATAGGTATATGCCCATACAAACACCTAAGATATCAGTAATAGTCCAACTCCAACTCTCGAGCCCAAGCACAAACCATTCCACAAATGAAGTAAATTCAATAACCATGATGATAATGGTTGAAATACATGACTCATCTAACATAGGAATACATATTTTGTAGAGAGATAGAGATGATTAGATGATGTCACTGATTCATCTAAGCAGTCGGACCCACATAGGATACCGGACCAACTAAGCTATCGGACCCACACAGGATACAAGACAAGCTATTCTATCAGACCTACATAGGATACTGGTATAGATGTCAGAACTGTTGGACCCACAAAAGATCCTGGTACATTAGTCATCGATGTCGAACCCACATAGGATTCTGGTACAGTAGTCATCGCTATTGAATCCATAGAGAATTCTGGTACAGTATCGTCATAGCCAGCCCTAGCGTTCCCACACAAAGCACACTGAATTCTGGGAGTGTCCGCTCATCGAGACAAGTGTTGATACATCAACTATCACAAAGTCCTATGTTTATCTATACCATAGTTCTATATCATCATAGGGATCCCAACGCTGTAGACAATGCATCAATCGGACGCCTGGTCTGTGAGTTATTTTCATTTCCGTTCCAGGGGCCAGGTTGGTTATTAGGCTCAAACAAACCTGACCATACTCCAACTGTGTCCGAACCACAAGTGGAGTATGCCAAAAGAATCATCTTTTTCTAATTATTCTATTTCCATTGTTGGTTCGTCGTTTCGACACTCGTAGTCCAAGATGCGGGCTAAAAGGTGTAAATGGCTGTAGCGATTCCGGGTCTGGTCTGACCCAGCTGGACTGACCAGGCCCGACCCGGTCCAAACTAGGGTCTGACCCGGTCCGTGGGTACGGCCTAACCCGAGTGGTCAGCCCGACCCAAGTGGGCGGCCCAAACCAATGGAGCAGCCGGACCAAAGTGGTGAACCTGCCCTAAGGTGCGGCCATGCCTGATGGCGTGGCTCGGCCCATGGGGGCCCGGCCAAGGCGGCCCAGCCTGTGGCTGCCCCGCCGTACACGCGAGGGAGTTGGTGTCGCACCCCTCCTCGTTTTGTTGAACAAAACAGGCACCTTGCACTGGTTTAGGGGCTTTGGGACCCGGGTGGTCCCGTATAAGGCCCCAGCCTTAAACCTTACTTAATCTTGAGTTATTACAAGATTACACATTGAGGATCTTTTCGGGTTTATAGTTTTAGAGAATTAGATCATAAAACTTGCATTACATTCCACATATAAACAAAGTGGTTACATAAAGATAGTATTCTTCATTCCCATCAATGGAAAACACATTTGAAATAAAACATGGATTATTTCTTGACACTTCTTTGACACTATCATCATATCATGTACCTTTCCCTTGACCTGTGAAAAACATTTCAAAAAAACTTGGGATGAGCATAAAAAGCTCAGTATGGGTTATAAAAAACATGTAAAGGAAACATGAGTTCATATATACATAAGAATGAAATCATACTTTACCCATAAAACATAGGCACTTTTACATACCTCATAAAATCATGAATAAATCATAGAAATCATAAGATATAAAGGTAACTTGAGGCATCCATAACATTCTTACGTAGGGAGTAACCCTCTTGGTTACGTTTGGAATACCCATCACAGTATATTCCCTAAATCTCTTCGGAGAAACCTTAACGTTTCACTCCTTCGCGTTACCCAATGCATTGGAGAGCTATAACGGGCTCACCCGCCGTTAGTTTATCACAGAACCACCCGTCTTCATAATAATGCCCAAGAACCATAACATAATCATATCACATAAAACATGCATAAAGGAAACATAAAATTTCCACATTTCAATCATGAGATATCAATACAACACATTGATTTAAAAACATTATGAAAACCATTTTCAATTCCAAAATAAAAGAAAAGTTAAACATGGTATTTATTTTTCTTTTAAAAAGAATGTATGGCTTGTAGAGGATTTCGAAACTCAAATAACGGTCACGACGACGGAGAAGTCATTGTCGCCGCATACGTACGACAAAAACATTCCCTTTTGTCGTTTAGTAAACGCTTCGTATAAAAAAGATTCCTTTTGAATAAATGTAAAAGTCAAAGGGGTTTATACACCGTATAAAAGAAAGTTGTGTATAAAATAAAATATGCCTCAACAAAAGGAGATTGAGATGAAGTCTCATACCTCGTATCCGACTTGACCCGACCGTTCTTTAATCTCCTGAATAATAAACTTGATTTAATCTCTACTTAATTATGAACTTTTTTCAAGTTCATTATTCCTTTTATACCATGTTATGAACATCATGTAATCATTTAAGTTAATAATGTTCATTTTGTCGGTATTTGGTTCTTAAGTCAAAAATAGACTTCTTACACTTACATGTTGTTAATTTGGTCAAAGGTTCATTATATCCAAAATGATATTAATGATTTGGATAACATATATAACATATATATTCATCATATACATGTATTTATAATATTATATCACATTTAGAGGTAAGAAATGAAATGCACCGTTCATGGAGACGGTAAGCCGTACGTACGCATGAACGCTACTTCCATTTCTATTTCGTATTTTATGGAATGGAATCATAATGATATAAGAGTATATTATAATTCCAGTATAATAACATATATAATATCATTAACTTTATCCTTTACACATCCCACATATGGTATTAACGAATCAAATCACTTTCAGGGGCGGTAGTCCGCACTTCCTAAAATGAAGATATCGTGTTTACCCATAATGGGAACCATAAAGGTATGCCCAAAATGAAAAAAAACAGAAGCTTAAGGAAAACATAAACATATTATATATCTTATATAAAAATAGTGACATCATAATGGCCACCTTTGATGGTGTTAAATGAGTATTTAACAATCATCATTTCGGGAGGCAGAATTTCGCCATCCACGGAAACCGTATGTTCTTTAACCATTTTATGTAGTTGTGTGAGAGTGTAGCTCAAATAAATCTTATATAAACATCCTAGTATATTTAAGATACTGGTGTTGTTACAATAGAAGTACATAACAAGAGTTTAGGGGGTTGGAGAAACAAAATAAAACAAATGAACATGAGAGAATGAATTACCTTTAAAAGTGTAACTCATTTTGATTTGAGCCTAAAGGCTTCCTTTGAAAGGATTCTGCCCAAAGGGAATCCTCTAGGATAAGGAGAGGGATGTGGAGAGAGTAAATGGGCAGGGTTTGGCCGAGCCAAAGGCTTGAAGAGTGTGTGAAATGAGGTAGAGGTGGGGGCCTTTTATAAGAGGAGAGGAGGGGCAGTTTTGGAAAGTAAAGAAATATTACTTTTCTTTGAAAATGTTTTTCGGTTTTAAAAGGTCCTAGATAAGGTGATAAGGGTTCGAAATAAACTCATCCAATGGGTTTTTGACATGTTTAGTTCATATATTTTACATTATCTTTCCATTTTATTTAAATCGTTAAATAATGAGGTCATCGCTGCATCATCATGATGTCATAAATAATTTAATTTATATAATGTCTAAAAATTATAAAAAAAATAATATGATGTAGGAAAGCTTTTTATATTTCCAATGACTATTTATAATCAAAAATCTGATCTTTATAACCCCATGTAAAAATTCTTTTCGTAAGACATATTATGTTTGTGTCATTTTTACTTTAACATTTAATATAAAGTTATTTATGTCATTTCCCAACCAAAGTGTCTCCATGGGGTCCCCAAGTTTACCCATGGCTTATCTTGGTCGGCCATGACACAACCAATAAGGTTGGGACATGTGTCAAGACCGTTTCATATTATTAAAGCATTATTTATACCTTAAACTACCCTAATTACCACTAATCGCGATTAAGAACTTAATAAGTTACTATTCACCAAAAAATTATTTTAATCTCATTGAACCACATTTTATTTCTTAATGACAACCATGTATGTCGGATTTTTGAAATTCAAAACCCAATGATGGCAAAATTTCATTTAAACGGAAAATCAGTTTTTATAAGTACCACTTAGTGGTTTCACTATTCATCAAAAATTGATGTTTTTCAGAATCTTACCAAAAATTTACCCTAAGCTATATTTGATATTCCGAATTCAAAAATGAAGTCTATTTTACAAAATTCAAAACATATAAGTCACATTAATTAATTTAATAATTAATTCCCGCTGTCAGAGCAAATAGCGTGTTTTTATGAAACAATAAGTATCAAAAGATTGACACTAGTTTGAGTCCAATTTCAAAGTGAAATTGATTCCAATGACCACCATTGGATTAAATGGAAAAAATATATTCATATTGCACATTAAGACCAATTCAAAAGATAATCTAATCATATAAATAAATTAGATTAAAAAGCAGTTTTGATGTAAAATGCATTATTTTGCACTATTCATTAAAAAATGAACATTGTCAGAAAAATATCAAAAATTCACACAAAGTAAATTTTGATGTCCAAATTATAAAGAATAAGTTTATTTTGACAAACATAGTTTATAAAATTGTCAAAAGATAGATTTAAAAAGGGTTTCCCATCATAAGGCAGTAAAATAATCTTTTAAGAATATTAGTGTATTCCATGCTTAAGATTGGATTTATTTTCATTTTAAGCCTCTAAAACACTATCTTAATCATTAATAGACATAGATAAAAATATCTATTATTCATTACTTACTTGGGATGTTACATCCTTCCCCCCTTTAGAAAATTGCGTCCCCGCAATTTATTTACTTATCAAATAAATGGGGGTACTTATCCCTCATTGCATTTTCAGATTCCCATGTTGCCTCTTCAATCATGTGGTTTTTCCAAAAAACCTTTACCTGGTGATTAAACTTATTCCGTAACACTTGCTCCCTGTGGTCAAGAATCTGGACCAGTTGTTCCTCATAAGATAGGTTCTCTTCCAGCTGAACTACCTCTGGACTCAAAACATGATATGGATCTGGCATATACTTTCTCAACATCAAAACGTGAAAAACATTGTGTACCGGAGATAAACTTGGAGGTAAATCCTCTCGGTATGCAACTGATCCAACTCTCTCCAGAATTTTGTATGGTCCAACGAACCTTGGACTCAACTTTCCTTTCTTACCAAATCTCATCACACTTTTCCATGGTGATACTTTGAGAAAAACAAGATCACCTACCTCGAAAGATAGATCCTTCCTCCGGTTATCTGCATAACTCTTCTGCCTGCTCTAAGATGTTCTCATGTGCTTCTGAATCAGTTGAACTTTTTCTGCCATCTCTTATACCATTTATGTTCCCATCAACTTCCTTTCACCCACTTCATCCCAGAAAGCTGGAGTTCGACACCGCTTCCCATATAATGCCTGAAATAGTGCCATCTGTATACTGAAATGAAAACTGTTATTATATGAAAATTCAACCAAAGAAAGGTGTTGGTCCCAACTTCCCTGATAATCCATAGAACAAGCTCATAGCATATCCTCCAATGTCTAAATTGTTTGTTCTGACTGCCCATCGGATTGAGGATGAAAATCTGTACTAAAATTTAATTCAGTACCCAACGACTTTTGAAGGCCTTTCCAAAAGTTAGAAGTAAACCTGGGATCACGATCCGATACAATGGAGAGAGGAACTCCATGTAACCTGACTATCTCTTTAAGATACAAATGGGAAAGTTGATCAAGAGAGAAAGTATCTCGTATAGCAAGGAAATGAGCAGATTTGGTCAAGCTATCAACAATAACCTAGATTGCATTATTACCTCGAGATGTCTTCGGTAATACCACAATAAAGTCCATGGATATATTCTCCCATTTCCACTCTGGCACTGGTAAAGGCTGATGCATCCCTTCTGGTAACTGCCGCTCTGCTTTAACCTGTTGACATGTCAAACACTTCACAGTAAAATCAGCAATGTCTCTTTTCATTCCATCCCACCAGTAATACTCCTGCAGATCTCTATACATCTTAGTACTGCCCTGATGAACTGAAAACAGAGAACTATGAGCTTCACATAACAACTCTCTCTTCAACTGTGAATCACAAGTCACACACAATCTCTTCCCAAATCTCAAAACACAATCATTATCAATGTTCAATTCAGGCAACTTACCTTTCTAAACCAGCTCTACCTTTTTCTGCAACTCACTGTCTTGCTTTGATGCTTGCTTGATTCTATCTGATAGAGATGATCTCACTGATACCTGAAACAAAACAGAAGGACTTTCTGCACCAACAACTTCTATGCCAAAGTTCATCAAATCCTTAACCAAAGGATCACGTTCCAAATGCAACATTGTTAATGAAGCATTACATTTTCAACTCAAAGCATCAGCCACTTTATTTGCTTTTCCCAGATGGTAATGAATTGTACAATCATAATCCTTGATTAATTCTAGACATCTCCTTTGTCTCATGTTTAACTCTTTCTGTGTGAATATATACTTTAAACTTTTGTGATCGGTATATATTTCACACTTTACTCCATACAAATGATGCCTCCAAATTTTTAAAGCAAAAACAACAGCAGCTAATTCCAAATCATGTGTAGGGTAATTTACCTCATGAGTTTTCAACTATCGTGAAGCATAAGCAATTACCTGATCATTCTACATTAGGACGCAACCAAGTCCTTTCAATGAAGCATCACTGTATATAACAAACTCACCATTCCTAGAAGGTAGTGCCAAAACTGGAGCATTCACCAATCTTTTTTTCAATTCCTGAAAACAATCATCACATTATTTTGTCCAGATAAACTTAACACCCTTCTGAGTTAGCTTAGTCATTGGACTAGATAACCGTGAAAAATTTCTAACAAACCTTCGGTAATAGCCTGCCAAACCAAGGAAGCTACGAATCTCGGTTACACTTGTGGGTCTTGGCCATTCTTCCACAACTTTTGTTTTTGCAGGATCAACAGTTATTCCATCTTTAGAAACAATGTGACCAAGGAAAGAAATTTTTTGCAACCAAAACTCACACTTGCTGAATTTCCCATACATTTTCTTTTCTTTTAAGGTTTGCAAGATAACCCTTAAATGTCTTTCATGATCCTATTTACTTTTATAAAACACCAAAATATCATAAATGAAAACCACCACAAACTTATCCAAGAACTCATGGAAAATTATATTCATTAAGTCCATGAATACAGCAGGTGCATTGGTTAGCCCAAAAGGCATTACAAAAAATTCATAATGGCCATATCTCGTACAGAACGCGGTCTTCGGAATATCTACCTCCTTTACCTTCAACTGATGGTACCCCGATCTCTGGTCAATCTTTGAAAAAAACTGAGCTCCCTAGATCTGATCAAACAAATCATCGATATGAGGAAAAGGATATTTGTTCTTAACAGTGATATTATTCAAGGCTCTATAATCAATGCAAAGTCTCATAGAACCATCTTTATTTTTAACAAATAAAATAGGAGCACCCCATGGTGATGTTCTAGGTCTAATGAAACCTTCCTCTAATAAATCTTGCAATTTCTCCTTCAAATCTAAAAGTTCAATTTGTGCCATTCGATAAGGGGGTTTTGAAATTGGCTTAGCATCAGGAACTAAGTCAACAGTAAACTCAACTTCCCGATCTGGTATTATTCCAGGAAACTCATTAGGAAAAACATCAGGATACTCATTTACCACTGGCACATCATTAATCAGAACAGTTCCTTTATTTTCAACGACGTGTGCAAGGTAACATTCATTTCCATCTTTTACAAGTTTCTCGGCCTCTTGATATGTTATCAAAAGTAAGGGTTCATTACTGTAATCAAACTGAAAGTCTTTCTGAAAAGAAACTTCTTTAGCTCTACAGTCAATCTTAGCATGGTAAATAGAAAGCCAATCCATACCCAGAATAACATCAAACTCTACTAGAGGTAGAACAATAAGGTTTGCAAATAGGTTCTTTCCACAGATAAGGATAGGATGATTCTTATAAATTCTTTTTGCCTCAACATTTCCCCCAGGTGTTTTTACCAAAATTTCAGGAGTCATTTCTTGAGATGGTATTCCCATTTTATTAGAAAAGGTTTCAGAGATGAAAGAATGTGTAGACCCCGAATCAAACAACACTCTGGAATAATCTGAAAAAACAAACAAAGTACCCGATACAACTTCATTTGATGGCCCGACATCTGCTGAAGTAGTTGCAAAGGATTTCACCAACCCTTTCTTCTTGTAGTCTAACTGCTTCCCGTCACTCAAGCTCTTTGTCGGACACTCATTTGCATAGTGACCCATCTCATTGCACTTAAAACATTTCACTAACTGTAAATCAAATTTTTTCTTACCTTCACCTTGATCCTTTTCAGTGCAATCACGAGCCTTATGTCCCATCTTACCACATCTGTAGCACTTTCCAGAATTCAGAAGACATTCCCCAGCATGCCTTTTGCCACATTTATCACAAACTGGAAACTTAGTTGTCTTACCATCAGACTTTTTTGATGAATTCTTACCTTTCTCCTTCCACCTCGGTCTCTTCTTCTGCTGATTGTTATAGAACACTTGGTCATTGAAAAACTCCATTTCCACCTTCTCAGCACATCGAACAAGCTTTTCATAACTTTTAAATTCACGAGAAGCTAATGCCCTTCGATATTTTGGCATTAATCCTGAGTAAAAACGATTGATTTTGCTATCAAGGTCTCGGATAAAATTTGGAGCATACCTTGCCAATCGAGTGAACCTTTCTTCATAGGCAGCCACTGAGTCTTCCTCTTACCTCAATTCCAAGAATTTCTTTTCCATCCTAAGTCGCACAGACTTAGGAAAATACTTCTCAAGAAACATACCTTTGAATTCATCCCAGTCGAGAGCATCAATCTCATCGGCATCCCTGATATTTTTAACCATAGACCACCACTGATCTGCTTCACCCTCCAAACGGTAAATAGCAAGACTAACCTTTTGATTGTCTGAACACCCCATGATATCAAAAATCTTTTCCAGTTCTATAATCCACCCTTCTGCTAGCACAGGGTCAGATGATCCTCTGAATGATGGTGGATGTTGCCTCATGAAATGTTCCACCACTGACATGTTCCTCTGCGGTTGATCTGGCTGATCTCGTGCATGGATACCACCACCATTTATAGCCTGAGTCAACTGCACCATTACTGCAACAAACTATTTAGTTCCAATTCCGACCATCTCAGGATGCTGATTCGGAAGGTTATTTCCTTCTGTATGCCTTCCTAGCACTGCTTCCCTGTTTCCTCTGCGGAAAACCATTCTGGACAAACATGTCTTAGATGAAGCAACATGCTAATCTTCGAATGCTATATCATTTCAAAAAAAATATTTTTGGATAATCATTTAATAGAATTATAGCTCCTAAAGTTATCTAAACCGACCTCTGATACCTACTATAAGGCCCCAGCCTTAAACCTTACTTAATCTTGAGTTATTACAAGATTACACATTGAGGATCTTTTCGGGTTTAGTGTTTTAGAGAATTAGATCATAAAACTTGTATTACATTCCACTTTTAAACAAAGTGGTTACATAAAGATAGTATTCTTCATTCCCATCAATGGAAAACACATTTGAAATAAAACATGGATAATTTCTTGACACTTCCTTGACACTATCATCATATCATGTACCTTTCCCTTGACCTATGAAAAACATTTCAAAAAAACATGGGATGAGCATAAAAAGCTCAGTATGGGTTATAAAAAACATGGAAAGGAAACATGAGTTCATATATACATAAGAATGAAATCATAAATTACCCATAAAACATAGGCACTTTAACATACCTCATAAAATCATGAATAAATCATAGATATCATAAGACATAAAGGTAACTTGAGGCATCCATAACATTCTTACATAGGGAGTAACCCTCTTGGTTACGTTTGGAATACCCATCACAGTATATTCCCCAAATCTCTTCGGAGAAACCTTAACGTTTCACTCCTTCGAGTTACCCAATGCATTGGAGAGCTATAACGGGCTCACCCGCCCTTAGTTTATCACGGAACCACCCGACTTCATAATAATGCCCAAGAACCATAACATAATCATATCACATAAAACATGCATAAAGGAAACATAAAATTTCCACATTTCAATCACGAGATATCAATACAACACATTGATATATAAACATTATGAAAACCATTTTCAATACCAAAATAAATGAATAGTAAAACATGGTATTTATTTTTCTTTTAAAAAGAAGTTATGGCTTGTAGAGGAAGCCGAAACTCAAATAACGGTCACGACGGCGGAGAAGTCATTGTCGCCGCATACGTACGACAAAAACATTCCCTTTTGTCGTTTAGTAAACGCTTCGTATAAAAAAGATTCATTTTGAATAAATGTAAAAGTCAAAGGGGTTTATACACTGTATAAATGGAAGTTGTGTATAAAATAAAATATGCCTCAACGAAAGGAGATTGAGATGAAGTCTCATACCTCGTATCTGACTTGACCCGACCGTTCTTTAATCTCCTGAATAATAAACTTGAGTTAATCTCTACTTGCTTATGAACCTTTTTCAAGTTCATTATTCCTTTTATACCATGTTATGAGCATCATGTAATCATTTAAGTTAATAATGTTCATTTTTTCGGTATTTGGTTCTTAAGTCAAAAATAGACTTCTCACACTTACATGTTGTTAATTTGGTCAAAGGTTCATTATATCCAGAATGATATTAATGATTTGGATAACATATATATCGTATATATTCATCATATACATGTATTTATAATATTACATCACATTTAGAGGTAAGAAATGAAATGTACCGTTCGTGGAGACGGTAAGCCGTACGTACGCATGAACGCTACTTCCATTTATATTTCATATTTTCTGGAATGGAATCATAATGATATAAGAGTATATTATAATTCCAGTATAATAACATATATAATATCATTAACTTTATCCTTTACACATCCCACCTATGGTATTAACGAATCAAATCACTTTCAGGGGGCGGTAGTCCGCACTTCCTAAAATGAAGATATCGTGTTTACCAATAATGGGTACCATAAAGGTATGCCCAAAATGAAAAAAAAGAAGCTTAAGGAAAACATAAACATATTATATATCATATATAAAAATAGTGACATTATAATGGCCACTTTTGAAGGTGTTAAACGAGTATTGAACAATCATCGTTTCGGGAGGCAGAATTTCGCCATCCACGGAAACCGTATGTTCTTTAACCATTTGATGTAGTTGTGTGAGAGTGTAGCTCAAATAAATCTTATAAAAACATCCTAGTATATTGAATATACTGGTGTTGTTACAAAAGAAGTAAATAAAAAGAGTTTAGGGGGTTGGAGAAACAAAATAAAACAAATGAACATGAGAGAATGAATTACCTTTAAAAGTGTAACTCCTTTTGATTTGAGCCTAAAGGCTTCCTTTGAAAGGATTCTGCCCAAAAAGAATCCTCTTGGATGAGGAGAGGGATGTGGAGAGAGTAAATGGGCAGGGGTTGGACGAGCCAAAGGCTTGAGGAGTGTGTGAAATGAGGTAGAGGTGGGGGCCTTTTATAAGAGGAGAGGAGGGGCACTTTTGGAAAGTAAAGAAATATTACTTTTTTTTGAAAATGTGTTTCGGTTTTAAAAGGTCCCACATTGAAATAAGTCTTGGATAAGGTTATAAGGGTTCGAAATCCACTCATCCAATTGGTTTTGGAAATGTGTAGTTCATGTATTTTACATTATCTTTCCATTTTATTTAAATCGTTAAATAATGAGGTCATCACTGAATCATCATGATGTCAAAAATAATTTAATTTATTTAATGTATAAAAATTATAAAAAAAATACTATGATGTAGGAAAGCGTTTTAGCTTTCCAATGACTATTTATAATCAAAAATATGATCTTTATAACCCCATGTAAAAATTCATTTCGTAAGACATATTATGTTTGTGTCATTTTTACTTTAACATTTAATAAAAAGTTATTTATGTCATTTCCCAACCGAAGTATCTCCATGGGGTCCTCAAGTTGACCCATGGCTTGTATTGGTCGGTCATGACACAACCAATAAGGCTGGGACATGTGTCAAGTCCGTTTCATATTATTAAAGCATTATTTATACCTTAAACTACCCTAATTACCACTAATCGCGATTAAGAACGTAATAAGATACTATTCACCAAAAAATTATTTTAATCTAATTGAACCACATTTTACTTCTTAATGACAACCATGTATGTCAGATTTTTGAAATTCAAAACACAATGATGGAAAAATTTCATTTAAACGGAAAATCAGTTTTTATAAGTACCACTTAGTGGTTTCACTATTCATCAAAAATTGAAGTTTTTCAGAAACTTACCAAAAAATCACCCTAAGCTATATTTGATATTCCGAATTCAAAAATGAAGTATATTTTACAAAATTCAAAACATATAAGTCACATTAATTAATTTAATAATTAATTCCCGCTGTCAGAGCAAATAGTGTGTTTTTATGAAACAATAAGTATCAAAAGATTGACACTAGTTTGAGTCCAATTTCAAAGTGAAATTGATTCCAATGACAACCATTGGATTAAATGGTAAACATATATTCATATTACACATTAAGACAAATACAAAAGATAATCTAATCATATAAATAAATTATATTAAAAAGCAGTTTTGATGTAAAATGCAGTATTTTTCACTATTCATTAAAAAATGAACATTGTCAGAAAAATATAAAAAATTCACACAAAGTAAATTTGATGTCCCAATCATAAAGAATAAGTTTATTTTGACAAACATAGTTTATAAAAATGTCAAAATATAGATTTAAAAAGGGTTTCCAATCATAAGGCAGTAAAACAATCTTTTAAGAATATTAGTGTATTCCATGCTTAAGATTGGATTTATTTTCATTTTAAGCCTCTAAAACACTATCTTAATCATTAATAGACATAGATAAAAATATCTATTATTCATTACTTACTTGGGATGTTACATCCCGCGTGTCCGACTCCACGGTGGACAGCCCGGCCGGCCACCACCGCACCTCCACAACGGCACCGCAGTCCTCCTGCTCCCCACACGGCATGACGGTTCCGCGACATAACCTCAGCGACCTAACCTGGCCATGGCCCTCCCGGCCACGGTTCAACTCCAGTGCGGCACAAAGGCGCCGCACCCATTTATTGTGGCCCACCTCAGCCATAGTTCAGCACCTTTGTTGTGGCATGACATGACGGCTTCGTGCCTCTTTCATTCATCGCGGTTCTTCTCCCATGCGGTGCGATGGCACCGCTCCCTTCCGACTCTACCTCCGACATCAACCAAACAAGAATCAATAGAGGGGTGTCAGGCCGTGTTTGTTCGTCCTGTCCCCTCCACATTAGGTGTTAACAATTGTCCACCTTCAAAACAAAATATACATCAAAGAATGAGAAAAAATTTCATACACTAAATTAATCAAATCCCCTTCCCGAGATTCGACGATTGTGTGTTGACGACTGCGTCATTTTGTTGGCGTCGAGGAGCGACCAAGGATGAAGCATCACCAATGTTCTTCGTGGGAAGCTCCTTTAATTTTAGCATACTCTAAGATTGAGGATGGTCTTCGTCGTTCTTTAGAGATGAGGAGCATTCTTCGTTGGGAGATGTCGTTCTTCCAAGAGTTCTCCAAAAACACCACCAAAGAAGAATCGCAAAGCCAAAATAAAATAACAGCTTCTCAATTATTGTAATGTTTCGATGCATTTCAAAAGAATTCATATCACTAAAAATTAATTAATTAAGTCATTAATTAATCCTTAGGTGTTTGGGAACCATTATGAGGGAAGTTGGAAAGGCTCCACAATAAATTGGGAGTTCCACGGGTTAATGGGGGACAGGGGGGTTTGAGCTCGTGTGGACCCCACCACATAATATCCTTCTAAGGGAGGTTATGCATGGGTGAGAACCACATCCAAACTCCCTTTGGAGATTTTAACTACCATTCAAATAAAAATATGCTAGACATATTTTTATTTAATTTATATGGAAACCCCAAAAATTAACATCCATCCTCGATAAAATGAAACTGCATTAAAGGAATCCTTAAGAGAATATCGGCACGTCGAGTTCAACGGTACACTCAGATTTCAATTCTAATAACTGGTTCAAAAGATATAAAAACCTGCATGTACATTTGCGGAACGCACCTGAAAAAAATTCAGAAATTGATTCTGGGCACACCGGGCCTCGGAATCAGGCTTTGTCAGAAACTACAGACTTATAAAATTCCCATGTATTTAAAAAAATTCCATTGGAATTGTGGGTATTTATAAGGTTTCCTTTAAAACATTAATGGAAAAGAAACTATATGGGAAATTTAGAAAGTGTGTGTTTTGGTTTCAACAAATTTCATTCCTTGGTAACGTTGTTTCAAAAGATGGTATAACTGTTGATCCTGTGAAAACAAAAGTTTGGAAGAATGGAAAATACCTACAAATAATATTGATATTTTTAGTTTTCATGATTTGGAAGGCTATTATAGAAGTTTTTTTAATAATTTTTCATGGTTATCTAGACCACTAACTATGTTAGCTCGAAAATGTGTATTGTTCATTTGGACAAATGAATGTGATGATTGTTTTTAGGAATTGAAAAGAAGATTGGTGAATGATATAGTTTTGGAATTAACACTTTGAGATAGTGAATTTGTTATATACAGTGATGCTTCATTGAAAGTACATCCTTGTTTCCTTTACATAATTATTAGTTAATAGATTATTCTTTAATTCAGTATAACCTCGTGAGTTAAATTACCCTACACATGATTTGGAATTAACTATTGTTTTTATATCTGTAAAATTTTGAGGCATCATCTGTAAGGAGTAAAATGTGAAATATATAATGACCAAAAAAATTTGATGTATATATTCAGTGAGAATGAATTGAACATGAGATACTGGAGATGACTAGAATTAATCAAGGATTATTATTTAACAATTCATTACCATCAAGGAAAAGAAAAAAAATAGTGATTGATGCATTGAGTCTGAAATGTAATGAAAAAATTATTATATTAAGCTTGGAAGGATATCCTTTAATTATTGATTTGATTAACATTGTAATAGAAGTTATTTGTGTGCAAAATTCAATTTTTTTTTGTTTCAGGTGTCATTGTAATCATCTCTATGAGGCATAATTAAGCCAGTGCAGAATGAAAATAGTTAGTTGAAGAAAAAGGTAGAGTTGGTTCAGAGGGGTATGTTGTCAGAATTTGAAATTAATAATAATTGTATTTTGAGATTTGAGAATATATTATGTGAGCCTTTTGATTCAAAGTTCATGAATGTGTTTTTATGTGATGCTCATAGTTCTCTGTTTTCAGTACATCCCTGCAGCACATAAAAGTATAAATATCTTATGATGTATTGTTGGTGGGATGGAATGAAAAGAGATATTGTTGACATTACTGTGAAGTGATTAACTGGTCATTATGTTAAAGAAGTGTGGAAGTTACTGAAAGGGATGTTTCATCCATTACCTATGAATGAGTGTAAATGAAGAAATATATACCTAGACTTCGTTTTAGGATTACCGAAGACATCACAATGTAATAATTTAATCTAATTTAATGTTGTTCAATTGACTAAATCTGTTCATTTTATTCCTATGTGAAATAATATGCCTCTAGATAAACCTTCTCAATTGTATGTTAATGAGATAGTTAGGTTACATGGATTTCCCCACTTCATTCTATGTTATCATGATCTGAGGTTCACTTCTATATTTTGGAAAGGCCTTCAGAAGTCGGTGGGTACTGAATTAAATTTTAGTTCAACTTTTCATCCTCAATCAGATAGGTAGTCACAATGAAAAATTCATACATAGGACTATATGATATGAGCTTTAGAAATGGATTATTAGTGAATTTTGTACGAACATCTTTATTTTTCTTAGTTTTCTTATAATAACTATTTTTATTCTAGTATACAGATGGCTCCAACTTAGGAATTATATGGAATTAAGTGTCAAAATCTAGATATTTTGGATGATTTAGGTGAAAGGATGTTGACAGGACAAGAATTGGTAGAAGATATAGAAGAAAAAGTTCAGTAGATTTACAATCACAATAGAACAGCTCAGAGCGGGCAAGAAAGTTATGCAGATAACTAGAGGAAGGATTTTTTTAGAGGTAGGTGATAATGTTTTTATCAATGTTTCTCTGTGGGAAAGTTTCATGTGCTTTGGTAAGAAGGTAATGCTGAGTCCGAGGTTCATTATACCCATTTATATCTAATATAAAGTTGGAATCGTTTCTACATATTGGATTTACCTATATGTTTATCTGAGGATCAAAATGTATTTCTTGTTTTAATGTAGAGAATATATATTCTAGATCCATCTCATGTTTGGAGTCCATACGTAGTTATTTTGGAAAAGAATCATTCTTATGAGGAAAAACCATTCTAGAATCTTGAGCTAAGAGAGCATGTATTGCGAAATAAAAAAATTCATTTAGTAATGGTTTTTTGGAAAAACAGAATATGGTTGAAGAGGCAACATGGGAGTCATTGAATGCTATGAGAGATAAATTCCCCACCTTATTTGATAAATGGATAAAAATTGCGAGGATGAAATTTTCAAAATTGGGGAAGGATATAACATACCAATTAAATAAATAATATGAAATTTTCATATTTATAAATATTTTTGAAGTAAATATTAATTTTACATTAAAGGAGATGTTATTTTTGATGGCGTACCTGACTTGCAACAATGGGTTTCCGTAAAAATCTCATGTTGAACACAAGGATGATTGATTCAAAATAATAATAATATAATATTATTTTAAATGGTAGTTAACGCCATGTTGTTTCAAATGAGGGAATCAACAGAACTAACTAATAAATTATTATACATGACTTATAGATTTTTTAAAATTTATTCAATAAATTTTAGAGGCTTACAAATCGATGGATCAAATTTTAAGCCTGAAATACTCTTATATTCTTTAAAAAGATGATTTACTACATTTTGATGGAAATCCATTTTTTAAATCTGGTTTTAGTCTCATTTATGTGTTCTAATTAACACAATAAACTTCTTTAGAATTGTGACATAAAAATTTACTTTGGGTAAAATTTTGGTATTTTTCTGAAAAGGTTCATTTTTTTAATAGTGAAAAGTACTATATTTTAATTCAAAACTTCCTATTAATCTAGTTTATTTATATTATTTTATTATCCTTTTAATTTCTTTTAAAGTTTAATTGGATTATATTTTTAAACATTTAATCCAATTCTAGTAATTAGAAGTAATTTCTATTTGAAATTGGACATAAACAACTATAAATACTTTTATAGTTATTAGTTATTAAAAACAAGCTTTTTGGTTCTGATAATGGAAATCAATTTTAAATTAATTTTTACAACATCTATGTTTTGAATTCGGAAAAAAGGATTCCATATTTGAAACCAGGAGGTATAAATTGCTTTAATAGTTATATTTGGTTTTTCGACATTACGAATAGTAACTTTATTAAATAAAATATTTGCCATGGTTAAAGGGTAAATCTGGTAAGTAAGGGTAAAAATATAATATTATAATAATATTAAATTACCATAACAGGTGTCTTAATCCTATTTGATGATACATGTCTGAACATGGGAATATTTGGGTCGATTTTTGGACCCCAATAAGCCACTTGTAAGTAAAAATAACATTTTATAAAAATTAATTTAAAGACAATGAAAATATAACCTAAACAAATATATTTTACTAAAACAATATTATATGGGGTTATTTAATTTATATATTCGACTATTAGTATTCATTGGAAAGATAATAATATTTTCTACACCATGTTATTTTATTTATAATTTTTTCACATTAAATAAATAAATTTAATTATGACGCAATGGTGATGCGGTAATTGCTTTATTAATTAAGGGTTCAAATGAATGCTATTATAAATATTAAAATAAATTTATTTCAAAAATTTTTATGCCATCGAGGATTTTGAGGTTTAATAATGACATATTATATTTGAGTTAATGAATTTTCTTCTAATGAATCATGCTGTTATTGAATTTTTAAAAGTCATGATATGAATAATTTATATATTGATATAAATGAGCTTGTAGAACAATTAATATTTTATTAAATGATAAAATAATCATAAAAATCGATGATTTGGTTAAGTGATATAAATGTTGTTCAAAATTTCATTACTGATCCATTTTTGGTCTCTTGGAATTATATTGTAAACATATTAACCATATAGAATGAATATATTAGAGGACCTGATAAAAGTTAAATACGTTAACAAACAGATAAATAAATAAGAGCATGAATAAAAAATATCCAAAACAAGTCCATTTCATATTAAATGATTTTATTTCCATTTATATGCACATTATATTAATATTAAATAATTTTTGACCTTTTTAAACCGAAAATAAATTTACCATAAAATAATACATTCATTCATTCACAAAAATCCTCTCCTCCATCTTATAAAATGCCACCATCTCAAACCCATTACACACAACACTCAACCCTCTTGGATCATCCAACCTCCACTCCAATAAGCTCCAAACATGACTATATTCCTCCAAGAATCCTTCTTATAAGAATAATTCAATTTAATAAATCCTTTTGTATCAATGAAAAGGGAGTTACCTGATATAAAAGAAATTAAAGAATGAACGAGTCAAGTCGGACACAATGTAAGGGAAATTTTATCCAGCCAATTTTTGTAAAAGAATTCCTTTATGTTATGTCATAAAAAATCATTTTTAAAATATTGTGATATGTTCATATATATCCTTATTTTTGTACATTTTATTTTCATGTGATGAGTGACCCTTTTTATCTCTCATAAACTCATTTTCTGAATTTTTAAGTGACATTGTTAGGATGCCAAATTTCTTAAGGGATCTTCATAACTCAATTTTCCATTCATTGGGATAATTTTGTACATCTTTATTATGTCTTGCAACGAATATGTGAGAAATTAATTTTTATATCATTAATTTGGATATACTTGATTTATGTGTACATACAGTGAATACACATTATCGATCTGATTTGTTTACAAAATGATCTTTTTATGGGACTTCATCTTGATATCCTTTCATTGAGGCATACATTGATATATACAAAAATTTTCATTACATGGTGCATAACCCCCTTTGATAGCTAATTTCATTCAAAGGGAATATTTTCTCTATGTAGTATTTTACAAAATGACAAAAAGAATGTTTCTTTTTAACATACACAGTGACAATGACCTTTCCGCCACCACGAGCAATAATTGATATTTAGCTTCCTTAACAAGCCATAATTTTTTTAAACAAAAAATCAAAAACATATACTATTTTTTAATTTTTAATTGAAAATGGTTTTGAGAATTGATTGATTATGTCAATATATTGAAATGTTATATTTTGATTCTAATGTGGAAATGTTATCTTTCCTTTATAAATGTTCATGTGTTATGATAATGTTATCGTTCATGGGAATTTTTTTCATATACTAGTGGTTCTGTGATATACCTTGGGCTGATAAGCCCAATATAGCTCTCCAATGCTTTGGGTAACATGATGGAGGTAAATGTTAATGTTTCTCTTATGACATAGATGCCACAAGATAACATTATGAATTACAATTTCTATATCTTATTTATAAATCTTATTATTTCAGGAGGTGTGTTAAAGATCTTGTGATAGGTATGTATAAATAGTCTAATGATTTCTTTCATTTATAATCGTTTCTGAGATTTTTATACTCATCCATCATTTTTGAAATATTTTTGATAGGGTATAATGAATCGTAAGAGAAAGGAAGAATTTTGGATGATTTATATAAATAAAAAAATTGTTGTTTTCTTTTAATAGTTTTTATATTATGAAAAAATTTATACTGAGTAATAGTGTCTATATTGTAATTATTTGGGATTTAATGTAATTGTTATTGCCTTATTCTGTTAAACTCTAAACCCGAAAATATCATCAATGTAAATTATTGACTTAATTCAAGATTATGTATTGTTTAAGGTCGAGTCCTGAAATGTAATCCCTTAATGATATAGTACTATTAGGACCTATGAACCTCATAGAATAGTGACTCATGTTATAGAAACCACAACCCATAGAATCTTCAATGCATGACCCACTAGATTGGAATACATTCCATGTTCTTGTAATCTCCAATTACAGTAGTTATAGTATTCCAATCAAGATACCAAGGATTCCTTTTGTGCTCAATTTAAATTTTACATGTCATATAGAACAAAAATTATCATATGCACACTTCATGACATATTAATAAACATGAAAAACAAATTTTTTCATATTCCACCCCACTTTCAAATCCTTACGCATGACAAATACATTTGGATACACACATCAGACCACTTGCACAATTTATCGAATAAATATTAGAAGCACAACAAGGAAGACCACATGAAACAAAAACACATTCATTTGAAAATACATATTTCAACACATAAACACCTCAGAACTTTTTGAAAACACATTTCCACATTTCATACATTCTATTGATCACACTCATTGAATAATAAAATCATAATAATTCATTAAATAATGATAAATCAAGGAACCACCAACCTAATGCTTGGAATATTCCAAAATCTAGTGGTAAACCAGAACAACACCATAAAAGAACCATATAAATCAAATATTAAGCCACAAAATTCCCTATTTGACCAAGAAACTAATTTTTATGCCCTCATTAGGAAAATTAATCTATTGTAGAAGAAGAAATCAATGTGTGTGAAAGAAGAACCCAAGAAGATAGAAGACACCCAGGGAGAAACTTCATACTTCATGATTATTTGATCGTCCCCTACAAAATCAACCAGTGGAAGGAGGTCCTATGGGTCAATGTGGGAGAGGGGATGACACCATGGGTTGAAAATATTGAATGGTGTTAGAAAATGATGATATGAGTTTAAATTAGAAGATGTTAGAAGAGTAAATTAAACATTATTAATGACGTGGATAGGTCTCAGGATTAGTCCGCATGGTTTTCAAAACCATCGAGAAACTATGATGTCTCATTTAATTAAGAGGAAATCGACTTCTTACTTTTATTAGGAAGGGATAAAAATAATTTGATAGACCATGTGGACTTCATAGACCCATTTTAAAGGGAATACTATCTATCCTTGGCTTTCACATGTTTTCCCCTAACCATATGTCACACACTGTTTCGTATAAAAACTCATATTTCAACAAATATTATCATGAATACTATTGAATAAATGTATGACCAAATATAAATAATGGGATTAATAAAAATTACATCACATATGTGACATGAATTATTATTCATATTGTGTTCTGTGTTTTTATATATTCTCGATTATTATTGGAATTAACATGGAATTTCTAATTGATGAATAGACATTAACATGATAGGTAGGTTAAATAATGGTACCGTAAATATAAATTAATTGGTTGGAAAGAGTTTAATGTGATCATTATTTTAATTGAAATTGGATGATAAATTATCATCTCTAGATTGGTTTTAAATGATGATGGATTGAGTCTTATTACTTGTTGTGTGGTTTGAAATATTTAGAATCAACATCAAAGTGGGGGAATGTTGTGATTTGAGTGCTAACATTGTTGTGAACCACTAGTTTGTGATAGTAAATAGTTGTTATATATATTTTATTTCAATGTTAATTTTTTACCCTCCCAAACCATGTAGAGAACTATGTGTTGACACCCACACACACACACACATATATATATATATATATATATATATATATATATATATATTGGGGGGTGTTTCTTTTCAACATTGCAAAGTGAGGATGGATGGCTACCTTCATGCTCTTACATTATCCCTAAACTTAGTGTTATTAATATGAATGGTCTACGATGTCCATATGTCATAAGAGATTCTAAAAATATTTGATGGGGTGAGATATTGTAGCCAATGTTTCCTTGGGAGAGATGTGATGTGATGGATTATGGTGGGGGTTTTGAATGGTAGGAGGGAAAAAGGATGATGTCATTCATGTTTATTATACATTTCTATAATGGTTGTGAGATATGATGTGATGTTATGACCTAAGATTCTATGGAATTTATGTGATGGTTTTAGATGATATTTGGAAGATGTGGGTGAAAAAAGTTGTAAGAAATTGTGGTGTGAGGGGGGAAATCATTAAGAAAGTTGTGGGGGATAAGATATATTGAAATACTTCATACTACTTTATTATACTTGGATTTGTTATTTTGGAAGTGATCCAAGGCGAGGATGGGTTTTGTTATTATACATGGGATGGTTTAGTAATGGTAGACAATTAACCTATATGTTCATCTTCATGAGACACTTTGGTTTTCATATCAAGTATACTAGTAAGCTCACACAACATTTTTCAATCTATTTATAGGTTTCTAGGAGGTCAACATGGACCGCACTACAAATTACTACCTCGAACCTTTGCATAATTGATATGTCACTGATTTCATTATTTTCTATATTTTCATTGTATAATTTCAAATATTTTTATCATATTTAGAAATGAATTATGGGATGGATTGGTTTATCTTTATATATTGTCTTGGAGTTTTTTGTGGATCATTCATCTTATCTCCAAATACAATATTATTAATGAGGGTAATTCCTCAAATGTCATGAAATTTTAATACCCTTGGTGACATTTTCCATCCTATGGCCTACTAGAGGTGAGACTTAGGGTTCATTATCTCAATCCCAATTCAGTGATATCGTTGGTAAGAATGGGATGTGAAAATTTCCTCCCAAAATTAACCTTTTATCCTAAAACATTATCTTATATCTAGTTTGTAGTGGAAATCACCCTATTCTTATTTGATTTTTGAGAGGAAATCCATTTATGGATTTGTGTTTATAGATGATGCACCCATTCTTATAAAATAATGGATGATACTAACTCCATTAAATGAAACTAACTAGAATGTTTTTGATCAATAGTATTTCCATGGCTGATCATAAATTGGGTTCGACATCAAAATGATACTTTTTCTCTACTTCTTAATTTTACATGGACTTCAGTTGCAATTTCCTCATGTTATAGAGCTATATTTTTTTTATAAAGGTAATATATATGGTTAGGTAAGGTTCTATGTGACCTCTATAAGGGGTTTGAATTAGTGGTCAGTTTATTTATGAATTATTGTTTCAAGGAACCAAAATATCTTGCTAGTGAGAAATGACACTAAAAAATAGTACAAGAAATAATAATCAAAATAACACGTGAATTAATAAGGATCGCTAACAAATAAATGTATTTATTCATTTTAATTATCTCTACATGATCCAATACAACACATCCCATTAGAAAATAATCATAATGGTAACAAACAAAAGGATATATCCATCACTTTTCTTGAACTACAATCCTTTGATAATTATTTTTCTCTTGTATAGCAATTATTATAATTCAAATAATTCATTGAATGAATAGAACTCCTCCAACATGCTTTAACATGTCATAATTCAACAAATTGGTTTCATCACACATACTATTATATAGTTCAATTAGTTTTTTCTTTAATTTCTTGTACAAAAGTGATAAATTTTCTCTTCTACCATATTTCTTGCTCTTCATCCTTCATCTTTATAAAAACCATATCTTAAACCGACAGATAGATACATTTTTGACAATAGTTATAAATATAAATCTATCTGGATATATTACATATTCTTCTTCGTTGTATTTAAATTTTGTATGAAACTAAAAGAATCCATTTTATTTCAAAATACATGAAATATAGTCTTTTTTAATTCAATATATCATCCATTATTACCCACATCCAAAAATAATTGTATCTACATATAAAAATAAATGAATTATATTGTTTCATCTTCGTCTTACTTTTAATATTAGTTTACCCCCCTGTAAAATCATGTTTTATGCATCAGTATTGACATAATATAGACATGTGATTATGGAAAATCCAATACTATAATTCTACATCAGAAATATAATCAAACTAGTGCTGAAATCCTTCAAAAATAATAAATGAATTTAAACCATCATATTAGTATGTATTAATTGGGGATTAATTATCATATCTAAAGGAAAATTGTGATTTCTTCCACCTTTATGATCATGGAGTAATATTATAACTCACACATTCCTGAATCCTTGTTCCTCATTCCATTGTTATATTCCAATAATGAATTATATAAAAATATGCATGCATAGGATGCTGAATCTCCAATATTTTTTGTAAAACAATTCTACGTGAACCTCTCTTCTTAAATTCCTACAAATACAATAAAATATACTATTCTACCTATTATTTATGAATAGTACTACAAGATTCTATTTGAAATCATTGTCTCTGTCTCCATATCATTTTTGATAATCATATATCCCATTCATTATGTAGACCATTGTGACTTATTAGATATATGACAACCTGATCTTCCATGAGGTTTATGAGGAGGTTGATTGACCACTAATGGGATCCTTGTTCACTCTTATCTAATGATTTGTGCCTATAACCAGTTAACATACAATTTACTAGAAATGAAATCCATTATGTTGTAAAAAGGTATTTATTGATATGTTTTTTTCACCAATACATAATATACTCAATTAAAAAATCCCCCCTATCATGTAAAGTTCAGTTTAATCTACAAACATTTTTTGCTCAACATATCAACCATTACATCACAGATATGGAATGAAAAATATCATCTTGTCTTTAAATGATTAATTGTGATAGTATCCCTCATTTAGTAGTGACTAGTTAATCAAAAATTCCTTTATGAGAACTTAAGTCCACCCTTCATTTCATAGGCACCATTTTTTTATATGGGCACATATCTTGACACTATATCATCTTCAATTTTTATTATGGTAAAAATTTGAACTATACATTACTATAAAATGTATTGACTATTTTTAACATATTTGAAATCATCAAAAAATTATAATTATTAATACAATTAAATACATATTTTTGTGTTTGGATCAGTAGATAACACCATAAATAAACTTAATTTTTGTTCTCTAAATTTCTCAAAAATCCCACATAAACTCAGATCAACTTGGTCTCAAAAATACCGCCGTTTTTATTTTTTTTCAGTCAACCAATTTACATATATCAATTAGTCATTTAAAGTCATGTTATACATCACTATCTAATAATTTAATCCAAAAAATAGTTATATTAATGTTGGATTAAGATTCACTGAAAATTTATACCCTATTTTCCTTGAATCATTTGACAATAAAAATTATGAACATTGTTATTTTATCAAAACACCATCGTAACATATTCACAACTAAAACTATCTAAAATATTTTATAAACATATCTTAAAATCACATTAATATATTTTTGAAATAACTTTTTTGAAATCAAACATAATTACCTAACAACTTACGCGTTTTAAAAATCCTACTAAAATTTTTCTCTCCATAAATAGTAAATTCACTTATAAATGTATCAATTATTGTTGTTATATTTTTCTCTCATTGAAAACATTATACGAATAAAATATTATAGAGGGGATTAAGTCACATATTTTTTCCTTAAATATGGTAATGATTTATACCCGTAATAATACTTAGATTCGAAAATTCATCCTTTGGTAATGGTTTAATGAAAATATTATCCACATATGCTACTATAAGTATCATTTAAATCATTTTTTCATTCCTTCCACAACCTATATAGAAAAGTGATCCATAATTAAATTTTATTTGTGGTTGAATTTACCATCATATTTTTTGGAATATTGATGTAAATTTTGTTATAATAACATGTGTCAAGTATAATCCAACAATTTATTAATATGTTATAAAATGATACATCATCCGAATAAAATATGGAATATCTTGAGTGGTTTAAAAATGACCAACTAATCTCGTATTAAGAGTCAAAGATCATTGTTTTTCTATATATTATCCCACACATATTTATCTTATAAAGAATACACCATTAGATTTGGATCTACCATCATTGATATTAACTATCCAATATTAATCTCTAAAATAGACTATATTTCATATTACATTATCATTTTAAATTATACAGTAATAATTTTTGATCTTTTTAGATATGAGAATTATTTTTCCCACAATAAATTATGAAATATATATTGATCATAGAAACCTACAACAACAGAAATGAATTTGACTCTATTTGGTATAGTGTTATTTAAATTTAACATGTTTAAAATAAATTTCCTAATCTATTTGGAATAAATATTCCTTATAAATTCATCCTTAAAAAAATTTATCCCACTAATATAGGTGTGGAAACATGTTTTTAATCATCTGTTCCAAATATTTTATGTATTTAATTGGAATATATTTCATATAATATGAATATTTTATCATTATAAAGATATATTTTTTATGTAAGATAGTACATAATTTTTCGCAACACAGTTATTTCAAAAAAATTAAAAATTTAGAAAAACCATCATGTTTTTTCTGCTATAATCTCAGCATTTATATTTTCATCAAAATATACATTCAAAATGGGAGAAACTTATTAATGTTATATTATATAGAGATTATTATCCACTCTTAATATTTTTAATGTCAAAATTTTTTATTCAAGAATCCATCATAGAATACCTAAAACGTATTACTTTATTTCATATTACCTCACTTTTTTTATTCTGAAATCCCATATTTTTTCAATAACTTTTTTACCTTAATTTTTTGGTATAATATAATATTTATATTTATTACCAATCTAATCTAATTTTTCATTCATATAATCAATACTCTATTTATTATTTAATAAATACTCAACATCAGTTTCATTCACCTATGAGAAAATAAGGGTCATGAAACTATCAAAAATGTTCTATTGTTTTGAATTTATTTTCCATGATACCGAATGATAATTCGAATGTCCAATTTCTTTATCAATGTTGGTTTATGAAATATGAATTTTTGTCATCACAATAAATTTATTAATAAATATATTATCTTTAATATATTATACATCTTCAATTATGTTATAGATGTATAGGTTATTTTTAACATAAAGGATATAATCATTACATCCATTCATATCTTCATATGGATATGAATCTTTTTTAATGTATAAACTCTTTTAAATAAATAGAAGGAACATGTCATATAGTTTATTTGTTATATCATACTTATATTCTATCATTAATATGGAATCTGAGGATAATACCATCAACACCAAATTGATCAAACAACATAAAATTCTCTCCATTTATGTTGATAATAAATGGGTATCCCAATACCCTCATGTACAATAAACATGGGGTATTCATAAGTTATATACCATATAGTGACATACCTAAATTCATTCATTAAAAAAATGTTTTATTATGGTCTATTAGGTGTACAATATCATGATCCATACAACGATACTGAATATAAACATTAAAAATATCCTTTCTATATTCATCACCATTATTAGTTTTAAACAACATTAATGAGTATCAAAAATCCTTTTTATCCCTACGATAGAATAATTTATATTTATTTAGAGACTTTGATTTACGATTCATATAAATATTTCATGTAATTTGATTGAAATAATCAATAATAGAAATAATGTACTTATTATTGATTTTTTTCAACTTCCACATGCGCCCTTAAATATCAAAATGATGAAGCTATAAAGGATATGAGAAACTATCGCTTCCTTTTTAAATATTGATTTTGAAAACAAACCCTTATGGAGAATACTAAAAAAATATCTTCTCATAATCATATATGAAACATGAAAATACATTATATATAAGATTACTTATTCATATTTCTTTGAAACATATGTCATGGGATTCTATGACACAATTGATTCTCTTCCTCTACACTAAAATAACATGGATTCATAGTATAATCTACCTAAAATTAATTTCCAATTGTAAAATAATCTCTATATTTTAGAATTATAATATTGTATATATATTTTCTAAAAATAAACTCATTTAATTATTTATATCATTGAAAAAATATTTAATTTTGATTTAATACATAAAAATTTAATATTTTACAGGAATTTAATATTTTTATTTCTATAATAATTTATCCAATACCATTAATTCTAAGAGAATAATTATTTTGAAACGTTGCTCTACCATTTTTATAGTCTCTCAAATTTGAAAAGATCCCAAAGTCTCTAAAAATATTTTACTAACACCCACTATCCAATATATATATATTAATTCTACATTTTTATCCTTGGGGGTAGTTTCAACCAAAATGGTTACACCCCAGGCTTCCACGGTACACTACCATTTTAAATAAATAAATAGCATGTGATGTACACAACACAATGTTCATGCGCACCACGACCTATAAAACTGTCGTTTAAAAATAGATAATGAATATTATTAAGAAAATTTTGACTTTTATATATACGATATAATTTTAACATTCATATTTTTTGTCTCTTAGTCACTATATTAGGAAAAATTCAATTTTTCATAACAAAATAAGTATTTTTCAAAAATGAAGTTTTTTTCACATTTTAATAGATAACCCTTTTTAATTAAAATATTTGAAAATTTTATATATTCAATTTGATGAAATTAAATTATTCTTTATAATAGGAAAATTAATATTTTTATTTCATAAATCTTTGGTACTTTTCTAATAACTTTAAATTTTGATGAATTGTAAAAAATAATAAATTTAATAGAAAACAACGTTTTTAATCAAAAAAATATTATTAATAAATCATACATATTAGTGGTTAAAAATTATAATTATATTAACTTTTTATCTTTTCATATAATTTTGTTCATTATAACTATTTTTACATTTAAATTTTAGATAAAAAAATGTAAATCTTTTGATTGTTTCTACTTCTTAAAAACCCGCTTTTTGGTTTTGACAACATGATTTAATTTTAAATTAATTTCTGCCAACAATTTGTTTTGAATTTTGAAAAATGGATTCCATAATTTTAATTATAATGTCCAAATTTTGTAAATAGGAACCTTCTTTTTTTGAAATTATGAATAGTAACTTCAATAATTATTTTATTTACCATGGATTAAGGTTAAATTTGAAAAATAATGGTAACAAACTAATATTATAATATATAAAGACTACCCAAACACATGTCCTAATATAATATTATTTGATATTTCCGACCATGGTCTTACATGAGTCAATTTTAGGACACCAAGGAGCCACCTGGGTGTGAAAATGACATTTTATAATAATTAATTTAAAGTATAAAAAAATATAACATAAACATATATCTTCCACTAGAACAATTTTTATATGGGGTTATAGAATTGACCTATTAGACTATAAATATTCATTAAAAATAAAAAATTGGTTCCTACATCATGGTACAATATATTTAATTTTTAGACATTAAATAGTTTAATTTATTGATGACACAATAATTATCCAATATTTTCCTTATTAATGATGCAATCAAATAAATGATATTATAAATATTAAAATAAAAACAATTTGAAAATTTTGAAGCCATAAACAAATTTCATGTATGAAATTGACATATGAGGTATGTGTTAATGCCCTCCGTTCGAAGTAATCAACTTGTTATGACTTGAACAAAAAAAACAAATACTAAATAGATTCAAAATTACATAAATGATTTTTTAAAACAAGTACAATTTTATTAAATAATAAAATTGTCCCATAAATCTCAGATTCTGCAAAATGACATAAATAATGTTAGATATGTCATTAATGAACCACTATAGTTTCTCTTTTCATTTTTTATTATCTATATTAACCATTTATTATAATAATACAAGAATATATCGTAAAAGGTATCATATTTAACTAACGGTTAAGTCTAAATGTTAAGGAAGATATAGTGACCTAAACATGTCTAAAATATGTTGGTTGAGAGGATTTAGACCCATATACACATTATCCCCATAATAAATTTCTTTGGAGCTATTAGAAGCCAAAAATTAATTACTTTATAAATTAATATTCCAATCTTTTCTAAAAGTGTACCTCACCTCTCTTATAAAAGGGAACCTCCCTTTCTCTTTAATTAACAACTAAAAAACCTTTGGCTCGGCCTAAACCTTCCCAAATATCCTAAAAACTTCCCTAAAAAAACATAGATTCTTTAACTTGAGAATAAATCCAATCTAAGGAGCCCTTCTGTTCAAAATAAATGTAAACACCCGAAGAAGAGGTAATAATTTTATCACCTCATTCAATGTTCATTTCTTCATATACATCATCTTTCTTTATTTTTAAAATAATAAAATAATAAATCTAGTACCATTTACATTTTTTGGTTTTATTATAAATATCGTACAACCATATTCATAATTGTATCTATCCTATGAATGAAAAAGTCAAATTATGTGCGTACGTATGACATACTGTCTCCACATCGTGGTGTAGTTTGTTATTCTACCAATCGTTATTTAGATAGGTATAATAATATGAATATTAATTGTAAATAATGAATAAAACATGGTAATTATTTTGTAAATTTAATATAATATCCAATATAACATTGTTTCACTATCAATAGAAATATATTTTCGCTTGGGCATACGTACAACTTGCCATCTCCACGACACAATGAGATTTATCATCAATGATCATGCTTCAAGAATTTTTATAAAAATATATAAATTGAGTAATTATTATGGGAATGAAAAGGTGTTTCTTCATTAATAATATGTATTTATGTAAATAGGTATATGTCATTAACATACTTCCATACTATACGATAAGAAAACATAAACAACATTCATGCATACATATGGACTACCGTCTCCCTTAATAGTTTTTCAATTTCATATATCTATATTTATAAAAATTTATATTCCAAATATATATGATATATAAATAATTTTTTATATTCTAGAACTATATAAATTAGGATCTATGTGATATGATTAATAATAACAAGTTAAAACACGTACGATAGAGTAAGTTATTATTACCTAAAATGTTACTTTAACAAAGAAATTATTTTTAAATGGGTACTATAAAGTCATAAGTCAATCTTATATGATATCATAAATATTAATATGGTTCTTGTATAATTTAATAACATACTATGGTCATTACACTAACGGTTAAACGAACCCTTGCCTAAAGGATAGAATAAGGTCAGGGTTAATTCCTCAAATTTATTATTATCCGAGATTGTTTATGTGTAAGTATTTATAGGGACATATTTATCATCCCTATCCCTGATTCATAAGACTTCATTCAAATTGAATATTTTAAGGTTTTATGGAAGCTAAAATTTAAAATAAACATAATTTTAAATGTTTTTACAATTTTTTTTTTCTAAATCTACTTATTTTGTGGGCAAATTTTCAAATGATTTTAAGGATTTATTTATACAGACACGATTGATTCAAAATGATAAATATTTTACAATGTTTCAATGTTATATAAACACTTTGATGAAAAAATCTTTTTTAAATGACTTTCTCTATAAATTGTGTGACGTTTAAATGATTTCATGAAAAAAGGTTATTTCTCTCAAAGGGTTTTACCAATTATTTTCAACATTGTCAACATCATTTAGTTGATATTATTATTGATTGAGGTTTATTTATTATTATACAATATTATATATTATATTGAATGAGTTATGATATGTTTAACTTTGTATGTGATATTTCTACACCATTCATGCTTTATGGTTAAAGTATTGACATTCCATATACTAGTTTTAATACTAATTATTATGTTATATATCAATATTTCCATATGTGGACTGAATTAATCTTTGTCAGAACTGGATGGGGCCCTTTATAGCCTCTCGATGCATCAGTATGTCTTATGAGACAAACTAGTGTCTTGGGACAATGCTTTGATGGAATATTATATAATTGTATTGGAATAAGGACTTGACATAGTAGTTATTATGTTTGGCATTATGCATTCCCTCATTACGAAATTAGTTATTACATGGGATTATTTGACTAGTAGAATATCCATGTTCATGTTTATATGGTAATTTTTGACATATTTTTACCATATTATGCAAATGTTTTATATTTAAAAGGCTTTTGTTTTTATTATACAACATACCATAAAAGGGTATAGATTCCGCTGAATTTTTTTCCCATACTGAGCATTTTTGCTCCCCCCTTTCTTGTGTTTTATTTCTCAGGATGTCAAGAATTGTATTTTGATTGATATGAAACAATAAACTAGTGAAATAATGGTGTTCTCGAAAAATTATTTATGTTGTTTTTTATGTTTGAATGTGTAATGTAACATTCAAGTGTGTAATCAATTTTCCAAGATAGTTAAACTGGGTCGGTCCATCGGGATGTGATTCCTTCTAGTCATGAAAATTTATTGAAATAATGCAATGGATTCAGGCATCTGGGGTTGGGGAGTTACTATTTGTATCAAAGGATGTTTAATAACAAACATAGAAATACATGCTGAAAAAATATATTATGGTTGATAACCATAATATATACCTTGAAGATAAGTATAGAAAAACCCCTAGAATTTTGGAAAAGAAGGGATTACATGGATATTCAAAGCAGTACATACCTACTAGGATACTACTTCTGGATGTAGATCTAGAACATATGTACCTTGGAGTGAAAACTCAGAAAAGGTGTTCCGGGATTGACAAGGGGTAACCTAGTAGATGACAACATCCCTTACTACACACATGGATTGAAACTCCTAGGGTATATTCTTAGCATAATTCATATTTTCATTACAAGACAATATGATGGATTTATGTGTAAATATGTCCTCAAAGGAACCATATTTATGAATATTGATTAAATAAGACTAAAATATTCAATTTATGTTAATTATTTTACTAGTTTGGATTTATGAATATTGTTTGACAGGATAATCTTGTGTATACCATTGTTTAGAAATGGTGCCTAATGGAAGAAATAGAAATCGTATCAATGCACATAATCTATGCAGGTATTTCCCTCATATGAAAGGTAATGATAGCAGACATGGTGAAAAAACTAGTAATGAATAGTTTATAACCATTCAGGTACATCAGACTCAAGTTATAAATAATACCCTTACCCATATAGAGCATCCTGATCCACAATGTGGAGGATCAATGTTAGAATGACTCATGAAACAACAAACTCCAAACATCCATGGGACTATAATGCCAATTGTGGATGATAAATTGATATGTTTCATAGAGAAAATATGTATGGCTTTGGGAAGTAATGAAAGAGAAAAGGTTTTCAAGGAAGATTACCATCTCTCTGGAGATGCAGATCAATGGTGGTCATTAATTCAAAACATGAAGGAGGATGAAGATGTGGAAAATATAGAATTAATGGAGTTTAAATATCCTTTCCTATAGAAATAATTTCTTCATGAACAATAAGCTAAAATTGAAAGGCAATTTCTGAGCCAGAAGAAAAAGGAGGATGAGAATGTTGCAAAGTACGAGGCTAACATCCCATGGATAAAAATGAAGTCTTCAGACAACATACATAACACATGAATTATTATTGGTCGTTTATTTTATTGGTTGAATCCATTCCTAGAAAGTACATTGGTCTAACAATCTTTCTCATCATACAATGATATAATCTTGTGTGCTTTCAATATAGAAAAGGAATTTTATATGTCTTATGACATTAATGTAAATTAATAGAAGAAGATAATGGTGTAGAAAGAAATAGATAGTGTGAAAAAAGAAAGAAGTAATTTCCCTTATGTGATAACTTTGGGAAGAAATACCGTCGTATTTTCCTAAAAGTAACGGGAGTTTGTTACAAATATGGAGGAGAGGACCACTAAACTCAGGATTTCTAGGGGATGAAAGAGGCGTTCAATGTTCAATGATATAATTTCAATGAAATATGATATTATGAAAATTATTTTCCCATAGATTCAAGGAAATATAGCCTAAAAGAATCAAATTGATCAAGGTCAATATTATGGTCTACTATGGTCAAAGTAGAATAAATATTGTTTTTTTTTGTATTTGAGAAATTTATTTTAGTAATAAGAAGAATTTTATATATATAAGGATTATAATTCCGTATTTTTTTTTATTGACTTTTTAATATGATGAAGGTAATCATACATTTTTTATGAGAAACATTACGTTTTTGTGAATCTGATGTTACAATTGATTTTGGAAATATTGATTATATTTAGTGTGAGTGTGAACAAAAGTGTTTTGGATAACTCTATTAGTTGGAATGGATTATGTTAAAATTTTTATAGTACTTTTTGACTTTAAAACATTTCTTAGGATTATAATTTTAATTTTATAATAAAATAGTTTTAGAAAAAGGACAACCTATATGTTAGGGGATAACCTGTCGCATCAGACAAAGGTGCAGGAATCGAACCCAGAACAGAATTGTGATAAAGATATATCACCTACCACTAGACTATATGAAGTACCTGGTTATTAAGAAATGTTTCTCTTCATTTAAATGGGGTATGTTTATATTTTAAACCTTATACGATTGAGATAAATTGAATATTTTTATTTTTACCTTTTGAAGAGAAGTTTGAGTCTCTTGTTGGAATTAGTTAAAGGATTAAACACTACATGTCAATTAATAATTATTATTTGTTTTCTTTTTATATTAAGTAAATTAATTCTACAGTACTAGAGAAATGATCATAAAACCAAAAATGTTTTCCCAGTACTTACTTTTTCTGATGAATCATATAGTCTCTTAGATTATCAGAAATTTTAGGATTTCAGATTTTTAACATTATCATAGTAATATTATTTATCAATATTGATAAGAAATTTATTGTTAATTTTATCTTCCATATCAATGTTTTTACATGAATCCCTAGTAAGTGTTTTTTCAGGTAACCTTTATACCTACCTTTAATTATTGTAAAATAGAGGCCTCATTGATCCATTTTTCGATGTGGGATTTCTAATATGATATTTTGAAATGTCAATCCCCAAGATTTCAATTCCATTTTTAAATAGTTATGATGTAATTTTTTGATGGATGGGATAATGTGTCACCCAGGCTTCAACAGTATAATTCCTATTTAAATAATTAAATAGTGTGTAATGTACGCAACATCAAGTTCAAGCACACCACTTCCTATCAAAATAGCCATTTAAAAAGAGGTTATGAATATTATTGACCATATTTTGAATTTAGTATGTCTCATATAATTTTAACATTCATATTTTGTGTTTTATAGACTTATAATGAAGAAAATTTTAATTTTTTATAACAAAAGAAGTATTTTTGAAAAAGGCAATTTTTCCGCATTTTAATGGAAAACCCTTTTTAAATCCAATATTTGACACTTTTATATACTCTAATTTTTAAAATTAAATTCTACATTAGAATAAGGACTTAAAAATTTTGTTTGGTTAAATAATTGTTACTTCTCTAATAAATTTCACATTTATATGAACAGTGAATAATAATAAATTTTAATTAAAAACATCTTTTCTTAGTCAAAGTAATTTGTAGTGATAAATTATAAAAATGTGATGTTTTCAAATGTAATTATATTATATTTTATTAATTTAATATAATTTTGGTCATTATATATATTATTATATTTAAATTGGGCATGAACACATGTTAATCTTTAGATAGTTTTTAATTCTTAAAACCTCGCTTTTTGGTTTTGACAACGAGAGTTAATTTTAAAATAAATTTAGCCAACTTTGTGTTTTGAATATTGAAAAATGGTTTCCATATTTATAATCGTAAGTTCCAATTTGTTTTAATAGGTTCCTTTTATTTTTTTCATTATGAATATTAACGTTATTATTTCTTTTAATTACCAGGGTTAAAGGATAAATATCATAAATAAAAGAAACAATAATATTATATTAATATTAAACAACCATAACACATGTATTAATAATATTGGATCAGATGTCTCCAACCATGGGCTTCATTGGATCTATTTTGGGACTCCATGGGGCCACATGGGTGTGGAAATGACATTTAATTAAAATTAATTTAAGGTATAGGAAAATATAACATAATCATATATCTTTCAGTAAAACAATTTTTATATAAGGTTATATAATAGATCTATATGACTATAATCATTAATTAGAAAGAAAAAACATATTCCTAAATCATGTTTATTTGTTTTTAATTTTTATACATTAAATAATTAAATTTACTTTTGACACAATAATGATGGAGTATTTTCTATATTTATGAAAAAAAAATTATATTATAAATATTAAAACAAATACAATTTAAAGATGTGTAGAAATAAATAAATTTTATTGATGAAATTAAAATATGAGTTTTGAATTAATGGATTTGTGACATGTGCCTATCATGGGGTTTTTCAAAAACAAATATTACCTCAGTTAAAATTCAGTAGAGTGGTTATCCTAGGTTGTCTCTAGAGAGGAGTGCACAACAATTAAGTTGTCACCTTAAAATAAGAGAAAGAAGTGAGGATGTTTTTAGAAATTGATTGAATTTGAAAAGACAAGAGTGAAGAAAAGAGGTTTAAGAAAAGTATTGAGAAAAAATTGATAAAAAAATTAATTTAAACTATTATATGAGAAGGTTGATTAGGTTAGAGTTGGTTCTCCATTTGTAATTCTATCATAGTTCCAATTTATCCAATTTTCTTCTGCTAAATCACTAAGAGTGAGAATCCACAATCATTTCTTCTAAGTCCCTTGGTTAATTAAAAATGTGAGAATAAACCTTAATAAAATCTTACATTGGTCTACTCTCCTTCCAATGTGTAATAGAGTTATAGAATATACCCCCAATTATCTAAGGCAATTCCCAATCAGATCTTGTTTATCCCAAGTAATCAAGAACATTCACTACTCCTCACACAAGTACCGGTGATCACCGAGTACTTCACCACTAAATCCTAGTCTATTACATTGATTATAAACCAGAACCTAGTGGAGGGGGATATTGATCATTGACCAAATATAAATGAACAACAGAATCTAAAATCATATACAGTCGTACATGATAATAAAAACTATTATAGGAAATTGAAACTGATTCACAGAAGAGAAGAGGATTTTAAAACATTAAGAGAAGGAACTCATGAAACACAACATGGAAAACCTCTCCTTCCACAATCACATAGAATTTTACCCCACCATGTTAAGGGTAATTGTGAATAAGGGGAAAGAATAATTCATTACAAAACATAGAAGAACAAAAGACAGATAACAAAGAACAGAAAATTTGTTGCTCCAGATTCTGTCCTCTAGAAGATTGCCTCTGTTCTGCCCAACGGCCGGCCGAAACAGACTGATTTCCCTTCTTATATAATGTTTTAAATGAGGTTTTCTATCGACCCTCAATATTTGAGAGTCATTGGATAGATGTAAAGAATGATATGGCTGAATCAATGACCATTACTTTTTTGGCCTCCAAACACTATTTCACCCACTCCACTTGGACGCGCCCAAAAGATGCCTTAAAGAGATTCATATTTTATGATATTTAATAAGAGCTGTCCCTTTAAATTCGTCTGTCGACGCCAACTAAAAGAACCTAATTCTATTTTATGATGAAGGGGATATTCCATATTTAATGCATTGTGGTCCATTCTGCCTGCCAAACTGATTTCTCCACTTGATTGAATTTTCTGTACCATTAGGTTTCGAATTGGGTCTTGGTCCAGAAGGCACATTTGAATCCAACAAGCATAGAAATCCAAAAAAAAGGATTCACTTAAACTGGACCCATATTATAAATGTTATGCCTGAAAAACAGAAGCTATATAAAACAACCAACTTTACAGATTTACCCCATTTTCACATTTAGGCCCAAAATACACAAAAAACACTTAAATGATGCAAATACACTCAAATTGAATAATTGGGAGGGATTAAATCATTGAAAAACATATTAATAATATTGAAAATATTTACTCTATCAATTCCCCCAACCTTATCACTTTGACTCCTGGACAAGTCAGAGTCAAAATAAAATCAAAGTAAATTCAAAACACATATCCATGAGATCCAACAATTTAACACCAAGAAACAAAATATATCATGCCTCATAAAAACCCATTATTTAAAGTTATAAATTCAAGATAATTCAATATTTTTACTCTTCATTGCTCATGCCATGCACACGAATCACTTACCTAACATTCATTATCTATCATCACACAAATTTTCAATTTTTTAGCAATTTTTTTCTCATCCAAACTCATACAAGGGTTACCATAGGCTTTATAAATTCCTAAATATCCACCCGATGTGAGTCAAAGATATATTTTTATCATGAGGAATTGTTAAGGTTGTTATGTGTCTTTCAGTTGGTAGGATTTATATGTGACAGATTCTGATGCAGAATGAGAGGGCTTGGCTCTTTTTGAAGCAAAATTCAATTAATCTAAATTTCACAAAAGTATGGTCTCCTCTTCACTCACCATAGTAGAAAATAAGCTCCTTTTTCATGGAATATCAAGGAATGTTCACACATTTCCTCATTTCAGTAGCAAACATTTCAATATTCTCCAATATAATATGTCTTGAAAGCTCCAAAAAAGGCACAACCTTCTTTTCTACATTAAAAGCTCCAGAAAGGCACAACTTCTCTCATCATGAAAACTCCAGATAAGAACAACTCTAAACTGAATGATTTTTAGTCAATAAGAACATCTCTTCAAAATTTTAGTTTCTAGCCAAATTATCTCCAAATGAGGTAGTACAACACAAGACAGCTTCCCCCACACTTAAGTTCAACTAGATTAATAAATTTCACTTAATGAGAAGGATGGATAGGGAAAATTGGCTTGTAATGTGGCTAATCTAACAGGATGTTCATGGTTTATAAGGGTTAAAAGGATTAAATGTTCACGTTAGGCCATTATGAAAGGGATTATCTTGAAAAGTGGGATTTTAAACCAATGAAATACCTCAATCATTTAAAACACAAGTACCTCAAACCCTCAATTTTTTACTAGAATAAATCAAATTCTGGTTAAATCAAGTATGATTTGGTTCTCTCAAAAAGTGAGGTGAATGTAATGAATATGAAAATAATAGGTTTAGAAGACTCACGGGAATGTGATTTAAAATTTATGGACAGTGAGATGTGGCATGAGATTCAAAATTTAGATTACTTTTCATGAAATTACCAAAGAATTAAACTTGAAACAATGTCATTTTCAACATTCATTTAATATTAGTTTCATGGGATAAATTGTTTTACACATTGAAATGGGTTTTAAAAATTGGCGATGATAATAATTTTAGATCAATAGTTTCAAAAACACACAAAATTTTGAAAAACACACAATTTGTGTTTTAAACAAATAATTGAAAATACTATACAACAAAGGATCCCTCCCCCACACTTAAATGATGCATTGTCTGCAATGCATTCATTTGGATTTAACATGTAATTATAGTTTAAATTGAATTACAACAACCAAGAAAGAGATATGGAGAGGTACAACCTGACTTATTGGTAGTGCAATGCTGAGTTATGCTTCTATGTGATACGCACATAAAAACCTACAAAAAAAGTAGATAATATAACATAATAAATTTATTGAAAGTAATGAAAATAGAAATAGAATGAGAATAGAAGGACAAGTCATGGTTTAATCCCCCAAAGTGGGCCCTAGGTTTTGAATACCTCCAGATGGGCAGTTTCAGTTGGTTATCCCCAATCCAACAGTGGGTTGAGTTTCTTTGATATGGACTACCAACACATTTTCCTTCCAATAAGAACTTCTTTTTTTTGAGGAGTATATGGATACAGTACACCAAGTCCACCCATATGAAAATGATATGCATCTTGTATGGTGGGGTTAGGATAGAGAATGAGTCCTCCTCTTTCTTGGTTTCCATTTTCACAACTTCTTCTTCATTCTACAACAGTTCCTCAAGGCATGTTGCATCAAAATAATAGTCAAAGGGAAAATCAGAGTTAATTCTATTTGAATAAAATTAAAACATGATGAATAAATATCAAACTCTTCCCTTATAATGTAAGCATATTGTGTCTATTTTTCATCATGGAAATCAACTATTATCTCATCTTGAAATTTCTCTAATAAGCATTAATCTAGTTCAGGGAGCTCCATATGTTCTTCTTCAGGTGTATCTTCTTATTTTTCCTCATCCACAAAGGCAGCACATTTGTTTTCCACACCTGAAAACTTCATGCAAGGGAAGGTGATACTCAATTCAGATTCGATATAATCATAATAAAAAGAGTTAAAAAAAGATTATATGCCTTAGGTAGCTTGACTTCAATTGCTTCTTCAGTATGAGGTTTCTCTTGCAGTTGAATTTCACAAGATATAGGTAGGTAGTCATGCTCCTTCATCTTTTCTTCCACCGTGTTGGTGGGGTGTTCTTTCATTGGTTATGGATCTTCTAATTTGTAAGGAATATGTTGATCAAGTAGTTCTTCACACTCATTCCATAATTCATATAGATCTTTTTTATCTCCCACATGTAGATCAATTGGTAATTCATTTTTCTTTTCCTCCTCGGGTTCATTCATAGGTTCTGGTTTTTCCATCATTGCACAGACATACTCAAATGCAAGTTATACTTTGTTCTCTAGTTTTTCTATATCATTTTTAAGTTCATGAATCTGAAAAATATCACAACCAGCCTCATCTAAGTTTTATAAATGTGGGTAGTTGTTATAGGAATTAATGAAATAATCATTTGAAAACAGCATGTAAAAATATTGTTTTATGTTTTATTTTGAAAAGTGTTAAATATTTATAATGAGATTGTGGCACTACCTCCCCGGAAATGGCATCGTGTTCTGACACGTGCCTATCATGCGGTGTGAAAACAAAAATATTACCTAAGTTAAAATGCAGTAGAGTGGTTATCCTAGGTTGTCTCCAGAGAGGAGTGCACAACAATTAAGCGGTCACCTTAAAATAAGAGAATGGAGTGAGGATGTTTATAGAAATTGATTGATTTTGAAAAGACAAGAGTGAAGGAAAGAGGTTTAAGAAAAATATTGAGAACAAATTGATAAAACAAGTAATTGAAACTATTATATGTGAAGGTTTATTAGGTTATAGTTGGTTCTCCATTTGTAATTCTATCATAGTTCCAATTTATCCAATTCTCTTTTACTAAATCATTAAGAGAGAGAATCCACGATCGTTTCTTCTCACTCCCTTATTCAATTAAAAATTTGAGAATAAACCTTACTAAAATCATAGGTTGGTCTACTATCTATCCAATGTGTAATAGAGTTGTAGAAAATACATCCAATTATCTTAGGCAATTCCCAATCGGGTCTAGTTTATCCCAAGTAAGCAAGAACATTCACTACTCGTCACACACGTACCGGTGATCACTGAGTACTTCACCCCTAATTCCTAGTCTTTTACATCATTTATAAACCAGAAACTATTAGAGGGAGATATTGATATTTGACCAAATATAAATGAACAAAAGAATCTAAAATCAAAGACAATCATACATGATAATAAAAGCTGTTATAGGAAATTTAAATTGATTCACATAAGAGAAAGGAATTTTAAAACATTAAGAGAAGGAACACATGAAAGAAAACATGGAAAACCAATCCTTCCCCAATCACACAGAATTTTACCCCACCAAGGTAAGGGTAATTGTAACTAATTATAAAGAATAATTCATTACGAAACTAAGAATAACAAAAGAGAGAAAACAAAGAACATAAAACATGATGCTCTAGATTTTGTCTTCCAGAAGTTTTCCTCTGTTCTGCCCAACATCCGGACGAAACTCACTGAGGTCCCTTCTTATAGAATGTCGGAAATGAAGTTTTCTATCGACGCTAAAAAAGATAGATTCATTGGAAAGGTGTAACGAATGATATGGCCGAATCAATGACCTTTACATTTCTGGTCGCCACACACTGTTTCGCCCACTCCACTTGGATGAGCCCAAAAGATGACTTAATGAAATTCATATTTTATGAAATTTAATATGAACCGTCCCATGAAATTCCTCTGTCAACACCAGCTTGAATCACCTCATTCAAATGTCAGGTGACAGAGATATTCCATATTTAATGTAGTGGGGTCCATTCTGCCTGCCAAACTGATTTCTCCACTTGATTGAATTTTCTGTACCATTGGGTTTCGAATTGGGTTCTGGTCCAGAAATCACATTTGAATCCCAGAAGCATATAAATCCTAAAAAAAAGGATTCACTTTAATTGTACCCATATTATAAATTTTATTCCTGAAAAACAGAAGCTATATAAAACTGCCAATTTTACAGAATTACACAATTTTCACATTTAAGCCCAAAATACACCAAAAACACATAAATGAAGCAAATACACTCAAATTGAATTATTGGGAGGGATTAAATCATTTACAAACATATTAATAATATTGAAAATATTTACTCCATAATTTTTTTTTGGATTAATAATGTTGTTATCAATTTATCAAAAAAAATCAAATACTAACTAGTGTTAAAATAGACGTAACTGAGATATTAAAAGAAATACTATTTTATTAAATTATATAATTGTCCTAAAAATATATGATTCTTAAAAATGACTTAGGTAATGTTTTATAAGTCATTAATGAACCACTTTAGGTTATCTTGGAATTTTATTGTAACATTATTGACCATGTATTATTATAATACAAGTAGACATCGTAAAAGTTAAACTATTTAACAAACGGTTGTGTCTAAAGTTAAGGTTAACATGGTGACCAAAACATGTTTAATCCTACTCGATGAGGGGATTTTTACCGATACCAAACATATCCTAGATGTTAATCTATTTAGATCTTCTATAAACTGAAAATTAATTTCATAATAAATTAGTATTTCATGATTTTCCTAAAGTTCCCTCGCCTCTCTTATAAAAGAACAACCCTCTTTTTCTTTAATTCACACCTTCAAAGCCATTTGAATCATACAAACCCTGACCAAATCACCTCTAAACTTCCCTAAATTGATCATAGAGGCATTACATTGATCATAAATCCCACCCACACAGCCGTTTTGTCAAATCAAAAGGAAACACCGAAAGAAGAGGTAATTATTTTATCACATCTTTCAATGTTATATTCTTCTTCTACTTCTACATTCATTTTTGTTACCATAATAAATTAATAACTCTAGTACCTTATAAATGCTCATATTTTATTATAAATATGGTAAATTTATATTTAATATTCAATTTATCCTATGAATTACAAATTCACCATGTGTGGTATGTACGTCTTATCATCTCCACGTCGTGGTTTAGTTTGTTATGCAAGAGTACACTATTTAGATTGGTATAATAGTGAGTATAATTAGTGTGAATAATGAATATAACATGGTACTGATTATGTATATGTAATATATGATCAAATTAAACATTGTTTTCCCATCAATAAAAAGATATTGTCACTCTTGTGTTCATTGGGATTACCATCTCCACGACGTGAAGAGATTCATTTCCAACGATCACCCTTCAAGAATTTTTATGAAATTAATAAATTGATTAATTATGAGGAATATGAAATAATATTTCTATTTAAAAATTTTATATTTATGTTGATAAATATATTTCATTTAATTACTTCTATACTATAAGATAATAAAATGGAAACAACATTAATGCGTATATACGGACTACCGTCTCCCTGAGCAGTGTTTCTATTTTATATATCTATTTATTATACAAATTTTTATTCTTAATATATATATATATGATATATAAATCATTTTTTATATTCATGAAGTATTTAAATCATGATCTAGCTGATACTATCAAGGAAAATAAGTTAAAAGATGTACAATAAAGAAAGTGATTATTACCTGAAATGTTACTTTATCAAGGATATTATTTTTAAATGGGTATTATAAAGTCAAAAGTGAATAATATACAATATAATAAATATTAATACGGTCGTGTATAATTTAATAACATATTATGGTAATTATACAATATGATAAACGTACCCTCAACTAAAAGAAATTACAAGGTAAGGGTTAATTCCTCAATTTCATTATTAACCGAGATTATTTATGTGTAAGTATTTACTGGGAAATATTTAACATCCATGTCCATGTTTCATAAAAATGTTTTAAATTGGAATATGTTAAGGTTCTATGGAAGTGTAATTTTCACTAGATCATCATTTTAAAAAATTTAACGATTTATTTTTTTAATCTTTTTAATTAATGTATATATTTTAAAATGATTTTAGGGATTTATTTATATAGAAAAGATTGTTTTAAAATATTAAATACATTCGAAATATTTTTTTTTGAGTGGGAAAATTTGATTCAAAATTATAATTTAAATTAAATCCTTTATAAACTATGTGACTTTTAAATAATTTCCTAAAAATGGGATATTTCACTCAAAGAGATTTACTAATCATTTTCAACAATGTCAACCTCCTTTATAGAATATCATTGTTGATTAAGGTTGATTTATTATAATATAATAATTCATATTGTATTGAATATGTTATGACACATTTGACTTTGGATGTGTTATTTCTATACCATTCATGGTTTATAGTTAATGTATTGACATTTCATATTCTAGTTTTAATACAATTGATTATGTAATGTTTCACCCTTTTCATTTGAGGAATAAATTGGACTTAGTAAATGATGAGTGGGGCCTATTATATCCTCTCAATGCATCGGTACGTCTCATGAGACAATCTAGTGTCTCGGCACAAGGCCTTGACAGAATATTTGTGATTGTTCTGGCACAACGCATTGGCGAATAAGTTAATATGTCCGACATTATGCAATCCCTCTTTATGAAATTAGTTAAGACATGTGATTATTCAACTATTAGAATATCCAATTTAATGTTTATATGGTAATGTTTGAATTATTTTTACCATATTATGCTCAATATTTCTATTTAAAAGGATTATGTTTTTATTATACATCTTTCCTTAAAATTTTATAGCTTCCTCTAAATTATTTACCATTACATAGCATTTGAACTGAACCGTTTCTTATGTTTTATTTTCATATGATTATTAGAAGTGTATTATGATTTATATAAAGGGTTAATCTAGGGGAATAAGGGCATTCTAAAAGGATTATTTATGTTCTACTTTATGTTATAATGTGTAATGTAAACCTCATGTATGTAACATATTTTCCAAGACTGCTAAACTGATCAGTCCTTTAGGACATGATTCCTTGTAAACATTCCAATGTATTAAAATAATGCACCAGATCCTAGATTCTTGTGTTGGGGCATTACAAAAATTGACTTATCTTTTCTTTTTTCTTCTATATCCAAAATATTTTGAGTTTTTTATTAAGAATTATGTTCAATAAGATGAATAAAAAGTAAATATTATCCAAGTTATCTAGTAATATCATATATCTCAGAGAGAGAGTCAAGAAGATGGATATTTTCTCAATGTTTAATTTTTATTTTTTAGATTTATCTGTACTATATCTTCCTTGACGCAGCTGACTCCCCTTCAAACTCTACATCTTATAACATTATGCTAAATTTTAGTGTTTATAATGGAACTATAAGATATTTTTTCCAAAAAAAACCATAACACCAGCAATATCCATTAAAATATTATTTTTCTTTTAATACTACAAATTTATTATAACTATGTATTTTTTCCAACATTATTCTGATCATCAATCATGGATCCTTCCTGAAAACAAAAAACAAATTATAAACTAAAAAAAATTCTTCTTCGTATTATACATATTTTCTTCATTATTATATAATCTAGTTATCCATGTTTTACATTAATGTTGGATTTCATACAAATTATATAATTTTTTAATTATATTGTTTTAGATACATATATGATCATCTAGAAGCTATTCATAATCTTGTACCCTTTCCCAACATCGTTGCCATTTTTTATCCTTTAGGTATTATCTTCATTATTATTTTTATTATTCACACTCTTTATACCATTCATCAATATCTAATATTGAATTTTGGAATTTATATTTTTCTAAATTAAAATTAGACATCTTATGTTGAAAAACATCAAAATTTCACTCCTTGAATATCATATTATCATAAATATTGATGTTGAGTATTTTAACATCAGCAAAAACAACTTCAATTTTTTAATCACTTTTATCAATAAAGATTTTTTTTTGATGCACTGCTTCTTCACTACTAATAGGTTGAAAATTAATTTTTAACTTCTTATTCTCTTTTTAATTAATTGAATGTTTAAATATAAATTTACTAAATTTAGCTGTTATACGAGAATACTTATATGTTTAAAATTATTATTCACTAAATAATATATTACATCATTAGAAAAAATACCATGATTCACAATTTCTATATTAAACTTCTCTGTACATTCTTCATTTGAATTTTTAGTATTCACATCTTCTTCATTGATATCATCATCTAAACAAATCTATAACAACATAATCATTTTATATTTCATGAAATCACTATTCAATTATTTTTTTAATATGGAATTCATTATATTCCTAATTTATCGATTATCTTCTCGGGATTCCATTTTATTAATCACTATGTTCATCCTCTAAAATTCAGGGACAATTTTTTATAAAATTTATAATGAATCTATAGTTCAAGAATAGTAATAGTAATTTTCATTTTAAATTACTACTGAAAATTTTCAAATTTTTAGAAAAAAAGACATTAATTTATTAAACATCATACTTACATAAACATTTTAATCAGAATCAATATTCTATATTTCAATGACAACTTTCAATAACCTTTCCTTATTTATATCTTTGAGATAAATTCACCATTTTCCATTCTCCACCATCAAGACAAAATTTTCAATTATTATTTTATTTATTATGAGAGAATTTTTAAAATCATACATAGATATCATTTAATAATATCTATCTTTTATAAAAGATACATTAAATTAAATTTTAACAGAATAATTCATAATGTCTTCACCACAACAAAAATATCTTCTAATTTCTTAGGTAATCTTCTTGATCTTGTTTAAAATGTAATTATCCCTTATAATTAACTCTATAATATATTCAACTTCTGCCATTTTTTGACCTTTATAATTCAATATTTAAATATATAACATTGTATTTTCTCATTTCTTCTACCTTTATAAATATTTTTCAACTTTTCTTTTATGTCATTACAATTTCAATTCTATTAATCATTATGTATTATCGTTTTAACAAATTGTAAGGTATCGAGTTTCTCGCTAATCCATCACTCCCCAAATTCAACTTATCAGGTTTTTATACAAGCATGGCCCATATTACAAATAGTAAAAATATATAAAATTGATTTTAGAATACCAAATATTACTAATAATAGATAGGGTAGAAATTTTTACTCATATATATGATTATTTTTTTGATCTAATATAGGAATCCCCTTATAGTGAAATGAGTTCTGAAGATCCATATAAAACATATTTTTATCCATTAAATTTTAAATTGGGAATACTAAATGAATTTACATCACACTTATATTAATTTAATATTATTTTCAGGATTTTTCGAAAATGAGAAGGTTGAATCAATGTATTGTTATTCTATGTTTTCTTTTTTAAAACAAATATCAAAATATATTTAAGGGAAATGACTACTGAAACCCAACAAGAAATCAATACCAAAGGAACACTATAAAATATAGGTCACTCAAATCAACATGACTATATTGTCCTTAAAAAAATATGGGAAAAATATTCAGATAGACAACCCATTTGAACATTATCCATGTTTTTATAGTATGAATTGTATATCCAACACTTTCACTATAGTCAATTCAAAAATTTTTTTCTCCACTAAAAACTAAATCATAATACATATTTTTTCTTATATGAATAGGCATTAAAAAATTATCATCATCATTTCATCAAATTTTCACATGGAATTTTGAAATATTCACTTATATAAGATAGTTGTTATACATCAATTTCATGAACAATATTGATAAATAGCCTATTCTTCCCTATTTATCATTATTATTTCATTTTTTATAAATATATTCTCATACTTAAAAATAATTTCACACGATATATAACAACTACATGTATAAATCAAGTAGTATCAGCTACTTCTTCTCTTCAATTATTGTTTAAATATTTATGAATCCATGAAAACACATTTGAATTCAACCCTTCAAAAATATTTGATCATTTTTCCCAGTACTATATATAAATTAAAAAATTCCTAAAAATGGAATCTATAAATAAAATTTCATGAAAATGGTAATATTTCTAATCAACCTCATTTTAACCAACATTTAACCCATATTTAATCACCTTTTATGAATCAATAGATTATTGGTAAAGAAACACAGTCATTGAAACTCCAATCTAGGAATTCATCCTTATAAATACCATCTTACAAAACACTCCATCCAACCAGAATAGTTCATGCATTCAAACAGTGATATAAATATTCCAGAATCATGGATACAATATCATAGACTATATTCTGTTATTCATTATCCTTCTTTTATACATAAAAAGTTATATAATTCTCACAATTTCTTGTATCCCCATTCTTAATTCTAGGGTTCTTTTTATGTAATGAACAACATAAATATATTCATGCATGTATCATAGAAGCACTTATATTCTTATGGAAAAAATCAAAATGAACCCTTATTTTTAATTGCCTTTGATTTGATAAAACTGAGTATCATATTTATCCTTTAATAATATTAAAAAATAGAACCATCTCATAATACTATCTATTTATCCATATAATTTATTAAAATTACATTTCACTTCTTTATACTAATCTTTGATGCATTTAGAATCCTATACTACACAGTCATTCGTTTTTTTAATTATAAAGTTGATCAAATTTCCATAATATCTTAGTTTAATCATCTAAATTTACCACTCAAGACTAACATAACATACCATCTTATATATTATAAATTCATTATTTGGTATGTACTAATTTCTTAATACGGTATTTTTATTATTACATTACATATTTATCTTCTCACAACATCACCTCCTACCATGGGAAACTTATAGAAATCCATTACCTTCTTATGGTAGATACATCAATCATGACTTTATAATTTATACAGTTAGTACTAGTTGTTCATAAAATAACATGATTATCTATGAAACCACCCTTCATGTTTTAGCTACCATTTATTAATGTGGTCAAATGAGTGGTCATGATACTACCATTTTTATATTAAGTACCAGTTAATGATGTGGCCACTTTTCTCACAATTTAATATTCTTCACTTCATAATTTTTGTAAACAATTCAAATTAACTTCAACGACAACATACTTTGTCCTTCCAAATAGAGAGACAGTCATTATTTTTAAAATGACATTCAATAATTAGAAATTAATTTTTTTTCTAACAATACAAGTAAACACCAAGAAAAATTTTTCTTGTTCATGGATTGTTCACTATTCAAACAATAATTCGAAACTACTAGGTCTCAATAAAATCTATGTTGATTTGTTATACTAATTATTTAATATTTTAAATCCTTAATTCCATTACACTTATCATATTAATTAAAAATTATATATCTTTTGGATTTTGAACAAGAATATTTTTCACTTGATTCACAAAAAAAGGATGCAATGTGCTTGTCGGACGTGTCAGTGATTAGTACAGATCCTATTTTTGGAGACACTTATGAAGATTTTCCCCTACCTATACATGGTATGTGGATTAAAGTACTCCTCCACTAGTAAAATAATTGTCAAAATTTGTAATGAGTACTTTAATTAATGTTATCCACTTGAATATTGACCTTCCATTTGGTTGTTCGGGAAAGTATATCAAGTCCACGGGTCAAGTAACAAAGGTGAAAATCCAAAGGAACTTCACAACCAATAAAACCTCTTCACTTTTGGGAATATATTTCAAAATTAATCTGGAATGTAATTACACTACATGCGGAAAGTAATTTATAACCAAGGTCATCCAATTTCCCAATTTTGAAACAATTCATACATTACTCTTGAATAGTTATCTACTTCTAGTGATCGATTCATGAAGTTTAGTCATAATTATTACATTAATGAGAGAATATAGTTGTACATTAAAAGAGGATTCACATGGATGTCCAAGTATTGAGAAATATATAATAACTTATATTAAATGAACACTAATAGAATCTCATTCAAATATTATAGGTTTTTTCAAATTTTATGGCATTTGATCCCAACATGTCCGGGAGGCTATCCATTCTTGACCAACTATTTAATCATGAACACATGATTACAACCCAATTGTAGTTATTTGGTTTATGATTAAATATATAATTTGATCAAAGAGTATAATAAAATTCATATTTATTCATTATGAAATCCATTGCATTATGTAATATCCTACTCCAATCAAAACTATCATATACATCATAACCAACACCCATGTCACACCCATATTTTTTTCTGGCATTTTATATAGATTAAATTTTAACTATATATTTTTCTATATTTTTTAGGCTGTTATGGGTTGAAATATTGAGTTTCTATGGGGGTTTTCTCTTAACACAAGGTTTGAAAGAATTTTAGGATAACCATGAGACATGCACCATGAATCATTAATTCATAGGTGTTAGAGGAAGAGGCATGGAGAATGTCTTTGACATGGTTTATCAAACTATGTAAAATGCATTCTATAGGGTTTTTTCTCAAGATTTTGGCCTTGGGAATTGTTGGAACATGTTTTGTAAACTTCGTTTTCAGTCCGTGTCGGTACTCAAGTGTTTTCAGTAACGGGAATATGGTTGTGAATTTTTTTTGCAAAATCATGTAGACAACCTGTCCAAACTAACCTTCTATAAAAGTTTTACAAATTCCATGTGTTCCCCCATGATATTTTTACCCCCAATCCACTAATTTCCCCCTCTACTAGAACCTAAAACCCTATTAATCCAAACCGTTTTCCACAAAACTCATCCATCATCCATTGATGTAGATATATGTATTCCTTTATGAGTTTGCGGTGATTAATCAAGGTAACCATGTCTTCTAATATATTTTGTCCTCTTTATTCCATTTTATCATGAGTATCTCTTTCTTATATTCATGTGTATCAATAGATGATTTTTCCCTTTTTTTATGTTTGGTATTTTTCTTTTCTAGGGTTCCTATTAGATGATCCTAGATCATGGAACCATCGTGAAGTGGTTTAGGGTGTACGTTGTCGAATCGACGTGGAATTGATGTAGGTTTCCATTTTCCCTTTACTTTTTTTTTACAATATATTATTTCATTTCTTTTTCACCTCCCAAGTATGCTAAATAATTATGTGTTCACTTTAAAATGTTTTTTTGGTGTTAAACGTTGTGGATTATGCCTTTCTTTTTTATAAATGGTGTTGTTTTATTATTAATGTGCACACCAACTGTTCGATTAAATTCATGGTTGACTTTATGCATGTTATCTGTGATATCTATTAAATTGATTTGATTTGTGAATGTATTTATGGTATGTGAAATTTTTATTTTGGTTCCTCAAATGGGGTTTCAAAGAGGTTTTGTATTAATGGAATAATGAATTTGTATTTTAGGAATGGAAAGACATGTGGTGATGAAAAATGGCTCATTTGAAATATATATAAATAATGTTTTTTTGTGGAAAATGTGGAATAAATGAAGAAAATACATTTGTAAAATAATGTTGAAATGATAAATGGTGTTTTTAAGACTTTTTGTAATGGTATATTGGGTTCATTAAAAGTGATTCTTTTTGAAGAATGTTTAAAGGATATGCTGCTCTTTTCTTTAAAATGGAGAAAGTATTTATTATGAAATCCTCATTAGAATAATTAATTACATTGATTACATAAATGTCGAATGGTTGAGATGTCCTCAATGTTGAATCCTTCTGACCCATTTACATTTTATGGAATGGGAGATCCTCTGTATGGATTCGTTCATGACCAATGAGTAATATAGAATGATTTTGATCCTCAAATCGACTCAAGTGATGCATGTTGTTGAAGTTATTATATATGTGTATATCATTGGATGATAATATGGAATAATTTTGATCACCCACTTATATTCTCTTGAAATTAAGAATCTTGCATAACTATTGAATTTTCTATGAATGATACAAGAACTAGTTTGGTTACGCACTTGCTAGGGGCCCATAGTAGGGGGACATTTTGATATTATTGATATAGGATATTTCCCCCTTTTTAACACTATGTAGGGTATGTCTATGAATGTGGGTATATTGTATGTCATCTAGTGAGGAAAACTGTCTATGATGAGTCATGATGTATATTTTGTTTTCGATTATTCATCAGCTTCTAGGTTCCTCCCAGGTCTACATGAACATTGTTACTTATGATGGATGATTTGGACACTTGATTTGTTGGATTATATTTTGTGATCTTATTTCCATTTTCCTTATCATATGATCATTTTGGAATATTCATGTGTGGTTTACATCCTTGAAAATTGATTATTTGGTTTTCAATGGTTATGGAAAATTTCTTCACTTATAAATGGTTTATTTAATATTCTTCCAATTTTCAAATTTATGCATCTCTATCCTAATCAAAAAATATATTTGGATATATCATGGATATGAATATAAAAATGGAATGTGATTTATTTTAATTTTGACAATTTCTGGAAGAATATGTATTCAAATATTGTATTTCAAAAATTAAAATTTTGTTTCTATTAATTAAAATGAAGTTCAACTAGAATAGATTTTTGTGGCATGCCTACTATGTTTTAATACTCATGCATATTGTTTTTCATTATTTTATCTTTTGGAATAGGTTTTATATTTGTATTTATCATCATGGGGGATGGTAGCTTTTGATATCAGAGAGTGGACCTTGTGGTCACATGGTGATGTCATTTTTATGAGGTTTAGTTGGGTATTGTTATTCAATTATTGTATTTACATATTTGTTTAAATGATGTTATGTTTGAAAATTCTTATATATATTTAATTACATTTTTCATATTTCCAATTTTTAGAATATTCATTTATATTGGTAAAAATCATTCGCTTTCATCATATTGTTGATGCCCAACACTAGTTGCTAGTGCATGGGGACGGTGAATTCCCATTGTGTCCTTCCATGGATTTGATCAGGACACCGGATTGTGGCCCACCAAGGTTTGTTATTGAAAAAAATTTATCCTAGGTGGTAATAATTGGGTGTCCTTGCATTTAGAGAAACATGTAATTTTGATGGATTTCAATGTAGATTGAGTAAGACTTTCAAAACCTCAAGGTGATGGTATTAGTTCATTTCTGGACAACGCATTCTATTGTAGACATTGTATTTCAAAGGAAATTCTTGTTTTATTTTTTTGATATATTACTTATGGAATGTTTTTTGTTTTTGATATGAAATAGGGTATTGGGCTAGTTGTGTTTTTATGATTTATGGGGCTTCTAAAAACGTGTGGAGATTGTGACATAGTCCAAGTAAACTCTTCGTGAAGATGGTTTGTCTGGAATATGGTCACCAAACATATAGATTAGTGCCCCATAAACACAAGTTTTCTATTTTTATATGTTTTGAGATTCATGTTGGAATGAAATTTTCTTTTCAAACCCACCATTGTAACTATGAAATATATATTTTTTAATTGTAAATCTTTTGGATTTCTAAATATAGGAAAATGAATTTCAATTTTGTTTTAATGAAATGTCTTGGAAATATGATTGTATTTTTGGACTTGTTTCATATAGAGTGTAATGGGTTTTCCGTCCAATTATTTTTACACAATGGGATTTAGAAGATGATGAATAATATTTTTAATTAGAGGAAATTTATTTTTAAATGGAAATTGATGGTTTTTATTTTTGAACATGATGAAATTGATTCAGGTGTGGAATTTAAATTTTTTTACTTTGTGGTTTTTTATATTTTGAAAGGATATATAAATTATGAAATGTAATTTGATTGGAAGTGTCAATGTGTTTGTTGAAAATCATTTTTCTGGGAAGTGGAAATGTTTTCCTTTAGCCTTTGGTATCTCTTTAGGTACTCATAGGAATGGATGTGTTTGGAAAGTGTTTGGATGATGATGTGGGTGGATAAGTTCCTAGAATGGAATGGGTTGAAAGGTTCCTAGGGTTTCATGGGAATTTTCATGTGATTGAGACTCAAATGAATACCATTGGTTATATTTCACCCCACAATGTTTGTTTAAAATTTTTTAAGAGGTAAACACAATTATGATCCTACTAAGTGGTTTTGTATCTTTTTTATTTTTTGGTGGTTTTTCATGTGTAATGTTTTGATTTCCACAACTCCTACTAATTTTCTTGTATTGGAATATCTCTTGTTTTTCATATTACTCAATTTAAACACCCATTGAGATTAAATGGATATAAGTGGTGTAGCTATTGGTGCTTCCCAATTAGCAGGATTTCTAGTTGTTCAATATATGAATTTTGTACTGGAGTTTCAAAAGATATATCCACCTCTATCTTATTGTCAAGCATATCCCATTGAAGAATAAGACTAGATACATAAGATCAAAAAGAAAATTATCCATATAAAGTTATATCAGTCGTTAAAGGTGATGTTCATTATATTTATTCTTAATGGTTTTCCTTGAATGTGGTGGAATTCGATCTCTTATAATAAGCCTCAGTATGATCTTACATGAAATTTATTCATGGCATTGTTCATCCAAAAAAACATCTATGAAGTTAATATGGTAAGGGTGGGAATAGAGAATTACTTTCCAGAGTTGGTTGATTGTTCGGTGTTGTATTTCTATCATCATGTTAGGGACCTAGTTCCATTTGATCTGAGGAATGTTGTGGATGATTCCATAATGGCTTGGGAATTTGAGAGCATGATTTATCTTGATATGATGTCAAAGGTGTTAGAGTTCAATCTAATTTGTTTTTCTAATATGGTGAGGCAATCAGTTCATGTTGATGCTAAGAAGAAAGGGGTGCTTGAGGTTATCATCCCATCCTTCATTCATGGAAGTTGTATGTGGAGTTCCATTAAACCGACGGGTGTCTGTTTTATGATGGTGGAATTAATCATTGAATTAAACATGCCCATTTTTTTAATCTTATACTCTATGGGGGTACATGGTGTGTCATTAGTATGGAAATATAGATAATAATAATAAGTCATGTGTAAGAACACCAATGAGATTTCATGATTTTGGATTCCAATGCCACTTGTAATGGTACAATCCTGGTGTTCTGGTGAAGCGACGTAGATCCAGTTCACATGAGTAGAGTGTTGTTGGGGTTCAATTTAAGTCCCTTTATATTATAGTGTTACTTTATTCCATTGAAGTTGTTTTTGATTTTGTTTTATGTTGTTTGATATGTCATGGGATGTTATGGACCTCCTAATATTATTTAATTAATGTAAACATGTTCTTCTTTTGGATATCCTGAATCATTTTATATCCTTAATAGAGGTATCTCCCATGAGGATCGTTTGAATTTTTTCCTTTTATATCGTAGATATTTTGTTTATAGATATGAGGAAGAAGATTCATCAAACATCTTACATCAGACCATAGGCCCCAAAGGGAAGGTATCACACAATATGAAATATTTGTGGTTGAGAGACCATTCTCTTTATTTTATCATCAGTGTGTGAATAATTAAAGTTTATAGTTCTCTATTGTATCTCTTGCTTTCCCCCTTATGATGTAGGTTTTTCGATCAATGAGGAGGATGGTTTCTAGGTTGTACCTTGTACTATCTTCCATATTGGTTGTTTTATAAATGATGGGTAGTCCCACTATAGGGCCCATTGATATATCTCTTATGATAAATTTGGGAAACTTGTTTTTTATTGGTGGGGAGTCTATTGGGGTCTCCCTTATCAGGAATGTGGTTTGATTTTGGATATTGTTATGTTATAAGTGGTTTCTTTTTATTTTGTAATTTTTTTGTTCTTTTTTGGATGGGTGAATATTGGGTTTTTGGAAATGTTCTCAATAATATTTTTTGATTCATGTATATAATAGATATGGCTCGACCTCCTCATGATTATCAGGATTTGGTTCTAGTTTTTAGTTATATTTCGGGGAAGGGGAATATATTCTATTTGGTTTTAATTATGGTTTTTTAAAATTTTTTATCATTAGAATGTGGATATCCTTAGGTGTAGATTGATCAAAATGAATATGTTGTATCTTTATGGTGTATAAAGTGGTAATGGTGGGGATAATTGTTCTTTCTAGATTTTTCTTTTATACTTATAACTATGTTTTCCATTTTTCCTAGGGTATTTATCTCCAGATTTGGTTGTAATGTGTTTATATTTAATATTTTGTGGTGTTTTACTCTTAGGTAATTATATATAAATATTTTGGGAAAACAATCTGGAATGCTATGGCAAACTATTCATCTTAAGTGTTTGTGGCAGAGGCAGGACACATTACCTACACATGGTTTTTCAAAACATGTGGTGAGCATGCGGGGAGGATCAGTCAAAAGATAGTAGTATTTGGAATAGTTGGAAGACTATTTGTAAATTTTTCATCCAAACCATGTAGGTGTATAAATGTTTCTAGTAATGGGTGAAAATTATTGTAAATTTTGATTTCAAACCACGCGATCTTCCATGTTCTAAAATTTAATTAAAATCCAAGTGTCCCCCCATGTTATGTTTCTCACAAATCAACGAATTTCTTCTACCCCTAGTGCATTCAACCATAATTATCCTCCATCTTGGTTATTCAAGACTCATGATTCTTCCCTTCGCCTATATATATGAATTCATTCAAGAATTAGGGGTGATTTCACATGGTAAGCATCTTTTATCATCTTCCCTATCCTCATTATTCCATTTTCTATTGAGTTACTCTTCTACCATGGTCTTGTTGATCTAGTCTTTTTTTCCTTCTTTTATGTTGGGGGATTTTTAGGATTGGGGTTCTACTTAATAGATCGTTAATCTTGTATACTTCTTGGAGTGTTTTTTTAACATCTGAAGTAATTAATGAATAATTTATTTTCATATCTATGTCTATTTATAAATTATACAGTGTTTTAGTGGCTTAAAGTGAGAATAAATCAAATCTTAAGCATATAATTCTCTAATATTTTTAAAAGATTGTTTTACCACCTTTTGATAGAGAACCATTTTTAAATATATCTTTTGAAAATTTTATAATCTCTATTTGTCAAAATTAACTTATTCTTTAGTATTGGGACATTAAAATTTACATTGGATAAATTTTCTGAATTTTTCTGACAATGTTCATTTTTTAATGAATAGTGAAAAATACTGCATTTTACATCAAAAATGCATTTTCATCTAATTTAGTTATATGATTAGATTATCTTTTCAATTTTCCTTAAAGTGTAATTAGAATATATTTTTACCATTTAATCAAATGGTGGTCATTATAATTAATTTCACATTGGAATTTGTCATAAACAAGTACCAAATGTTTCATTGATATTGTTTAAAAAAAAACCCGATATTTCTTTTGACGACGGGAATTATTTTTAAATTAATTATTTCAATTTATATGTTTGTAATTTGGTAAAATGGATTCCATATTTGGAATCCTAAGGTCCAAATTATGTAATTATGTCTCTTGTTTTTTGGACATTATGAATAGTAACGACGGTAATTATCTTTAATTATCTTGATTAATTAGTAATCGGGTAGTTAAGGATAATAAAATAATATCATAAGAATAAAAAATGACCCCAACATGTGTCCTAATTATACTTTTTGTGTCATGGACGACCATGGGATGCCTTGTGCCAATCTTTGGGACCCCATGGAATCACTTTTGGGTGAAAGTGCCACTTTATCATTTTATTTTTATAGAAAGGAGAATATCACTAAAGAATGTATCACCCAAGTAAAAATATATTAGTTTTGTCTGTGTAAATGATCTCTTAGACTATAAATATTCATTGGAAACATAAAAATATTTCCTACATCATTGTAGTTTTTTTATAATTTTTAGAAATTGAATAAATTAAATTATTTACGACATCATGATGATGCAGTGATTACCTCATTAATGAACAATTTAAATAAAATGAAAAGATAATGTAAAATCTAAGACTTACACTTGAAAAATAAATATTGGATGAGTATATTTCAAACCCTTATCACCTTATCCTCTAAATATATCAATTTGGGTCCTTTAAAATCCGAAACTCATTTTAATATAAAGTAACATTTTATAACTTTGCCAGAGTGTCCCTCCTCTCCTCTTATAAACGGTGCACACCTCTATCTCCTTACCAACACCTCTCAAGCCATTTTCTCAGCAAAACTCTGCTCATTTCTTCTCTCCACATCCCTATCTTCATCCTAGAAGCCTTACCTTAGGTAGTAAGCTCTTCAAGAAACCCTTTTGGTTCAAACCAAGAGGAGTTACCCGATTTAAAGCTAATGTCTTCACTTGTGTTCTTTGGTTTTGTTTTGCTTCTCCAACCCCCTAAACTCTTTTTATTAATTTATTTTGTAAAAAAAAAGTATCTTAAATATACTAGGATGTTTTTATAAGAATTATTCGAGCTACTCTTACACACACCTACATCTAATGGTTAAAGAGCATACTGTTTCCGTGGATAGCGAATTTCTACCTCACGAAACGATAATTGTTCAATATTATTTTAACACCCTAAAAGGTGTCCATTAAGATGTCACTATATTTATATATTACATATAATTTTTTTATTTTTTCCTTAAGCTTCTGTATTTTTCATTTATGTTGTACCTTTATGGTTTTCTTTATGGGTAAACGCACTATCATCATTTTAGGATGTGCGGACTACCGCCCCCTCAATGTGTTTTGATTCATTAATGCCATACGTGGGATGTATAAAGGATGGAGTTCAAGATATTATATATGATATTATACTAGAATTATAATATACCTTTATATCATTTTGATTCCATTGCATTAAATAGGAAATTGAAATGGAAGTAGCGTTCATGCATATGTACGACTTACCATCTCCATTAACGGTGCATTTCATTTCTTACATCTAAACGTTATGTAATATTATAAATGCATGCATATACCAGATATTTATGATATATATTATATCTAAATAATGAATATAATTCTCTGTATAATGGATATTTTACCACATTAACAACTTGTAATTACAAGAAGATTATTTTTGACTCAAGTACCAATGATCAAAAAACGACCATTATTAAATCATATAATTACATAGAGTTCATGACATGGTAATAAGTGATATAAAAGGAATAATGAACATGAAAAAGGTTCTTAAGCAAGAATAAATTAACTCATGTTTATTATTCTGGTGGATAAAGAACGATCGAGTAAAGTCGGACACGAGGTATGGGACTTCTTCTCAATCTCCTTTCATTGAGGCATATTCTATTTTATACATGACCTTCTTTTATACAGAGTATAAACCCCATTGACTTTTATGTTTATTCAAAAGGAATATTTTTTAAATTAAGAGTTTTACTAAATGATAAAAGGGAATGTTTTTATCGTACGTATGCGGCGACAATGACTTATCCACCGCCGTGACCATTATTTGAGTTTCGACTTCCTCTACAAGACTTAACTTTTTTTTTACAGAAAAATAAATACCATTTTTTACTTTTCTATTATTTTGGTATTGAAAATGGTTTTGATAATGTTTTTATTATATCTATGTGTTATTGATATCTTTTGATTGAAATGTTGAAAGGTTATGTTTCCTTTATGCATTTTTTATGTGATACAATTATGTTATGGTTCTTGGGCATTGTTTATGAAGACGGATGGTTTCATGATAAGCTAAGGCGGGTGAGCCTGATATATCTCTCCAATGCATTGGGTAACGTGAAGGAGTTAAATGTTAAGGTTTCTCAAAAGATATATATGGAATATACTGTTATGGGTATCCCAAACGTAACCATGAGGGTTTGTCCCTGCGAAAGAATGTTATGTGTAGAGACCCGAAGCCTGACGTACATGGACATTACATTACATTTGCGGAATACTTAGTACATAACAAAAACACACACACAAGGATCGTAATAGTTTAGTGTCTTTGGAAACTCGGAATAAAATCTTCTAATCGTGGTGAAATATCTTCAACATCTCCCATAAAGATCTTCCTTTTTTTACCTAAAACATTTCTTTATATCCTGGGGAAAAGAAAACATAAAAGGGTGAGCTCAAATGCTCAGTAAGGGTAAACAAAAGAAAAATCAATCACATCATATTCATAAGAACATAACTTTTGGAAATCTTAACCTGCAAAAGAGAGCATAATTTCATAACATGGGATAAATCATGGAAGTGAAATGTAATAACAATAATCATAACTTAAAACATGAAACTTTGTGGCATTCACACATAATCATAGATAATCATTTCTTGTTAGTCAAGACTCATTTCCAAGACTATCTTAGTGGACAAAGTCCCTTTCTGAATCGAGTAACCCTCGTTTCAGTCCTGTTTCACTGAACCGGTATAACCTACCATTCCAGCCATGTCTATCTCATGAGATATAAAATCTTTACCCAATGCATTGGAGGGAGATATAGGTCCCACCCATCTCATAATGATACCATTCTTATGTGTGCCACAAAATCATAAATCATACATCATTTCATAACCCATGTCATAAAAAATGGGATTCTTAAACAACATGACATCATAAAACCATTCATATAAGATAAAGGAATTCATAAACATAATTCCATCACAACATAGTCAAATCAATGTAAAAATATGGATAGAAACATAACCCTTTATTATCATATATGGAAAATAATTTTTATAAAACACTTGAAATGAATTCTTGAGGAAAATATCCTTTCTTCTTCAAAATCAATTTCTTTTCACAAAACATCATGAAATTTTAAAAGAAAGAGATTTTATTAAAAATAGTCATGAAATATTTTGGAGGATGCTTCATGAAAATAAGGCTTTATAAAACCATAAAAATCCATTCATGCCGTTTAAGTAAAAAAAACATTCTTCGTACATTTGTCGGAAAAGTCAAAAAGTACCTCGTACGAAAAAAAACGACAAAAGATTCCTTTCATATCCTTAACTAAAAACTCACCAAAGGGTAAAATTGGATTTAAAAAAAATTGTAGGTGGATGCAAATAATATTACATATTGAGGGAACATGGATGTGGATGATAAAATACACCCCAGTAAATACCAAAGTATAAACAATCTCGGATAAAAATGAGATTGTGATATTTTCCCTTACCTTAGGTTCGATTTGCTTCGTAAGTGTCCGAAACTCCTGTATAATGATTTAAATAATGTCATTGACTTATTCCAGAATCATACTAATTGTTATGATATCATATATGGTTCACTTATGACCCGTTCTTTTGTAAATTCCATGTTAAAGAGCGTTTTGGGTAAAATCGTTTCATTTATCGTAGGTGTTTTGACTTGTTGTTCTTGACATTATTATTACTTATGTCATGATTTACTTACTTACAGAATACAAAATATGATTTATATATCATATATATTCAGTATATATATATATAATAGATAGATAAATGGAAAAACACCGTTCATGGAGACGGTAGTCCGTACGTACGCATGAACGCTGTTTTTCTTTCCTTATTGTCTTGAATGGAAGTAAGTAGATAACATACATATACATATATATATATATATATATATAAATCCAGTATCATTATTATGTCATATATTTCATTAGTACTTATTATATATACTTTATAATCATTCATGAATGGTTAATCATTAAGAATGAATCTCATCGCGTCGTGGAGACGGTAGTCCGTACGTACGCACGAGCGATGATATCATTTCCATAATTATTGAATTGAATTGGAGTGGATTATACAATATATCAGAATCAATATGATGTTGTAATAACTATGTATAGTTATTCTTTACACCATTATACCCATCCATGTAAGGTGGTGGTGGAAAATAGATTACACCACGGCGTGGAGACGGTATTCCGTACGTACGCACGCGCGGTGATTTCCTTTTTTCCGTAGGATGGATAGATGGTGAAATAGGGTTGTTTCATACTTATAATAACATATCAGTATATGAGTGATACTGATGTTATTACTTCATAATGAAACAACCTAAGAAGAAGAAGTGGAAGAAGAAATAAAGATGAAAGAATTGGTAACGGTAATTACCTCTTCTTTGAAGTGCCTCTTTGAGACCTCCTCTTAGGGCACTAGAATTGGTCTTTGAGGAATACCAGAACCACTAGGATGTTTCTAGGGAAGTGGAGAAGAGATTTTGGCAGGGTTTGGCCGAGCTTGAGTGCTCAAATTGGTGTGAGGAGGAGGGGGAGGAGGTGTCCTTTTATAGGGGAGGAGAGGGGCACCTTAGGAATATCTCAAAATATTATTTTATATTAAAGTCAAAATCGGTTTATAATGGTTCCAAAGGGTCTTATTTCGAAGCTAAAGTGGGGATGGGTCGAAATCCTATCAACCAATAGAATTTAGACAAGTTTAGTATATTATTTTAACCTTATCAATTAGATTTAACTCTAAGTTAAATAATTTATCTTTTACCATGTCTTTTTGTTTTCTTTCACTATATGGTTAATACACTTACTATAACATGCCAAACGAACCCCAAATTGTTTATTATTAATATATATATCCTTATCTAAGTCATTTGGCCGAACCTTAGATTTTTAGGAATAAAATAACAATTAATAATATAATATTTGATTTAAAAACTATTTTGTGTCAATTTTGACACTATTTGATATATGATTTTTGTGAAAGTCATAACAGAATTAAATGTTCAAACCAAGTTAATTAAATAAACATTAATATATCATAGTAACCTAGAAAATTAGTGGAATTCATAAAAAGTTTCAAATTACATTTATTTTGGTGTTTATAACATCAATTATGTCAATATTTCATTAATAAGATAATTACTGCATCATCGTTGTGTCATAAATAAATTAAATTATTTGATGTCTAAAAATTACAAATAAAATACCATCATGTAGGAAATCTTTTTAGCTTTCTAATGAATATTTACAATCGAATTTAGCTTATGTATAACCCCATATTAAAAATGATTTACTTATTAAACTTTGTCTTTAACTATTTTAACCTTTCTTTAAATAAATTAATAATAAATGTCCTAATCTAATCCAAGTGGGCCTAAATGGTCATATTTTATTCCTAAGTTTGTTTTTGGTCGAATTACACTTGTCCAATAGAATTAGGACATGTGTTAGGGTAATATTAATATCATATTTACCCTTAGTTACCCTATTTACTATTAACCGCGGTAAAAAAAAGTAAAAGTTACTATTCACCAAAAATTATTTTCATCTCATTGAACCACATTTTAGTCCTTGATATTAACCGTGTCTGTCGGATTTTTAAAATTCTATTCACAGAAGCGGTAAAATTACGTTTTATGCAAAATTCAGTTTTTTTAACCTACCACTTAGTAGTTTCACTATTCATCAAAAATTGATGTTTTTCAGAACAATGCCAAAATTTCATCCTAAGCTATATTTCATATTCCGAATTCAAAAATGAAGTCTATTTTACCAAATTCATAACATAGAAATTGTATTAATTAAATTTATAATTAAATCCCGTTGTTAAAACAAATAGCGTGTTTTTAAGAAACAATATCTATCAAAAGATTGACATTTGATTACGTCTGGTTTAAATGTGAAATTACATCCAATGACCAACATTGTATTAAATTGTAAAAATATATTCTAAATATACTTTAAAACCACTCAAATTAATAATTTATCACTATTAATTATTTCGATTAAAAAAGTTGTTTTTAATTATAATTTAGTAATTTTCACTATTCATCAGAATGTGAAAGTTATCCGAAAAGTACCAAAATTTCACCTTAGGCTAAATTCGATACTCCGAATCCAAGAATGAAGTTCATTTTGAAAAATAAGATTTACAGAATTTTAAAAAGTGGTTATTACTATTCATAACGACTAGTTTTAATAATATTTTAATAGCATATCGTTGTTTAGTGAAACTCGGTATTGCGTATTACACACGCTATGGAGGAAGGTCGCGATTGCGTGTAATGCAAGGCAAGTCAAGGATGTGTGTTGTGCAAGCTCCTTTTGGTGTAGCGTACAACACAAGAAATTAGTGAAATAAAAAAAAAATATTTTTCATAAAATCTCGGGCTGTTACATTCTACCCCCCTTAAAATGAATTTCACCCTCGAAATTCATCGGGGTTATAAATGGTTTACTATTTGAAAGTTTCTTTAATAGAAACCCACATCGTAAAAAGGAATACCAAAACTTGGCTTTAATAACTAAAGTATGAAATGTAACGATTACCCAAATAAACTAATCACTGGGTTTCCACATAGGTGAAAATATGGATATGGAAGAGAAATCTAACCATCATGTTCTGATGGAGAGTGGTAGAGAACATGGCTATGGAAAAGTCAGTAATCACAAATCCATAAATTTGTGACGATATAAGGTACCATCTGATTCATCAGGTATAAGATCACTAGGACAACATTTTTGGTCTTCAAGATCATTTCCCTAAAGTTGAAAATTTGAATAAGAATAAATACTTACTTTATTTTGGTACAATCTCACTGTTGTTCTTGCCTTGAACAATTTCCACTTCATCTCTTAAATAAATGAAGTTAAATTTGTTATTCATGAAGTGTTAGCAGATCATGTGATAGAATGACGGGTCATTCCATCTGTCTCAAACAAAAGGTTAGCAAAAATTATATACATAAGTCGATCTATAGTGAGATTAATCATATATGGTTCCTAAAATAGACTTATACTTCATATATCATACTGCTTAATATAATAAAACTAGTTTCCACTAAACAGGGACTTCCTGTAGGCCAGTGGTAGGTGATAAAGGCCAGTCGCACTTCGGTTGTGGGTTCGATTCCTACAGCCTTGTCCGACGCGATGGGCTGTCGCCCGTCCTGCAGGTTATCCTTTTTCTAAAACTACGTTACTATAACATCCCATCAATAATATCGAAAATCTTCTATCCTTAAACAATACTAACTTATGTCCAACATAATCCAGTCTAATCTTTAGGCTTATACATAATACTGCAGTCCACACTCATAATATAGTGACAACGATTACCAGAGATTTAATACTGTCGTTGATCCCCACATATCATAAGATATGTCTTGTTGGTCACATTCCAAACATTCAAAGTCCTTAATCGTGTATTCTCTTGAATACCTTAGTGAAAACATGAGTGCAGTTAAAAGTTAACACTTTCCACATACCAAAATCCTCAAAATTCTATATACTCAAACCATGATATCACTTAGTCCTTATATCAATCATGAGCTCATGAATACAATCAAACATTTAATTTTCTCCTTATCCCTTCATTATGCGCATATCATCTATATTCCAAAAATATCTGAATAACCTTTCATGGATACTGGTAATATTAATCATACACTTTTCAAAACACAAGGAAAGACAACAGTGTAACAATCCATAGATGTCTCTTTATTCCAAAATTACACATGATAAACATGTAATCATGCCACTACATTCTCAAACCATTGACCGAGCTTCAAAAATTCTTTCATCTCACATATCATTTGTAGTCTCTTCATCATCAACCACATAAATACTACCCATATGACCATACTGATTCTCTTCATGAGTCTTTCCCTTAGGGCATTTGTTTGCATAATGCCCATACATTCCACATTTAAAACACTTAACCATTTTTGATGTCGTAGCATTACCATTATCCTCATCCATGGTGTTAACCGACCCTTTTCCTTTGCACTTACTTGCTTTGTGTCCTTCTTTTCCACACCCAAAGCATCTTCCAGTTCCCTTGAAACATTCTCCTTGATGCCTCTTCCCACATGATTTACATAGGGGAAATTGAACTTTCTTTCCTATATGATCATCATGGAACTCCATCTTTCTCTTATTAGTCGAGTCAGGAAACTTACCAAATTTTACTTTATTGATCATGTTGTGAGATTGATGATTCGGCATAATAATGATGTTTGGACATCCAAATCCCATTTCATTTGGTTTCTCATGAAGAATATCATTCCATTTTCCATCATATCCTCCATTATTGTGAATCATCTTGTTTCCAGCCATTTTCTAAAACCCAAAAAGAATAGTGTGAGAGGCAAAAATCATGCTAGGGAAAACAACATAATAAAGGGGGAGTACCTTCAATATCTAACATCTTAGGTTTAATTCTATGATCGTTAGCGTAGTTCTAGTACTATAACCTATACGTATACTTAACCTTAGGGACATCCCTAGACATACCTTAGAAATATCTCTAGGGATCTCACTAAAGTTCTCGCATCCTAGTTTCCAAAGGTTGACTAAACCTTTCCTCTGATACCAATTGTAGAGACCCGAAGCCTGACGTACATGGACATTACATTACATTTGCGGAATACTTAGTACATAACAAAAACACACACACAAGGATCGTAATAGTTTAGTGTCTTTGGAAACTCGGAATAAAATCTTCTAATCGTGGTGAAATATCTTCAACATCTCCCATAAAGATCTTCCTTTTTTTTACCTAAAACGTTTCTTTATATCCTGGGGAAAAGAAAACATAAAAGGGTGAGCTCAAATGCTCAGTAAGGGTAAACAAAAGAATAATCAATCACATCATATTCATAAGAACATTACTTTTGGAAATCTTAACCTGCAAAAGAGAGCATAATTTCATAACATGGGATAAATCATGGCAGTGAAATGTAATCACAATAATCATAACTTAAAACATGAAACTTTGTGGCATTCACACATAATCATAGATAATCATTTCTTGTTAGTCAAGACTCATTTCCAAGACTATCTTAGTGGACAAAGTCCCTTTCTGAATCGAGTAACCCTCGTTTCAGTCCTGTTTCACTGAACCGGTATAACCTACCATTCCAGCCATGTCTATCTCATGAGATATAAAATCTTTACCCAATGCATTGGAGGGAGATATAGGTCCCACCCATCTCATAATGATACCATTCTTATGTGTGCCACAAAATCATAAATCATACATCATTTCATAACCCATGTCATAAAAAATGGGATTCTTAAACAACATGACATCATAAAACCATTCATATAAGATAAAGGAATTCATAAACATAATTCCATCACAACATAGTCAAATCAATGTAAAAATATGGATAGAAACATAACCCTTTATTATCTTATATGGAAAATAATTTTTATAAAACACTTGAAATGAATTCTTGAGGAAAATATCCTTTCTTCTTCAAAATCAATTTCTTTTCACAAAACATCATGAAATTTTAAAAGAAAGAGATTTTATTAAAAATAGTAATGAAATATTTTGGAGGAAGCTTCATGAAAATAAGGCTTTATAAAACCATAAAAATCCATTCATTCCGTTTAAGTAAAAAAAACATTCTTCGTACATTTGTCGGAAAAGTCAAAAAGTACCTCGTACGAAAAAAAAACGACAAAAGATTCCATTCATATCCTTAACTAAAAACTCACCAAAGGGTAAAATTGGATTTAAAAAAAATTGTAGGTGGATGCAAATAATATTACATATTGAGGGAACATGGATGTGGATGATAAAATACACCCCAGTAAATACCAAAGTATAAACAATCTCGGATAAAAATGAGATTGTGATATTTTCCCTTACCTTAGGTTCGATTTTCTTCGTAAGTGTCCGAACCTCCTGTATAATGATTTAAATAATGTCATTGACTTATTCCAGAATCATACTAATTGTTATGATATCATATATGGTTCACTTATGACCCGTTCTTTTGTAAATTCCATGTTAAAGAGCGTTTTGGGTAAAATCGTTTCATTTATCGTAGGTGTTTTGACTTGTTGTTCTTGACATTATTATTACTTATATCATGATTTACTTACTTACAGAATACAAAATATGATTTATATATCATATATATTCAGTATATATATATATAATAGATAGATAAATGGAAAAACACCGTTCATGGAGACGGTAGTCCGTACGTACGCATGAACGCTGTTTTTCTTTCCTTATTGTCTTGAATGGAAGTAAGTAGATAACATACATATATATATATATATAAATAAATCCAGTATCATTATTATGTCATATATTTCATTAGTACTTATTATATATACTTTATAATCATTCATGAATGGTTAATCATTAAGAATGAATCTCATCGCGTCGTGGAGATGGTAGTCCGTACGTACGCACGAGCAATGATATCATTTCCATAATTATTGAATTGAATTGGAGTGGATTATACAATATATCAGAATCTATATGATGTTGTAATAACTATGTATAGTTATTCTTTACACCATTATACCCATCCATGTAAGGTGGTGGTGGAAAATAGATTACACCACGGCGTGGAGACGGTATTCCGTACGTACGCACGTGCGGTGATTTCCTTTTTTCCGTAGGATGGATAGATGGTGAAATAGGGTTGTTTCATACTTATAATAACATATCAGTATATGAGTGATACTGATGTTATTACTTCATAATGAAACAACCTAAGAAAAAGAAGTGGATGAAAAAATAAAGATGAAAGAATTGGTAACGGTAATTATCTCTTCTTTGAAGTGCCTCTTTGAGACCACCTCTTAGGGCACTAGAATTGGTCTTTGAGGAAGACCAGAACCACTAGGATGTTTCTAGGGAAGTGGAGAAGAGATTTTGGCAGGGGTTGGCCGAGCTTGAGTGCTCAATTTGGTGTGAGGAGGAGGGGGAGGAGGTGTCCTTTTATAGGGGAGGAGAGGGGCACCTTAGGAATATCTCAAAATATTATTTTATATTAAAGTAAAAATCGGTTTATAATGGTTCCAAAGGGTCTTATTTCGAAGCTAAAGTGGGGATGGGTAGAAATCCTATCAACCAATAGAATTTAGACAAGTTTAGGATATTATTTTAACCTTATCAATTAGATTTAACTCTAAGTTAAATAATTTAACTTTTACCATGTCTTTTTTTTTCTTTCACTATATGGTTAATACACTTACTATAACATGCCAAAAGAACCCCAAATTGTTTATTATTAATATATATATCCTTATCTAAGTCATTTGGCCGAACCTTAGATTTTTAGGAATAAAATAACAATTAATAATATAATATTTGATTTAAAAACTACTTTGTGTCAATTTTGACACTATTTGATATATGATTTTTTTGAAAGTCATAACAGAATTAAATGTTCGACCCAAGTTTGATTAAATCAACATTAATATATCATAGTAACCTAGAAAATTAGTGGAATTCATAAAAAATTTCAAATTACATTTATTTTGGTGTTTATAACATCAATTATGTCAATATTTCATTAATAAGATAATTACTACATCATCGTTGTGTCATAAATAAATTAAATTATTTGATGTCTAAAAATTACAAATAAAATACCATCATGTAGGAAATCTTTTTAGCTTTCTAATGAATATTTACAATCGAATTTATCTTATGTATAACCCCATATTAAAAATTATTTACTTATTAAACTTTGATTTTAACTATTTTAACATTTCTTTAAATAAATTAATAATAAATGTCCTAATCTAATCCAAGTGGGCCTAAATGGTCATATTTTATTCCTAAGTTTGTTTTTGGTCGAATTACACTTGTCCAATAGAATTAGTACATGTGTTAGGGTAATATTAATATCATATTTACCCTTAGTTACCCTATTTACTATTAACCGCGGTAAAAAAAAGTAAAAGTTACTATTCACCAAAAATTATTTTCATCTCATTGAACCACATTTTAGTCCTTGATATTAACCGTGTCTGTCGGATTTTCAAAATTCTATTCACAGAAGCGGTAAAATTAAGTTTTATGCAAAATTCAGTTTTTTTAACCTACCACTTAGTAGTTTCACTATTCATCAAAAATTGATGTTTTTCAGAACAATGCCAAAATTTCATCCTAAGCTATATTTCATATTCCGAATTCAAAAATGAAGTCTATTTTACCAAATTCATAACATAGATATTGTATTAATTAAATTTATAATTAAATCCCACTGTTAAAACAAATAGCGTGTTTTTAAGAAACAATATCTATCAAAAGATTGACATTTGATTACGTCTGGTTTAAATGTGAAATTACATCCAATGACCAACATTGTATTAAATTGTAAAAATATATTCTAAATATACTTTAAAACCACTCAAATTAATAATTTATCACTATTAATTATTTCGATTAAAAAAGTTGTTTTTAATTATATTTTAGTAATTTTCACTATTCATCAGAATGTGAAAGTTATCCGAAAAGTACCAAAATTTCACCTTAGGCTAAATTCGATACTCCGAATCCAAGAATGAAGTTCATTTTGAAAAATAAGATTTACAGAATTTTAAAAAGTGGTTATTACTATTCATAACGGCTAGTTTTAATAATATTTTAATAGCATATCGTTGTTTAGTGAAACTCGGTATTGCGTATTACACACGCTATCGAGGAAGGTCGCGATTGCGTGTAATGCAAGGCAAGTTAAGGATGCATGTTGTGCAAGCTCCTTTTGGTGTAGCGTACAACACAAGACATTAGTGAAATAAAAAATAATAATATTTTTCATAAAATCTCGGGCTGTTACATTATGAATGCATCAAGTTACCTTTATGTCTTATGATTTCTATGATTTATTCATGATTTAATGAGGTATGTTAAAATTATTATGTGTTATGAGTAATGCATGGTTTTATACATGGACTAATGTTTTCATTTCGTACATTTATATCCCTTACAGTGCTTTTTATGCTCATCCCATGTTTTTGAAATGTTTTTCACAAGTCAAGGGAAAGGTAGATGATGTGATGATAGAGTCAAGGAAGTGTCAAGAAGGGATCCATGTTTTATTTTAAATATGTTTCTGTTGAAGGGAAAAAGGAGTATTATCTTTTATGTAACCACTTTGTTTAAATGTGGAATGTAATGCATGATTTATGATCTAATTATCGAAAACTCTAAACCTGAAAAGATCCTCAATGTGTATTTTAAAATATCTCAAGATTAATTAATGTTTAAGGCTGGGACCTTATATTTTGGGTGTGTCTTATCGATGCCCCATGTATTTGAGGTGGTTTTCCATTTTCACGTGAATTTTTAATTTGTAAATTAATTATTTCACTCACTTTATACCTCACTTATATGATAAATAATGACTTGTGATCTTTCAAGTTCTTCTTTGGTGTGAATAGTAGTGGGTTATGACTTGTTTTCTGTTAAATGGTGTTTTTATTCTAAATTTCTAAACAAAGTTTTTGATTAAATTACTGGTTGGGTTTTGAATGTGATATGTGATAAATATTTAATTTCGTGGATTTATAAATTCATTTAATATATGTGAAATTATGATTTGTGTTTTTTAATATGGGTTTCCAAGTGCTGTGGGATTTAAAGAAAATATCTTTCTGGATTTGTAGAAAGCTGTACATTATGGTGTTGATAAATGACCAGTTTTTCATCTATAAAAATGGTTTTATCTTGAAATAATTGCATAAATTATTACAAGATACCTATAAAATTTTTATGAAATAGTAATTGGTGTATTTTATTCTTTTTGGAAATGTGGACTTGGTTAATTTAATGTGATGGTTCAAACTAAATGCTTAGGGGGCCATTTGGAATTTTTTTGTAAATAGACAAACTATTTATTATGAAAACACTACATGGAAAATTTAATTCCCTTGAATAGATAAATATTGGATTTTTGGGATTTCCCCATTTTGTAATCCATGTGACCAATTTATTTTGTATGGAATGAGAGATCCTTTGTGACACCCCAAGTTTTATGAACTGGTCCAGGTGAACAATGTTATGCTTTTAATGATATCACTAGTTTTATTTGTTGTGTTTTGTGTGCTAATAAAAAATTTGAAACGAAATAAAACATGGAGAATAAAGGAAAACTGATATATATTAAATGATTACATTGCAACAACACCCAACTAATTGAAAATACCATGCACAAGACCTAACATAGCCACAACGAGACTACTATGAATAACAACTCGAGTGATTGGATAGTCGTCATCTTCAGGGTCCATCAATGTGAAGAATATAATAGCCAGAGCCACATCACACATACTCAACATAAATGGTATGAGGAGAGCCATCCTTTCTGGTTTAAGTGTTTCGATTTTGTACAATGCCCCAGCTTTTATAATGGTCCTTCGAGATATGACCACTAAATGTATATAACCATTGGGTTTCAAAACAACTTTTGGGTTTCGGTTGATAAAGTTTATCTTTAAATTAAAGCTTGTTTTTTTATGCTCTTATAATTTGTGATATTAATATAATCATAGTTTTAAAATAAAAAGAGTATTCTTGGAAAGAAATCCTTTTGTTTTCACAAAATCCCGATGGATACTTATATATTGAAAACATAGTAATCATTTTATAAAAGATATGTTTAAAGGGTGTCTATAATAATAATATCTTTTGATATCTAAAATTATGAATTGGGGGAAACTATTGATCTTTTAAATTTTATGAAAACAGATAGGTGCGTATTTTAAAGAACCAAATAGTTATACTAGTTTTGTATGAAAAATATGAGAGGTATTTCTTTTAAAAGATTTATAGAAAAGGGATTTAAATTTTAAGTTGAAACTATTTGTTTTTATTGTATATTTACTCTTTTCTGTATAAATATTTATATTACACATTATTTTAAACTAATTATACATAAACTAGTTATTTCGAAAGTCTAAATAAAATTTTATTAAAAATTATGTTGATATGAAATATTTTACATAATTTAGTAAAGGGTTTTAGATTTTTTTAGTTAAAACTGTTTGTTTTTATTGTATTAACTCTCTTTAGTATAAATATTTATAGTACACATTATTTTGAAATAAGTATACTTATACTGGTTATTTTATAAATTTAAAATAAGGTTTCACTAAAAATTATGCTGGGGCCTGGCCAAGCCGAGGGCATCCCTTACGGGACAAGCCCTCTAGGCCGAGAACAAGCCCCCAGGGACCCGATGTGCCGACCGAGGTCCCAGTTATGCATAGTGTCAACCAGGCCCGACCCCGAGCCGAATATGGGTTCGCCCAGTCGTACGCAGGCCCGTGTGTAAGGCCCGCGGTGCGCGTTGTGTAGGGGTGGGCCAGAGCCCGCATTGGGTCCGTCTGTAAGACCCCAATGTGTGTGTGTTCATGTTATTGCACCGGGGGGCGGCAGAGCTTGTTTGTTAAACCGCACCCCAACCGCGCTCTATTTCGACGTGGGACGCACTTCGTGCAATCGAGACCGTCCGATCGACTCCCGTGTCGTTCTCATCCGTCCTAAAGTTTTTACCGCACGATCTTACCCGAGATCTAATCCCAACCCTTGATCTCTTTAAACCGATCTCTTTAAATTTTTTCACATGCCATCTCCAGCCGTGCGATCTTCCCCTTCGTGAATCCCAGCCGTCCATTCCTTTACCACATCGAGCCGTCGTCTTCTTCCATGCAACATGACCCGATCAGTAGGCCTGCGCAAGGATGCCTCGACCTCTCCTCCCCCACACTGCTCCTCTTGTCCTCCGAACACCCCCTATTAGCTCACTATTCCATTGTCTTTCCCACGTCGATCTATCCTCTTGGGTGGAGTCACCGATGAACATCGAGGCCTATATAAACGCTTCTTGCTTCATGAAACCGAGGCAGTTCCTCCTTCTCTTTCTCTCCCTCGAACTCCCAGCAACCCAGCGAGGTACACCCTGTCCGAGCCTCCTCCCCATGCAAGGTAAGGATCCTTGCATGCTTGCTTTATTTTAACGGAACCTTCATTTTATACTCTCGGTATATATATACTGTTTATTTATATATATATATACTTAATATAAAACCTTCGTTTTGTATAGCCTTCAAGGAATCTGCCTTTGTGTTTTCAGTAGGGTGCAGGTGTAATCGTGGTTCCATGTTTTTCTCTCCTATGGAAGAAACCCGTTCCATTATACACTCAGCATATATACAGTTTGTATATGTACAAACCCTTTGGTTTGTAATACCCTCAAGGGTGTTTACCTTTGCGTTATCATAATAGTTATATGTATGAAACCTTTTAATTTTTTTTTACGATTTAGTTTTAAAAAGAAACCCAAAACTTATTTATTTTACATATATAGTTTATATACTGTTAGAATAAATATAAATATGTGAATACATAGAACCAAAACCCTTAGGTTTAGGGTATCCATGGTCATTCATCATGGTTATACTAAGTAATATATGTATAATGAGATTGCATTTTAAATTGAATCTTAACATATGTTATTATAACTAAATATTTCTGCATGTCTTCAAAACGAGTTAGTATGATTTTAGGGGATGAATGCCTATCCTCGAACGATATTTTGTATGCAATCTAGGCCATCGGATTAGGTTCAATTATGTTGTTTTTTTAAACCAAATTTTCTACATGTGTATATATTTTCTCATGAATATTAAACCCTCTTAAAATTTTTGGTTCTTAACTAAATAAAATTAAGAGTTTTTTTAGAACTCAAGAAAATTTTAATGGTTTTGTTGTTTTAGTGTAAAAACCATTTTTTTTACTTTTTGGATGTATATATGGTGATGTGTATATATATATATATATATATTTATAAGTATAAATTCCAAACCCTTTTTTTAGTAATGATTACCAAGACTGACTTTATGTTTTGATACATGGGTGATTTTAATAAAGGATAATTTTGGTGTTTACTAATCCAACAAGTATTTTGTATACATGTACCCACAAATGAACATGTTGTAATAAAAGAGATTCTTTGACATGGCATGTTATGTACTTTATGATAATGTGTATATTTTTGCTTGATTAATATGTATTAGAGGATTTAGTATTTATGGGATCATTCTTTCATGTTATGACCATTTATTGCCTAAAGGAAAAATGAACCTACTTTGATGAATGCATTAATTATTCAAGTTATCGTTTAGTTTAATTACAAGTTCAAGGGCCTATTTATCACCATAACTGATTTCAAGTGTTTTCCTTAAGGACTCATTTTCCATGGATTAATAATGACAAGGATTCATCATTTAGTATATCATTATTTTATATGCTTTAGTGAAGAGGATGTTTTACTAAGCTATATATGCCTTTGATTAGTTATTAACACATTTTACAATGTTAACTATCATACCTTGTATTAGAAAAATTTGTGGTGGTTCATTATTTATTTTAGTTATTTTTGTACATAATGAATGCTTATGACTTATCACTAAGTGAACTATGAAATTAGATTACCCAATGTGGTATGGGACACCTTGGGTAAAATGAAAATGAATGAGATATTCAAGGAGGTATGGGACATCTTGAATATAAAAACTGTTTAAGTAAATCATGAATGATGTGGCTCACATGATAATAAAGAGAATTCAAGGGTGCGCCCAAATAGTGCTCCAATGCATTAGGTAAAGACTTAATCTCTAGAGATGACTTTTTAGACTGATACCTTGGTGAATAACCTTGGTAATTTTTATTGACACCTTGGGGATGGACCTTGGTGATACAGAAATGTTTGTCTAAGATTAAATGTTGATTCCACACAATTCAAGTTATGTAACAAGTTCTTTTTAAAGATAAAGTTCTTTCACAACTAATGCCTTTAAGATTTCATAATGTTCTTATTTCACTGGTATAAGTTTGGAGCATGATTGGTGTTTATCACATAATATAATAGTAACCAGCATATAAAAATTTAGTTGTTTCCTTTATGCGCAACTCTGATTACGCATTACTTTTAACTATTTAATTTATGCTTATGTAAGACACATGTCGTACTTGTTTATGATAACCATTGTTAATCCTTCAAGAATTAACATAATTGTTTCATGTTCTTCTTGAAAACCTTGATTGAGCATTTTTATGTTATGTGTTATAATTTTCCATTAATGAGTGTTCAATCTATTTTAAAAGAATGTTTTCAAATGTTACACTATTTTGATTTCTTATTAAAACCCCTTGACTGAGTATTTCAATTCTCACCCTATGTTTTGATTTAAATAAATTTCCAGGTATCATCTCTTAAAAGACGAACTCTTTCAGAAGTTTCCGGTTTCCCAAAACCCAAAACACACATGATCCTCTATATGGGGCATGATGTGTTGTTAACAAAGTGTGTTTTATTTTTAGATAACACATCATGTTCAGAAGGCACCGACTCCTGGGTTTCTGGGGTCGGGGTCTCTACAGTTGGTATCAGAGGTTCGGTTTGGATAACTCTGGAAAGCCAGAAACTAAAACAGAAATATATATTTGGTTATATACTTCAATTTTATTTAAAAATGGATTTTTTTCATAAATTTCAGATGGAAAATGAAGGCAAATATCTCTTATCTCTCCCCAGAGAGGCCCTAGAGGCCATTGTGTCTTTAGATAGGAGTGAGGATTTTCTAAACTATGCCCATATCCGCATGAAATGCAAACACCTTTATGACGTATCCAATTCACTATGGATGCTTCAGTTACACCAGGGTGTAGGAATAGATTACCTGCATAATGATGATAACCCAGTTTTCCTCCTATGTACATCGAGGAAGGTACTATGAGGGACCTTCCCAAATTTTCACGGCAGGTGAGAGCTTTGGCACTATGATTGATAACCCTTTCCAATAAGCTGCTGTTGAAGGGGACCTCCGAGCTTGCTACCTTTGTCAGATTTTAAACTACGGCTTCGGGGGTCAGTTGTTGGACTTCGGAAGGTTAGAATACGAGTCCACCCGACTGTCTTGTAGACAACAAGTGTATGTGTATGTCTCTCAACTTCATACCCCTCATGCTAGACTCATAAGATGCCATAGGTGCCCCATGAGTTTTTCCCTAAATTCTCAGCCTGTGTTTGGTTCGAGGAGTTAGGGAGTCATGCTTCTCTGTATGGAGTTCGGTTAGTCAGTGGTTAAGGGAAAATCAAGCACTAATAAAAATAAACGTATGTATATTGAAATGTTGTCTTTCCCCTTCCTTGTATTTACATTGTATTTATCCTTGAATGATTTTCAAGTGATTGAACTCCTGCCTTAAAACTTTCAGATGGAAGGACAAACCCACCTGTTATCTCTTCCAACTGAGATACTAGAAATCATTGCAATCAAAACGTGTGAGGACGAGTATGAACCCTTTGCAAATTTGCGAAAAACGTGCAAGCAGTGGTTTGAGGTAACAAACGGACCGAAGATTCTCCTCACCTACCAGAGGAATGCCTCCATCTATTACCGCATTGGCTCTGCATAGCTGTCTGGATGTGAAGGTCGAGAAAGTTACCACGAAGGGCTCTTTTTTTGTTTCACCCTAGGCCGAAACTACACGGCTAGAGTGAAATTTCCGGAGGCTGCATTAAAGGGAAATCCTCATGTGGATTATATGCTCCAACTTCTCAGCTTTAGCTTGTTTGACTGCCTCTATGGATTCAATGTCCTCGACTGAGACATAATTCAGAAAGTCCTTCGTATGTTGGTTTTAATGAAATTTCAGAACATTGTACCGTTCGAGCTTCCCTCTGGAAGCCTGAAGGCCCGAAACATAAGTGCAACCCCTACTGTCTTAGGTGTATCTAGATTAGGGAACTGGAAGAGGTGAGCATAGCTACGGGGATTCCTCTAAATGCACCTGTTGACCCTATACATTGGTGGAGATGGTGAGTACGTTGTAGAACCTTGTAGTTTTGTGAAATAAATTGCGAGGACACAATTTTTTAAAGGGGGGATAATGTGACGCCCCAAGTTTTATGAACTGGTCCAAGTGAACAATGTTATGATTTTAATGATGTCTCTTGTTTTATTTGTTGTGTTTTGTGTGCTAATAAATAATTTGAAACGAAATAAAACATGGGGAATAATGGTAAACTGTTATATAATAAAAGATTACATTGCAGAAAGACCCAACTAATTGAAAATACCATGCACAAGACCTAACACAGCCACATCGAGACTACTAAGAATAACCACTTGAGTGATCAGATAGTCGTCATCTTTAAGTTCCATCGGTGTGAAGAATATAACAGCCAGAGCCATAGCACACATACTCAACACTTATGGTATGAGGAGATCCATCCTTTCTGGTTCAAGTGTTTGGATTTTGTAAAATGCCCCTGCTTCTATAATAGTCCTAGGAGATATGACCATTAAATATGTATAACCGTTGGGTTTCAAAACAACTTTTGGGTTTCGGTTAATAAAGTTTATCTTTATATGAAAGCTTGTTTTTTATGCTCTTATAATTTATGATATTATTATAATAATATTTTTAAAATAAAAATAGTTTTCTTGGAAAGAAATCATTTTGTCTTCACAAAATCCCGATGGATATTTATATAATGAAAACTTAGTATTCTTTTTATAAAAGATATATTTTAAGGTTGTATATAATAAAAATATCTTTTGATCTCTAAAATTATGAATTGGGGGAAAACAATTCATCTTTTAAATTTTATTAAAACTGATAGGTGTGTATTTTAAAGATTCAAATAGTTATACTGGTTTTGTATGAAAAATATGAGAGGTGTATCTTTTAAAAGATTTATAGAAAGTGATTTAAATTTTAAGTTAAAACTATTTGTTTTTATTGTATATTTACTCATTTTTGTAAAAATATTTATATTACACACTATTTTGAACTAAGTATACATAAACTAGTTATTTCGAAAGTCTAAATACAATTTTATTAAAATTATGTTGATATGAAATATTTTACATAAGCTAGTAAAGGGATTTAGATTTTTTAGTTAAAACTGTTTGTTTTTATTGTATTAACTCTCTTTAGTATAAATATTTATATTACACATTATTTTGAAATAAGTATACTTATACTGGTTATATTATTAATTTAAATTAAGTTTTTAATAAAAATTATGATGGGGCCTGGCCAAGCCGAGGGCATCCCTTACGGGACAAGCCCTCTAGGCCGTGAACAAGCCCCCAGGGAACCTAGATGCCGACCGGGGTCCCAGTTATGCATAGTGTCAACCAGGCCCGAGCCCGAGACGAATATGGTTTTGTCCAGTTACACACGGGCACCTGTGTAAGGCCCGCGGTGTGCGTTTCATAGGGGTGGGCCAAAGCCTGCATGGGGTCCATGTTTAAGACCCTAGTGTGTGTGTTCGTGTTATTGCACCGGCGGCGGTGAAGCTTTTTTGTTAAACTGGCGCCCCAACCACGCTCTGTTTCGATGTGGGACACACTCCGTGTGATTGGGACCATCCGATCGACTCCTATGTTGATATCATCCGTCCAAACATTTTTACCGCATGATCTTCCCCGAGATCTAATCCTGAACCTTGATCTCGTTAAAATGATCTCTTTAAAATTTTCCCCACGCCCTCTCCAGCCGTGCGATCTTCCCCTTCGTGAATCCCGGCTGTCCATTCCTTTACCGCGTCGAGCCGTCGTCTTCTTCCTCGCAACAGGACCTGACCAGTAGTCCTGTGCAAGGATGCCTCGACCTCTCCTCCCCCGCACTGCTCCTCTTGACCTCCAAACACCCCCCTACTATCTCATTATTCCTTCGTCTTTCCCACATCGATCTAACCTCTTGGGTCGAGTCACCGATGAATGCTGAGGCCTATATAAATGCCTCCTGCTTCATAAAACCATGGCGGTTCCTCCTTCTCTTTCTCTCCCTCGAACTCCCAGCAACCCAGCGAGGTACACCCGGTCCGAGCCTCCTCCCCAAGCTAGGTAAGGGTCCTTGAATGCATACTTTCTTTTAATGAAACCTCCGTTTTATACTCTCAGTATATATATACCATTTATTTTTTTATATATATACTTAATATAAACCCATCAGTTTGTATAGCCTTCAAGGAATTTGACTTCGTGTTTTCAGTAGGGTGTCGGTGTAAGCGTGGTTCCATGTTTTGATTTCCTTTGGAAGAAACCCGTACCATTATACACTTAGTATATATACAGTTTGTATATGCATAAACCCTTCAGGTTGTAATACCATCAAGGTTGTTTACCTTTGAATTATCAGAAGAGTTATATGTATGAAACCTTGTAATTTTTTTTACGATTCAGTTTTACAATGAAACCCAAAACTTATTTATTTTACATATATAGTCTATATATTGTTTTTATAAATATAAATATGTGAATACATAGAACCCAAACCCTTCGGTTTAGGGTACCCATGGTCATTCAGCAAGGTTATACTAAGAAATATATGCATAATGAGGTTGCATTTTAAATCGACTCTTAACATATGTTATTATAACTAAATATTTCTGCATGTCTTCAAAACGAGCCTGTATGATTTTAGGGGATGATTGCCTATCCTCGAACGATATTTTGGATGCAATCTAGGCCATTGTCTTAGGTTCAATTATGTTGTTGTTTTAAACCAAATTTTGTACATGTTTATTTATTTTCTCATGAATATTAAACCCTCTTAAAATTTTTGGTTCTTAACAAAATAAAATCAAGAGTTTTTATTAGAACTCAAGAAAATTTTAATGGTTTTGTTGTTTTAGTGTAAAAACCTTTTTTTACATTCTTGTTGTATATATGGTGTTGTGTATATATATATACATATATTTATAAGTAAAAATTCCAAATACTTTTTTTAGTAATGATTACCAGGACTGACTTTATGTTTTGAAACATGGGTGATTTTAATAAAGGATAATTTTAGTGTTTACTAAACCAACAAGTATTTTGTATACATGAACCCACAAATGAAAATGTTGTAATAAAGGAGCTTCTCTGACATGGCCCATGAAGTACTTTATGATAAAGTGTATATTTTGGCTTGATTAATATGTATTAGAGGATTTAGTATTTATGGGATCATTCCTTCACGTTATGTTCATTTATTGCCTAAAGACAAAATGAACTTACTTTGGCGAATGCATTAATTAATCAAGTTATTGTTTAGTTTAATTACAAGTTCAAGGGCCTATTTATCACCATAACTGATTTCAAGTGTTTTCCTTAATCACTTATTTTCCATGGATTAATAATAACAAGGATTCATCATTTAGTATATCATTATTTTATATACTTTAGTGAGAAGGATGCTTTACTAAGCTATGTATGCCTTTGATTATTTATTGACATATTTTTTAAATTTAACTATCATACCTTTTATTAGAAAAATTTGTGGTGGTTCATTATTTATTTTAGTTATTTTTGTACATAATGCATGCTTATGACATATCACTAAATGAACTAAGAAATTAGATTACCCAAAGTGTTATGGGTCACCTTGGGTAAAATGAAAATGAATGAGATATTCAAGGTGGTATGGGACATCTTGAATATACAAAATGTTTATTTAAATCATGAACTATGTGGGTCACATGATAATAAAGACATGTCAAGGGTGCACCCAGATTGCGCTCCAATGCATTGGGTAAAGACTTAATCTCTAGAGATGACTTTTTAGACTGATACCTTGGTGAATAACCTTAGTAATTATTTTTGACACCTTGGGGATGGACCATGGTGATACAGAAATGATTGTCTATGATTAAATTTTGATGCCACATAATTCAAGTTATGTAAAAATTTCTTTCAGAAGATAATGTTCTTTCACAACTAATGCCTTTAAGTTTTCATAAAGTTATTATTGCACTAGTATAATCTTGGAACAGGATTGGTGTTTATCACTTTATAGAATAGTAACCAGCATATGAAAATTTAGTTGTTTCCTATATGCGCAACTCTGATTACGCATTACTTTTAACTGTTTAATTTATGCTTCAGTAAGACACGTGTCGTACTTGTTCATGATAACCATTGTTACTCCTTCGAGAATTAACATAATATTTTCATGTTCTTTTTGAAAACCTTGATTGAGAATTTTTATGTTATGTGTTATAATTTTCCTTTAATGAGTGTTCAATCTCATTTAAAAGAATTTTTTCAAATGTTACATTGTTTTCATTTCTTTTTAAAACACCTTACTGAGTATTTCAATGCTCCCCTATGTTTTGATTGAAAAAAAATTTCAGGTATCAGCTCTTAAAAGATAAACTGTTTTAGAAGTTGCCGGTTTCCAAGAACCCAAACCACACACGATACTTTGTTTGGGGCATGATGTGTTGTTAACAAAGTGTGTTTTATTTTAAGATAACACATCATGTTTAGAAGGCACCGACTCCTGGGTTTCTGGGGTAGGGGTCTCTACATCCTTAGTATGTATTTTTTTCATGACATATGAATTATATGGAAATAGATTGATCCTTTTTTATACATGGGTGATTCATGTTATTAATATTGTTATATAAGTGTATGTGATTAGATGATCAGTTGGAAATAATTGAAACACCTACTTCTATACTCTTCACATTATTAATCTTGCATATCTATTTAATTTAATTAGAATGAAGTTTTCTTTTTTTTTTGGTTATTCACTTTCTAGAGGCCCATAACTAGAGGATATTTTGTTATTAATGTAATGGGACTAGTACCCATTGGTCACTACCATGTATTAGGTAGCTGAGTATGTGGGAATATTTGATATCGTCGAGTGGGGAATGTTTTTTGGGATAATCTTTGATATATAGTATGTTTTAGATTGTTCACGAGATCATATTTCCTCCCATGGTGATTAGAACATTGGTACATATTATGGATGATTGTGATGCACGATTAGTTTTATACACTTATGTGTTCTTATTTCCTTTTCATTTATTATTGGATCATTTTTTAATCTCTCATGTCTGGTGTACTTCCTTGAAAAGTGGTTATTTGGTTTTCTAAATTATAGAAAATTATTTAAATTAGAAATGTTTAAATACATATTGTTACCATTTCATAGTGTTACCATCAATATCCATCTCATAAAATGTAAATGGTAGTTTCATTTTAATTAGTAGAGAAATGGACTGTATTTTATTTTAAAGTGAAATACATATGGAAGAAGAATACATTATATATTGTATTTCAAACTTATAATTCAGGTGTATTATATTTTAAACTACATGAATTGGAATAGATTTTTTGTGCGAGCCTACTGAGTTTTAATAATCACCCCTATAGTTCGTCATGTTTTTAACTAGTGGTGAAGGATTCAGATTGATATAGGTTGATGTGGGTGATCGGTGGTTTTGATATTAGAGAGTGACCCTTGGGTCACATGGGGATGTCATTACAGTCAAATTCAATTGGGTTTATTTATTGAGTTGTTTTATTTCTCATTTTTTGTAAAAAGATGTTCAGTTTGGGCATTATAATATATATTGCGTTGTTTTTTTATCTACCTTCTATTCAGTTTATTCATTTATATTGAGAGAAACCATTCCATTTTTTCACTCATCTTATTCCTTACAACAGTTTCCCACCCATGGGTATTAGGAATGCCCTTCGGTTCATGCCACAAATCATCTCAGGTTATAAGTTTGAGGTCGGGTAGGGTTGGTTTGTGAGAACCCATGATGAAATTTAATACATGAAATCATTTTATGAAGGTGTGATTGCTATATGTATTGATGGGGATATGATATATCACGATTTCATTCTATATAAATATAATCATAAATAAATGTTCTAAAATTTAAATTTTTTCATACATTCTATATTTGAAAAGAAACTAATTTCTTGGTCTGCCTCTAATTTATGTTGGATCTCGCATTGGAAAATACTGATGCCCATGTAATTATACAACATACTGATGTAAATATCAGCCACATGATAGATTATGTGTAAACATGATTGTGGTCAGATTAGTATGGGAAACTAGGTCCACTGATTTATTAGCCAAAGGGACTACCAATGACCAAGACTATTGAAGGAGGAGATGAACATGATGTAGTGGAGTAGTTAGAATTAGTAGAGATGTTGGAAGAAGTTAAAAAACCAATAATAATTTTGAATAGGCCTAAAACACTATAATTCCCACAAAAGGGAGTTAATCATCGAAATCATGTTTCATATTTTTTTACCCAGAAAATATTACATTCGTATTCAAAGTAAAAAAACAAAGAAAAAAATGTTTCCCTATAAATAAAGTGGATGATTCTTCTCCCCATTTTCCCCCTCAACCATTTTATCTTGTGCACATTGCATGCCTAGTGGAATAGAGGGAATGACACTCTTGAAGGGGAAGTATGTATAATAATTAGGATTGTTCCTCTCTTTATATGAATGAGATAAACCACCCATGTTTCATTTCAAATATTTAACCATGAGAATCTTCATGGAATATTATTCTAGTGATTTGAATAGAAATCTTCTAAACCATGATGCCAAAATTCACTCTATAATTGAAAAGGTCTACTATTTTTCATAAGAATTTATGATGATGAGGAACCAATTTAGTTTAACCAATGAATATGTATCCATATGTTGTAAAATTGATGAATTAGATATCCAGGTACATAATTTCTATTCTATCTAAAAATATTTTTTTTAATTAACCCTTATCTATGATGTGTCATTATACTGAAGAGGTATAGTTATTTATTTCCTCTCTATAATAATCATTTGGAAGAATGTGGGTAGGTTTTAGGGAGGATTTATGTAGAATAGTTAGGAAAGAAGGATCTCGCAATATATCAAAAAAAATCAAGGAACTGACCTCTAATTATCCAAAAGAATTATTTCACACTGTAGTGATTCCACCTACATGTCTACCTTTAGAGGATATTAGATATTTTTAGAGGGAACAAAGTGTAAGGGACCATAGTTTTATGGGGTGGAAAATTGAATATCCATTAATAAGTTAATAATTTTTTATATAACCACCTATTTAGTTATTATATATCATTGATTTATCCTATGATTTACCAAGCTCATGAGGGAACAAGAAAATATTGTGTTTGATGGTGTACAACCAACTATCCTTTGTGAGGGGATTTTTTTTACAGAACATTTTATATATAAAAAGAAAATAGATTCTTCTCTTGAACCGGAAACATATTTTCTATACTATAAGTCTGTGGCCAATAATTGACCTCATAGAATCCTCAACCACTTTCTTGTTGGTTCAAAACCAAATTTCATCGTTATATAGTTTTCAAACGCTATAAGACCATCTTCTCAACAACAATTTGTCCCTAGTACATTTATGGGGGAAAATTGGAAGTGGATAATTTAATATAAATGGGGATATTTGAACAAGAAACTTTATAATATGCCTTCAAACCTGATATAGTAGTTATTTCCCCAATTCATATGAGGCTAGTGGGTGATTTGATAGAGATTGAAATTATTCCCACCAATGCATGTATATTACTGAATAGATTTAGTGAATTTTTTTAGGAATTAATACTGGTATAATATTATAAATTATTATTTGGATTATGGTAACTAAAATTTATTAAGAAGTTATTCTAGGAAACATTCCTTTTGTGTGTACATAAGAATTTGTAGTGTGGTTGGTGGTTCTATCAGAGGATGTGTTTTTCTGAAATACATGCCAACAATCTCATTTATTGAAGAAATAGTGGTGGATGATGAAAACGTCTATTTTTCATGTATTTAGGGTTCATAACTCTTAAATATGACACTTGAGTTATATTTAATTCATGTTTTATTTTGACTTATTTTTTCATCATTGAGTAAATCTGTGTCATAGATATCCCAATTCATCAACAAATGAAAATGGTGGGGGAACAATGTGACTCAATATTTACTCTATTAAGGAATGTTAAGGATAAAATTTCTCTTTTTATGTAGTTATTTATTAAATTCTTACCTTATATTGATATTCATATATTTATTAATAATTCCTCAGTGCACACCGAATCACATAACAATATATGGTAAAGAGAATCAATATTTTCATTCCTTAAAATCATCAGGATGGATTGGTAGTAAACCATCCCATGAATAATCATATGTTAACAACTCTATAGTTGGGAATTATCAATTATTGTGTGATCCATGATGTAGTGAAAGATGTTTTATGAAAAGGATAGAAAAAACATAAAATAATAAAGATATTTTTTTAAACAGTCATCATCAAATATAAAAAAATTTCAAGATGTTGTAATCATAGAATCCTCGCAACATGAAATGATATGAAGAAACCATTTTATAAGAAAATGGGATGATGATTTCCAACATATCTATGAATTGGGTTATATTAAAAAATATATCCATAATGTGTAATGACATCAAATATAATAAAACTATAATTTAATATGCATAGAATATAATGGAGGATGCATCTTTAAAGATAAGATGATTCCCCATACTATAGGTAAAATAACAATGTTTTCTAAATTAAGAGATCCGGTAAACCAATTCCATCAATCGACCTATAAAATTTATGATTCAATGGAATAGAAAATATAAAGGACAGACTCCAAAATATTATTTCTCATCCAAACATTTTTTTAGACAATGGAGTGAAAAGAATTTATCATGTTCTTATTTTTATATATCTATATTCAGCTATGATTATTTGATTATAACCCCATAATAATCAATGAAACTATGTAATTTTGTACTAAAATTACATGAATATACTTTGAATTTAAATTTATAAAATCCATATGTATCCCCATGGTCTTTAGTCAATGAGAACTCGACCTGGTGTTGGTTGTAAATTGGAATATGAATAGATTTTGTCACCATGAAACAATATTTTTTTCCTATGGGGATTGAAATTTTTTCATTTTTATGGTGGATCAAGAATGGCTATGGGAGTAGGTGTATTCATCACAACACCATAGATGATCAACTCAAATATGGTAATGATTATATTTTATGTGTTGAATATGAAAAATCGAAATTCTTAATTTGAATTCCAATGTTAAAAAGGGATCAATCACCTATGGAGACTGAAGAATGCTATAAATTATTTCTTGGATAGTGGGGAATAGATATTGTAGTTTTAATTTTTATAGGGTTGTATTTTAGGCCCCGTATCTTTGATATTTTTTTTGTAATCTAAACATATCCTAATATTTATATGGGGTGACATAATAAATTACGTTTTTGTTAGTTTACCCATGTTAGTTTTGTGATAAAACATAGTTCTATTCATTTTCAATTTCTAATGATTTATTTTTCCTTAATCATGCATGGTACATATCTTGGGATGGATGACTCAACTTTTTCATGATTTTCATTTTCAGGTTTTCAACCATGAATAAATAATATATATTTCCTCATATAGTTTTAGTTCTAAAAAGCATTCATCATGGTTGTTGTTTTATGATTATATTTCATTGACTAAAATATTAGGTATTTTTTCTAACAATATTTTTTAATAAAAATGTGGAATGAATTTATATCCCAATGTTGCTAATTCTGAAATCTTCTAGGAATTACTCCTATTGTTTAGGTTCATAGTATTTGGAATAGTGGTTGATATTGTTTAATTCACAATGAATTTTTCCCAATGATTAAAGTAAATTACATGATAGGGAATATACAAAACCAAAAATGGGGGTGTCTTATAATTTTAAAAGGATAAACCCAGAGCCATATTATTCAATATATATATGAACGTCAAAACATTTCATCCTAAGGCTTATGGTCATCTAATGAATAAATGCCATAAGATTAATGGAGAGATATTGAATCATTACTATGAAGTCAATAATGATACAAATGATTATAATATTATGTGTAATAAATCTACTTTAATGTTTTTAGTATTTTTTGTTTATATATAAATAAATCGATTTATATCAATGATATTTATATTAGAAAAATATTAAAATGATTACCTTTAAATTAATTTAAATAATTGTTTCGTATTTAATGTTGTATGAGAATATTGTGATTTGGAGACATTCACCATTATATGTAGATTATTCTAGTTTGAATTTCATACATAGTGAAACATATGAATTGACATATTGGGGGTGCATATACATAGTAACTAAGAAAATTACATTTGAATTTAGTATGCTAATTTCTAATACCAATGGTCTTTTTTTATTTATAATCATTAAAATTGAAATCGGTTATTTTTTTTGTTAAACTAATGATGTTTTCTCATAGCACAAGCAATACACTAGTATTTATGAAATACATACACTTGGAAAAGAGATATAATATTTGATTAAATTTAATTTTCCATATACCATTGGGTCTACTAAGCATAAGGAGGCTTTTTATATGGCCATATGATGGGACCTATAGGATTTATTCTTCTTTAATATGTACTATAATATTTTCTCATTCATTAGCTGTTGGGAAGATAAAGAGAAAATAAATTACATTTCCCAGGCTTCCCCTTTATGGGTTTTAATCCTGCAAAGTGTTATGTATCTTTCACCAAAAGTTTGGTTTTTTTCATTCTAGCCCAATTAGGGCTATAGTATGTTTTCCTATAGATTTGAGCTAGGGGTGTTGAGTATAAGTTAAATGATCTTTTACCAACAACAAGGATGGTTTATAATGAATGAATAATGCAATATAAAACATGGAAAAGATGTTAATTAATATATAGGCTATCATAGAGACGGAACATATAGTTTATGGTCACAATGTATAGAAATTGTTTTAGATTAATATAAAATAGGGCTCAAAGAATAGGAATGTCTTATAATAGTTTCGAATTGAGTGTTGTGACATTTTAAATCACAACTAAAGGTTCTAATATTTAAAGATATAGTATAGAAGGGGTATATAAGTGATGACATTTGACTATATTCAAATGAAGGGATATTTTATGAAGTTGTGGATAGATATGGAAATTATATTATCATCCCATTTGCTCATAGATACCTCTGACTGATAAAAATTTGGTTGTTTTTATACATATTTTACCTAAAGTGTTCTATGGTGTTAAATACAAGCATTAAAAATAACAATAAATGATATTTGGAAATGTGATACACTCATGGTGGAATGTGTCACCAGAACAAAAAGGAAAATCATAAAGTGTGATTAGTGAATTTTATAAGCTATCTTTCCATGAAAAAGATAGACTCCTTGAAATGAGTACAAATGAATAATTACTCAGGGATACGTCCAAAATATTAAATTCTCACACCACTACTAATCCAATAATAATATGAATTATTCCATCAATTTTCTCAGTTATATCATGCACTATCTCATGGATCTATCCCCAACACAAATGATGATGGAATAAATTGGTAATGCAAAATTATAACCAATTTTTTGTTTGTGGCAAGATCATACTAGCGAAAAGAAGATTATAGATTCATGTCACCCTCGGGCCATAAATATGGGACCAAAAACCTACCAATATCTTGGATTGATCTAACTATCATTAAATAAAATTAGGATGTGTATCAAAAACCACTCCTAAATATTTAAAGGTAATGTATAGTAGAATGTCTGATGTGCATTACTTCTTTCAAGAGATAAGGAATCAACATTCATCCAGATTAAAATCATGTCATAAGGACTCCTACCATTTATTTTAATATCACACAATACAAATGGTAATATACTCCACTTCAAGAATATCTTAATCAGTCATATAGTCAAATATCCCTTATTAGTGTTGGGTATATCAGAGATTTTCATCATGAATAAACTACTTAATTTTGGGGATTTATACATTAGAGAAAAAAATTAGTGACTAATCATATATCTGGAGTTTTTTTGGATGGTCTACACACCAAAAGAACATAGACTAATATGTTATATAAGGTATCCTGAATATAGAAAAAATACTAGAAAATAATGATGTCTGATTGGAGGTTTTGAAGAGATATGATAAAGGATCATGGGGTCACCATGTATCCTGAAGGGATTGGAATCAAACTATGCATAGTTTTTATGTAAATTATAAATTGATTAGTGCCATATAAAGAGATATTGAATTGGTTTTCACCAAGACTCAAGATCATTGTGAACAATATAAAATGATGGATTGAACAAAACATAAACATGAGAAGTGGCATTTTTTTAATGAGACTGATGATTATACCATTGATAATGAATAAATGTATTAATATGTATCCAATAGTAGAAATAATCAATCCACATATATTTCACAATATTGAATTTATTTTAAAGATGGATCAATTCATTAAATTAACATACAAAGATTACGTATCCTATATATGAAACGGTCCTCACCAATGAACTACTTCATGTTGAATTGTTGGTCATGTACAATGGGACCTATTATAATTAGTTTTACATTTACTAAACAAGTATATTTTCCTAGCCATTAGATACATCACATCATAACAACACCAATCATAATGAATAACCATAACCTCTACATTCAAAATTATCATTAGTATTGTGAGAAATATGAGATAACTATGTGGTCATTTAGATTTTACATGTGTTTTTCTATAAAATATATATTGATACTAGATTATTAATCATAACATCATTTTCTATAATGGGATGGAACACTATTATGGATAATGAAAACTAATAGGGATGATGATTTATGAATTATTTATGACTAAAATATGTTGTTTTTAGTATATATCATATAATAATATGAATCAACACACACATAGTTAATTTTATTATAGGGATATTTCTGAACATTAGAAAGAATATTGATAAATGGGGTGTTATATCATGATTTATATTTTATATAGAAATCCCAATACCAGGCACCATTTTTGTAACATCCCAAGTAAGTAATGAATAATAGATATTTTTATCTATGTCTATTAATGAATTAGATAGTGTTTTAGAGGCTTAAAATGAAAATAAATCCAATCTTAAGCATAGAATACACTAATATTTTTAAAAGATTGTTTTACTACCTTTTGATGGAAAACCATTTTTAAATATATCTTTTGACAATTTTATTATCTATGTTTTTCAAAATAAACTTATTCGTTATGATTGGGACATCAAAATTTACTTTGTGTGAATTTTTGGTATTTTTCTGACAATGTTCATTTTTTAATGAATAGTGAAAAATACTGCATTTTACATCAAAACTGCTTTTTAATCTAATTTATTTATATGATTAGATTATCTTTTGAATTGGTTTTAAAGTGAAATTAGAATATATTTTTACCATTTAATCCAATTGTGGTCATTGAAATCAATTTCACTTTGAAAATGGACTTAAACTGGTGTCAATCTTTTGATACTTATTGTTTCATAAAAACACGCTATTTGTCATGACAGCGGGAATTAATTATTAAATTAATTAATGTAACTTATATGATTTGAATTTTGTAAAATAGTAATCATTTTTTCATTCAGAATATCAAATATAGCTTTGGGTGAAGTTTTGGTATTTTTCGGAAAAACTTCAATTTTTGATGAATAGTGAAACCACTAAGTGGTACTTATAAAAACTGATTTTCCATTTAAATGAAATTTTGCCACCTTTGTGTTTTGAATTTCAAAAATCAGACATACATGGTTGTCATTAAGAAGTAAAATGTGGTCCAATGGGATTAAAATAAATTTTTGGTGAATAGTAACTTCTTAAGTTTTTAATCGCGATTAGTGGTAATTAGTGTAGTTTAAGGTAAAAATAATGTTTTAATAATATGAAATGACCTAGACACATGTCCTAACCTCATTTTATGTGTCATGGCTGACAAAGAAAATCCATGGGTCAACTTGGGGACCCCATGGAGCCACTTTGGTTTGGAAATGACATAAATAACTTTTTATTTAATGAAAAAGTAAAAATGACACAAACATAATATGTTTTATGAAAACAATTTTTAAATGGGGTTATACAAGTCAGAGTTTTGACTATAAATATTCATTGGAAAGATAAAACGATTTTCTACATCATAGTATTTTTTTTATAATTTTTAGACATTAAATAAATTAAATTATTTATGACATCATAATGATGTAGTGATGCCCTCATTCTTTGACGATTTAAATAAAATGGAATGATAATGTAATAACTAAAACCTACACATGCCCAAAACCTATTGGATGGGTGGATTTAGAACCCTTATCACCTTATCCTCGAATTATATCAATGTGGGACCTTTTAAATCTGAAACTCATATTCAAATAAAGTATTATATCTTTACTTTCCAAGAGTGCCCCTCCTCTCCTCTTATAAAAGGACCCCACCTCTACCTCCTTCCCCACACTTCCAAAGCCTTTGGCTCAGACAAACTCTACTCATTTTGTCTCTCCACTTCCCTCTCTTACTCCTTGAATCCTCACATTGGTCAGAAGTCTTCCCAAGGAAGCCCTTTAGCTCAAACCAAAGAGAGTTACCCGATTTTAAGGTAATGTCTTCACTTGAGTCCTTTTGTTTTATTTTTCTTCTCCAACCCCTAAACTCTTTTTATTTTTTTCATTTTAACAACTCCAGTATCTTAAATAAAATAGGATGTTGTTATAAGAAGTATTCAAGCTAAACTTACACACACCTACATCTAATGGTTAAAGAACATACTGTTTCCGTGGATGGCAAATTTCTGCCTCTCGAAATGATGATTGTTCAACATTCATATAACACCTTCAAAGGTGGCCATTATGATGACAATATATTTATATATGATATATAATATGTTTATTTTTTCCTTAAGCTTCTGTATTTTTCATTTTGGGAATACCTTTATGGTTTCCATTATGGGTAAACGCGATATCTTCATTTAAGGAAGTGTGGACTACCGCCCCCTCAAAGTGATTTGATTCGTTAAATACCATATGTGGGACGTATAAAGGATGGAGTTATGATATTATATATAATATTACACTGAATTATAATATACCTTTATATCATTATGATTCCATTCTATAAAATACGAAATAGAAATGAAAGTAGCATTCATGCGTACGTACAACTTACCGTCTCCATGAACGTTGCATTTCATTTCTTACCTCTAAATGATTATGTAATATTATAAATTCATGCATGTACTGGATATATATGACATATATGATATCTACATCATGAATACCATTATGGATATAATGGATACATGAACAACTTGTAATTATAAAGGACTTATTTTTTTACTCAAGTACTAATGATCGTTAAAATGACCGTTATTAACTTAAATAATTACATAGTGTTCATGACATGGAAATAAGTGATATAAAACGAATAATAAACTTGAAAAAGGTTCTTAAACCAGTAGAAATTAACTCAAGTTTATTATTCATGAGATTAAATAACGATCGTGTAAAGTCGGACCCGAGGTATGGGACTTCCTCTCAATCTCCTTTCATTGAGGCATATTTTATTTTATACACAACTTTCTTTTATACGGTGTATAAACCCCTTCAAATTTTTCGTTTATCCAAAAGGAATCTTTTTTATATGAAGAGTTTTACAAAATGACAAAAGGGAATGTTTTTGTTGTACGTATGCGGTGACAATGACTTCTCTGCCTCCGTGACCATTATTTGAGTCTCGGCTTCCTCTACAAGCCATACCTTCTTTTTAAAAGAAAAATAAATACCATGTTTTACTTTTATTTTATTTTGGTATTGAAAATGGTTTTCAAAATGTTTTTATATCAATGTGTTGTATTTATATCTTGTAATGGAAAGGTGGAAATATTATGTTTCCTTTATGCATGTTTTATATGATACAATTATGTTGAGGTTCTTTGGCATTATTATGAAGACGGGTGGTTCCATGATAAACTAAGGGCGGGTGAGCCCGATATAGCTCTCCAATGCATTGGGTAATGCGAAGGAGTGAAACATTAAGGTTTCTCCGAAGAGATTTAGGGAATATACTTTGATGGGTATTCCAAATGTAACCAAGAGGGTTACTCCTTACATAAGAATGTTATGAATGCCTCAAGTTACCTTTATGTCTTATGATTTCTATGATTTATTCATGATTTGATGAGGTATGTTCAAGTGATTATGTTTTATGGGTAAAGTATGATTTCATTCTTATTTATATATGTACCCATGATTCCTTTCCATATTTTTATATCCCTTACTGAGCTTTTTATGCTCATCCCATGTTTTTTTGAAATGTTTTTCACAGGTCAAGGGAAAGGTACATGATATTATGATAGTGTCAAGGAAGTGTCAAGAAAGAATCCATGTTTTATTTTAAATATGTATCCATTGATGGGAAATAATAATACTAACTTTATGTAACCACTTTGTTTATATATGGAATGTAATGGAAGTTTTATGTTCTAATTCTCAAAAACTCTAAAACCGAAAAGATCCTCAATGTGTAATCTTGTAATAACTGATGATTAAGTATGGTTTAAGGCTGGGGCCTTATAGTTGGTATCAATGGTCGGTTTAGATAACTTTAGAAGTTAAAATTATATTAAATGATTATCCAAAAATATTTTTTTATGGTCAATTTGATGTAATATAGCATTTGATGATTACCATGTTGCTTCATCTAAGACCTGTTTGTTCAGAATGGTTTTCCACAGAGGAAATAGAGAAGTAGTTCTAGGAAGGCATACAGAAGGAAATAACCTTCCGAATCAGCATCCTGAGATGGTCGGAATTGGAACTGAATAGTTTGTTTTAGTAATGGCACAGTAGACTCAAGCGATAAATGGCGGTGGTATCCATGCATGAGATCAGCCAGATCAACCACAAAGGAATATGTCATTGGTGGAACATTTCATGAGGCAACATCCCCCATCATTCCGAGGATCATATGACCATGTGCTAGCTGAAGGGTGGATTAAATCACTGGAAAAGATTTTCGATGTCATGGGGTGTTCAGACAATCAAAATGTTAGTCTTGCTAATTATCATTTGGAGGGTGAAGCAGATCTGTGGTGTTCGATGGTTAAAAATATCAGGGACACCGATGAGATTGATGCTCTTGACTAGGATGAATTCAAAGGTATGTTTCTTGAGAAGTATTTTCCTAAGGCTGTTCGACTTAGGATGAAAAAGAAATTCTTGGAATTGAGGCAAGAGGAAGCCTCAGTGGCTACCTATGAAGAAAGGTTCACTCGATTGGCAAGGTATGCTCCATATTTTATCCGAGACCTTGATAGTAAAATCAATCGTTTTTACTCGGGATTAAAGCCAAAATATCAAAGGGAATTATCTTCCCGTGAGTTTAAAAGTTATGAAAAGTTTGTCCGATGTGCTGAGAAGGTGGAAATGGGGTTTGCTGATGATTAAGTGTTCTATAACAACCAACAAAAGAAGAGATCGAGGTGGCAGGATAAAGGTAAGAATTCTTCAAAAAAGTCTGATGGTATGAAAACTAAGTTTCTAGTTTGTGATAAATGTGGCAAAAGGCATGCTGGGGAATGTCTTTTGAATTCTGTAAAGTGCTACCGATGTGGTAAGATGGGGCATAAGGCTCGTGATTGCACTGAAAAAGATCAAGGTGTAGGTAAGACCAAATTTGATTTATAGTTAGTGAAATGTTATAAGTGCAATGAGATGGGTCACTATGCAAATGAGTGTCCGACAAAGAGCTTGAGTGATGGGAAGCAGTTAGACAATAAGCAGAAAGGGGTAGTGAAATCCTTTGCAACTACTTCAGCAGATGTCAGGCCATCAAATGAAGTTGCATCAGGTACTTTTTTTTTCAGATCATGCCAGTGTGCTGTTTGATTCGGGGTCTACACATTCTTTCAACTCGGAAACCATTTCTAGTAAAATGGGAATACCATCTCAAGAAATGATTCCTGAACTTCTGTTAAAAACACCTGGAGGAAATGTTGAGGCAAAAAGAATTTATAAGAATCTTCCTATCCTTATCTATGGAATGAACCTACATGCAAACCTTATTGTTTTACCTCTAGTAGAGTTTGATGTTATCCTGGGTATGGATTGGCTCTCTATTTACCATGATAAGATTGACTGTAGAGCTAAAGAAGTTTCTTTTCAGAAAGACTTTTAGTTTGTGTACTAGAATGAACCCTTACTGTTGATAACTTATCAAGAGGCCAAGAAACTTATAAAATATGGAAATGAATGTTACCTTGCACACATTGTTGAAAACAAGGGAAATGTTCAGATTAATGATGTGCCAGTGGTAAATGAGTATCTTGATGTTTTTCCTGATGAGTTTCCTGGAATAATACCAGATCGAGAAGTTAAATTTAATATTGACTTAGTTCCTGATGCTAATCCAATTTCAAAACCTCCTTATCAAGTGGCTCAAATTAAACTTTTAGAGTTGAAGGAGAAATTGCAAGATTTATTATAGAAAGGTTTCATTCGACCTAGCACATCACCATTGGGTGATCCTATCCTGTTTATTAAAAAGAAAGATGGCTCAATGAGACTTTGCATTGATTATAGGGCCTTGAATAATATCACTATTAAGAAAAAATATCCTTTGCCTCATATCGATGATTTGTTTGATCAGCTCTAGGGAGCTCAGTTTTTTTCAAAGATTGACCTGAGATCGGGGTACCATCTGCTGAAGGTAAAGGAGGCAGGTATTCCGAAGATCGTGTTCCGTACAAGATATGGCCATTATAAATTTTTAGTAATGCCTTTTCGGATAACCAATGCACATGCTGTATTCATGGACTTAATGAATAGAATTTTCCATGAGTTATTGGATAAGTTTGTGGTGGTTTTCATTGATGATATTTTGGTGTTTTCTAAAAGTAAAGAAGAGTATGAAAGACATTTAAGGGTTATCATGCAAACCTTAAAAGAAAATAAACTGTATGGAAATTTCAGCAAGTGTGAGTTTTGGTTGCAACAAATTTCTTTCCTTGGTCATATTGTTTCTAAAGATGGAATAACTGTTGATCCTGCAAACACAAAAGTTGTGGAAGACTGGGCAAGACCCACAAATGTAACCGAGATTCATAGCTTCCTTGGTTTGGAAGGCTATTACCGAAGGTTTGTTAGAAAGTTTTCACAATTATCTAGTCCAATGACTAAGCTAACTCGGAAGGGTGTTAAGTTTATCTAGACAAAAGAATGTGATGATTGTTTTTAGGAATTGAAAAGAAGATTGGTGAATGCTCCAGTTTTGGCACTACCTTCCAGGAATGGTGAGTTTGTTATATATAGTGATTCTTCATTGAAAGGACTTGGTTGCGTCCTAATGCAGAATGATCAGGTAATTGCTTATTCTTCACGACAGTTGAAAACTCATGAGGTAAGTTATCCTACACATGATTTGGAATTACCTGCTGTTGTTTTCTATTTAAAATTTTGGAGGCATCATTTGTATGGGGTAAAGTGTGAAATATATACTGATCACAAACGTTTAAAGTATATATTCACTCAGAAAGAGTTAAACATGAGACAGAGGAGATGGCTGGAATTAATCAAGGATTATGATTGTACAATTCATTACCATCAGGGAAAAACAAATAAAGTGGCTGATGCTTTGAGTCGAAAAAAGTAATGCTTCATTACAAATGTTGCATTTGGAATGTGATCATTTGGTTAAGGATTTGATGAACTTTGGAATAGAAGTTGTTGGTGCAGGAAGTTATTCTATTTTGTTTCAGGTATCAGTGAGATCATCTCTTTCAGATAGAATCAAGCAAGCACAGAAGTAAGACAGTGAGTTGCAGAAAAGGGTAGAGCTGGTTCAGAAAGGTAAGTTGCCTGAATTCAACATTGAAGTGATTTTGTTTTGAGATTTGGGAAGAGATTGTGTGTGCCTTGTGATTCACAGTTGAAGTGAGAGTTGTTATGTGAAACTCATAGTTCTCCGTTTTCAGTTCATCCTGGCAGTACTAAGATGTACATAGATCTGCGGGACTATTACTGGTGGGATGGAATGAAAAGAGATATTGCTGATTTTACTGTGAAGTGTTTGACTTGTCAACAGGTTAAAGCAGAGCGGCAGTTACCGAAAGGGATGCTTCAGCCTTTACCAGTGCCAGAGTGGAAATGGGAGAATATATCCATGGACTTTGTTGTGGGATTACCAAAGACATCTCGAGGTAATAATGTAATCTAGGTTATTGTTGATCGCATGACCAAGTCTGCTCATTTCCTTGATATATGAGATACTTTTTCCCTAGATCAACTTTCCTGTTTGTATCTTAAAGAGATAGTCAGGTTACATGGATTTCCTCTCTCCATTGTATCTGACCGTGATCCCAGGTTCACTTCTAACTTTGGAAAGGCCTTAAGAAGTCGTTGGGTACTGAATTAAATTTTATTACATCTTTTCATCCTAAACCAAATGGGCAGTCAGAACGAACAATTCAGACCTTGGAGGATATTCTACGATCTTGTTCAATGGATTATCAGGGAATTTGGGACCAACATCTTTCTTTGGTTGAATTTTCATATAATAACAGTTTTCATTCCAGTATACAGATGGCACCATTTGAGGCGTTATATGGGAAGCAGTGTCGAACTCCAGCTTTCTGGGAAGAAGTGGGTGAAAGGAAGTTGATGGGACCAGAATTGGTAGAAGAGATGGCAGATAAAGTTCTGATGATTCAGAAACACATGAGAACAGCTCAGAGTAGGTAGAAGAGTTATGCGGACAACAGGAGGAAGGATCTCTCTTTTGAGGTAGGTGATCATGTTTTTCTCAAAGTCTCACCATGGAAAAGTGTGATGCGATTTGGTAAGAAAGGAAAGCTGAGTCCAAGGTTCATTGGACCATATAAAATTCTGGAGAGAGTTGGATCAGTTGCTTACCGAGTGGCTTTACCTCCAAGTTTATCTCAGGTACACAATGTTTTTCATTATTCAATGTTAAGGAAGTACATGCCAGATCCATCTCATGTTTTGAGTCCAGAGGTAGTTCAGCTGGAAGAGAACCTATCTTATGAGGAACAACCGTTCTAGATTCTTGACCACAGGGAGGAAGTGTTACGGAATAAGGTGATTAATCAGGTAAAGGTTTTGTGGAGAAACCACATGATGGAAGAGGCAACATGGGAATCTGAAAATGCAATGAGGGATAAGTAGCCCCATTTATTTGATAAGTAAATAAATTGCGGGGACGCAATTTTCTAAAGGGGGGAAGGATGTAACATCCCATGTAAGTAATTAATAATAGATATTTTTATCTATGTCTATTAATGAATTAGATAGTGTTTTAGAGGCTTAAAATTAAAATAAATCCAATTTTAAGCATGGAATACACTAATATTGTTAAAATATTGTTTTACTGCCTTTTGATGGAAACCCATTTTTAAATCAATCTTTTGACAATTTTATATGCTATTTTTGTCAAAATAAACTTATTCATTATGATTGGGACATCAAAATTTACTTTGTGTGAATTTTTGGTATTTTTCTGTAAAATGTTCATTTTTTAATGAATAGTGAAAAATACTGCATTTTACATCAAAACTGCTTTTTAATATAATTTATTAATATGATTAGATTATCTTTTGAATTGGGTTTAAAGTGAAATTAGAAAATATTTTTAACATTTAATACAATTGTGGTCATTGGAATCAATTTCACTTTGAAATTGGACTTAAACTGGTGTCAATCTTTTGATACTTATTGTTTCATAAAAACACGCTATTTGTCATGACAGTGGGAATTAATTATCAAATTAATTAATGTAACTTATATGATTTTAATTTTTTAAAAAAGACATCATTTTTGAATTCATAATATCAAATATAGTTTTGGGTGAAGTTTTGGTATTTTTCTGAAAAACTTCAATTTTTGATGAGTAGTGAAACCACTGAGTGGTACTTATAAAAACTGATTTTCCATTTAAATGAAATTTTTCCACCTTTGTGTTTTGAATTTCAAAAATCCAACATACATGGTTGTTATTAAGAAGTAAAATGTGGTCCAATGGGATTAATATAAATTTTTGGTGAATAGTAACTTATTAAGTTTTTAATCGCGATTAGTGGTAATCAGTGTAGTTTAAGGTAAAAATAATGTTTTAATAATATGAAATGACCTAGAAACATGTCCTACCCTCATTGGATGTGTCATGGACGACCAAGAAAATTCTTGGGACAGCTTGGGGACCCCATGTAGCCACTTTGGTTTTGAAATGACATAAATAACTTTTTATTTAATGAAAAAGTAAAAATGACACAAACATAATATGTTTTACGAAAACAATTTTTAAATGGTGTTATAAAAGTCAGATTTTTGACTATAAATATTCATTGGAAATATAAAAGGATTTCAAACATCATAGTAGTTTTTTTATAATTTTTAGACATTAATGAAATTAAATTATTTATGACATCATAATGATGCACTGATGACCTCATTATTTGACGATTTAAATAAAATGGAAAGATAATGTAATATCTAAATCTTACACATGCCCAAAACCTATTGGATGGGTGGATTTCGAACCCTTATCACATTAGCCTCGAATTATAGCAATTTGGTACCTTTTATATCCGAAAATCATTTTCAAATAAAGTATTATATCTTTACCTTCCAAGAGTGCCCCTCCTCTCCTCTTATAAAAGCCCCCCACCTCTACCTCCTTCCCCACACTTCCAAAGCCGCTGGCTCGGCCAACCCCTGATCATTTTGTCGATCCACTTCCCTCTATTACTCCTTGAAGCCTCACTTTCGGTAGAAGTCTTCCCAAGGATGCCTTTGAGCTCCAACCAAAGAGAGTTACCCGATTTTAAGGTAATGTCTTCACTTGAGTCCGTTTGTTTTATTTTGCTTCTCAAACCCCCTAAACTCTTTTTATTTATTTCTTTTGTAACAACTCCAGTATATTCAATATACTAGGATGTCGTTATAATAAGGATTCAAGATACACTTACACACACCTATATCAAAAGGTTAAAGAACATACTGTTTCTGTGGATGGCGAATTTCTGCCCTCCGAAATGATGATTGTTCAACATTCATATAACACCTTCAAAGGTGGCCATTATGATGAAACTATATTTATATATGTTATATAATATGTTTATGTTTTGCTTCAGCTTCTGTATTTTTCATTTTGGGAATACCTTTATGGTTTCCATTATGGGTAAACGCGATATCTTCATTTAAGAAAGTGCGGACTACCACCCCTCAAAGTGATTTGATTCGTTAAATACCATATGTGGGACGTATAAAGGATGTAGTTATGATATTATAAATATTATTACACTAAATTATAATATACCTTTATATAATTATGATTCTATTCTCTAAAATACGAAATATAAATGAAAGTAGAGTTCATGCGTACGTACGGCTTACCATCTCCATGAACGGTGCATTTCATTTCATAACTCTAAATGATTATGTAATATTATAAATGCATGCATGTACTGGATATATATGAAATATATGATATCTACATCATGAATAACATTCGGGATATAATGGATACATGAATTACTTGTAATTATAAAGGGCTTATTTTTTACTCCAGTACCAATGATCGTTAAAACGACCGTTATTAACTTAAATAATTACATAGTATTCATGACATGGCAATAAGTGATATAAAAGGAATAATGAAATTGAAAAAGGTTCTTAAACAAGTAGAAATTAACTCATGTTCATTATTCAAGAGATTAAAGAACGATCGAGTCAAGTCGGACCCGAGGTATGGGACTTCATCTCAATCTTCTTTCATTGAGGCATATTTTATTTTATACACAACTTTCTTTTATATGGTTTATAAACCCCTTTGACTTTTAAGTTTATCTGAAAAGAATCTTTTTTATATAAAGCATTTTATAAAACGACAAAAGGGAATTTTTTTGTCGTACATATGCGGCGACAACGACTTCTCCACCGCCGTGACCATTATTTGAGTTTCGGTTTCCTCTACAAGCCATAACTACTTTTTAAAAGAAAAATAAATACCATGTTTTACTTTTATTTTATTTTGGTATTGAAAATCGTTTTCATAATGTTTTTATATCAATGTGTTGTATTGATATCTTGTGATTGAAAGGTGGAAATTTTATGTTTCCTTTATGCATGTTTTATGTGATACGATTATATTGAGGTTCTTGGGCATTATTATGAAGATGGGTGGTTCCGTGATAAACTAAGGGCGGGTGAGCCCGATATAGCTCTCCAATGCATTGGGTAACACGAAGGAGTGAAACGTTAAGGTTTCCCCGAAGATATTTAGGGAATATACTATGATGGGTATTCCAAATGTAACCAAGAGGGTTACTCCCTACGTAAAAATGTTACGAATGCCTCAAGTTACCTTTATGTCATATGATTTCTATGATTTATTCATTATTTGATGAGGTATGTTAAAGTGCTTATGTTTTATGGGTAAAGTATGATTTCATTCTTATGTATATATGTACCCATGTTTCCTTTCCATATTTTTATATCCCTTACTGAGCTTTTTATGCTCATCCCAAGTTTTTTTGAAGTGTTTTTCACAGGTCAAGGGAAAGGTACATGATATGATGATAGTGTCATGGAAGTGTCAAGAAAGAATCCATGTTTTATTTTAAATATGTTTCCATTGATGGGAAATAAGAATACTAACTTTATGTAACCACTTTGTTTATATGTGGAATGTAATGCAAGTTTTATGTTCTAATTCTCTAAAACTCTAAACCCGAAATGATCCTCAATGTGTAATCTTGTAATAACTCAAGATTAAGTAAGGTTTAAGGATGGGGCCTTATAATTGCATGTAATTGGATGTAATGGAGAAAAATTGGACATGTATGTAGAACACTCCATCCTATTTAATTTCACCAATACTGGACCAACAATTGTGAAATCTAGCTTCATGTGATGGTGACACATGTTCAGTGTAGTTTAAGGTCATACAACAAAGAGTTACATTGGGTATTTAAACATATATATCTCATGTGAAAATGGTGTGACAACATCTTAGTGATAAACCCTATAGGGGAAACTATCATGACTAGAAGTTTCCAAAAACATGGATGAAATTGTTTGTTTTTTATCACATATATGATTTGAGCGGTTTATTGACACTATATTCCAATTTTCAAAAGAATGGACATCAATATTCCATACTTGTGACTTTATGAATTTATTTTAAATTGAGTGGATGGGATATTAGGATCATCCTTGACTTTTGGGAGAAAATAATTTCTACACCAAATTTTTTTGATAGATTTAATACATTTTCCTGAATCATTACTAGACATTTTTTTAGTGTTTTTGGTTACCCTTATTAATAATCAGTGATTAGTTGATAGAATAATATATTGACCAGTCATTTTTTGGCATGAATGGATATATATCTACTACACATTATGGTGAAGGTATGTTATATTATTTTAATTACTCGTTATTGGGAAACATGGAATTTACTGTCATATTAGAAGATAATTTTTGTTTTGTTATGGGGATCATGAAAGTAAAATAATATACCAATTTATCATTTAAAAATCAATGATAACATATATATATTATTGACATTTAACCAGACACATAATAAATTTTTAGATCAAGTGAAAAGGGAAAATTATAAAAGGTTTTAATTCATATAGAATAAACATTCTAGGATAAATTTTCCCAATGATAAATAGTTTGGGGATTTTAAATGGGAGGATCCTTTTGGATGGCCATAATGACAACATGTGTTTGAATCTATGTTTTTGTAATTGATATTTTTTTCATGAGAAATTTTTTTTTATTATATTTCACAATAAAACCATTTATATATAACAATGATCAATACAATATTTTCCTACGAAGCCATTTGAAATACTAAACATTAAAAATGGTAAAAAAAATATACATTTGAAAACCCAAAATGGGAAAATATGGATCACTCTAATATGTTATAATCATCACTCCCATAGCTATGAATATAAAAATAAAACAATATCATAGGGATCAAATCATATTCTTATAAAATGAAAATATATAACATTGGGATGGAATATATTGAAAAAATTAATTGTTATTTATAGTGTATTAATGGGAAATGTAACAGTCTAGTTCTTTACTATTATAAGACCATTGATAAAATATCATCATTGTTCAATATGGCCATTTGGAATCTTTTTTAGGGTGAACTATACCAATTTTTAATAAATTTAACATTATATTTTCTATTTATAAGTATTAATTACAAAATAAAATTAATGTTCAAAGGATAATCAATGGCCTCAACTAGTAGAATAATATCATTTGATGCCCATTTATATAAACATGGGAGGGAGGTATCATTATTGGGGTTCATAAATGTCCAAGCCCAAGATAAGCATTAGAAAGTGAAGCTATAACATAATATCCTACAACATAAGTTCAAGTAAGTTTAAATTACCTCTATTTTTATGTTAACTAACCCGCCCAATGAATTTATCAATATCACCCATATCACAATTAAGTCATATGATGGTGTTATAAGGGGTTATATTTCTAGGTTAATGAAACTTAACACGTGTTTCCATTTTATAAATATAATATTAACCCAATAAATTGAATTTTAATAATAGTTTTTCTTAATATAATATTTGATTGATTGGGTAAAATTTGATAAATGTATTTTTTAGACACAAATTGTACTTTTTTGAAAAGCTTTAAATTTTTATATTAAACTGCGGTATTATATATTTTATTTATTTTAATTAAATGTAATTTGGAAAACACTCTTACTTAAATATAAATGATAAACTATATTCATTACGTCCTATGGATATTTTAATTATTATAAATTTGGCTTTTTCATAAAACCTATTATCTTTTAAATACATTATTTTTTAAAATTTAAAACTTAAAAATTATTATATTTGGAGAAATATTATAATAAAATTAAAAAAAAATTAATCCATCATAGTGAAATTTGTTTTGGGTGAAATATCCAAATTTATTAAAATAATTTATTTTTCTTTAATAAGTAAAACTATAGATTATGTTTATCAGTTTGTCTAATAACATCATAATTATGTACTAATTATATAGTAAATAATTAACAATAATCAACAAAATTAAATATCCATATTTATTAATAAAATGTATTTTAATATATTATAATTAATTTCCAAGACCATAAAAGAGTTTCCAATGTCTAAAATGAGAAAATTGACTTTAAAACATTAAATTGTGGAAACATAACTTTTCCATGCCAAAATATGTAATATAAATTTATGTTCATGTCACCAAAATTAAAATAACATAATACTTGTCCCAATTTATTATAACCATAGAGAAGACATGGTTAGGAAAATGGTTTTTCATTTTCCATAAGAAATATTTCTGAGGCCTTTATTTCAAAATTAGTATACAAATCCTCTATTTTTTCTATAAATAACCACCCATTTCTCTATTTCAAATCACTAATAATCTGTCCCCAAATAATATCTTGTATTTTCTCTCCCAATGTATCCCCATAAGATTCATCAAGACCCTGAGGATCTATTCCATAATATTTAGGAGCAACTCTTCAAGGGAAGTGGATTATCCTTCCATTCTCTTCAATTCAAGAAACAATTTTTATATGTATTGTATATGTTATTGTTACTATATTTTGTAAACATTTTTATCAATCCCATTAATTAAAATTATGATTTATCAATGTGGGACCCTATCCCCCTCTCTTAAAATTTTATAACACAATTTTGTATACCATTTATGTTTTTGTATTTACTTCTCAAATTTTTATTTATACTCAAGAAATTTTATTATGTTTTATTTTTTTCAATACCCAAGACTCTTTATTTTCCATGGGTATTCACCAATGTGTTAAAATATTTATTTTATTTGAGTATGTGAACTTAATAAAAATTAATTCGTTATTTTAGTATAAATATTGTTTTTTATTGATCATGTCTTCACGATACATTTGAGCACTATGATATTGATAAGAAACACATTTTTATTCTATGTGATTTATTAATTAAATGTCTAATTATGATCTATCTAGAAAAAAATATTTAATAATTATTATGTTTGTCCATATTTGGGTACCAATTCATTTTTTTAATGAATTTATTCTGTATATATGACTTGTTTTATGATTCCTTGGAAATGAAGGATGGAACTTTTCACTTATGACACCTTAAGAAAATATCATAGTGATATGCTTATGAATATATCATTTAAATGTTGTAGAAACATTCCCTTCTTTATATTATTATTAATTTTATTATTAAATGACTCATGTTCTCTTGATAATGACATGATATTATTCTCCATGTTCTTTTTGATATTTTTTATGGTCACATGTAAACTATTTCCCTTGCGTGTTTCCCTTACTAGGAATCATGACCACACCATTCATTTTATGTATGTCCCAATGATATTAGAACTAGTAAATTTACATAGGATGAACCCAAGAATAATCCTTTCAAGATGATGAGAAATTTTTTTATATTTTCTTGTATAATGTTTCATATTTCTATGAAACTAAAATTTAAAGGATTATCTATTTTGATAAAATATCCTCTATGTTAGTACCCTATAATGAAAAGTTATATAATAAAAAGGTGGAATATCAGAGTTGGTATCGATTTATGGTTTGATTTTTTTGAAATTAGTTAAGTAATGAATAAGTATCATCCTAATAGAAAAGATTAAATGTAGATAATATCATGTTATTTGGGTAAAGTATTATGAAAATTATCTCCATGAAATGAAATCCCTATCTTCATATAAACATGTTGATGTTTTTTTGGAATATATATATCTATGGCTAACACATGAAAAAATTGAATTGATTAAGTCGCCATCAGGAACTAGTCCATGATGACCAGCATTATTGTTCTCTAAGTTTGACACTCCTAGTGGATATGTTTTGTTAATCATAAGGTTTTTCTGAACCATTATAAAGGATATATAGAAAATCTAATTGTAGTTAATAAATAGAATATATAAGATAGATTTTTTAGGAAATTAAATTCTATTATATTTTTATAATTCATAAAAAACATGTTTCTCACTATAGTTTTTCTATTTTATAAAATATGGGAAATATGAGGAATCAAAGAAATTATGAGCATAACCAATTTTGTTCTTGAGGCCAACTGATGGATTCTGAAATGGTAAAATTCATTATAATGATGTATCAACTGTATAATGTTATAAGTAATAACCTAAATCAAGTTGAGAGGATATATTTAGTTTTAAGGGATCAAAATTCTATAGCATCCTCATGCTTCAATGACCACATTGTTATAATGGATCTACGGACCCATTGATTTCATCATAAAGGAAAAGCTCTATGAAAATTTTCTTTTCAAAACTGTAATTTTTAGAAAAATATAATGTCACCCTAGTTATGTACCGATTAGAATGAGAAGAGGATCAGTGGTGGATACAGATTAAAAAGTATTCCGAGAAGGAATATTGATGATATGGAGTGTTACGACTATAGGGTAATGTTTTTCAACAATTATATTCCCCTTTCAATAAGAAAAATAATGGAGAATGAATTCCCTGAGCTAGAATAGAATGAAAAATAATATGTGAGATGCTATTAGATAAACTATAAAATACATTATTTATATACCAGAAGTTTTGTTACAAAACCAAAGGGAAATTTTGATAGATTATCCAATGGAATATGACCTTTTCTATGGAGGAATTTATCATATAAATATTTTTAAATTAAAGGGGATATAGTGTGGAGTGAAAAGAAGGTTGAATTGGAGTTTGAAAACACACATGGGTCACATAAGTCAAATAAAAATAGGATACCTATAGATTAAATCTCATAGAAGAACATAGATCATGGAAGAGAAGGAATAAAAATTCAACATCTCATGTGATAAATTAATGGTATAAAGTATTTTTTAAACATTAAACTCATGATTGGAAAATGATAGTTGTGTGAAAAAGACAGACATAGAACTCAGAACATTCATGGTGAGGTGAAGCATCATCTTCACAACACAAATGACAAATGGAAATGGTACAGTCCCAACTTCTAATTCGATTCTTCATGTGTGGATATCCTAGGAACATTTCTAATATCAATACACATGTGATGTTAATATAGCTAAATCACTATCAACCTCATCATATGTTAATGGATAATGGTCAGGAATTTTGTATAATGGTGTCTAATGTATAGACATCAAATTAGGTGGTGGAATGTAATGCAATTTTTCTTAGAGAGCTAGAAATTTCATTTTTTGATTCACGTTCGACGAATTCATTTTTCCCTCAATGTGTGTAATGAATTTGAGATCCTTCTGTATGGTATAATATGTAGAGTTATCAGTCAGGAATTCTAGAGATATTATCTAAGAAACTATAGTGTATTTAAGCTCTAGTATTGTATTTCGTAAAAATAATCTCATTAAAAATATAGTAGTCATTCCAATGGTGGAATTTTACATAATACATGGGATAGATTGGATCACAATGTATAATTGTAAGATCAACTATGAATTAAAGAAATATATGTATTCTTGAATGGGAAACCATCTATTTAATTTAAATGATTTATATACTGACGTGATGTTTCTCTAGAAGCTCGTCCAATTTCCTTATTTATATAGATGATCATTGAATAGGTAGAAAGAAATTAATGTATAAAGACTGAGAATGTAACAAACAATCATTAAAACATTTATGTACATCCGGAGGAGTTACCTTGCCATCCCGTATTTAGATAGGTAAATTTATCCGTAGTACACATACCTGGTTCTAAGATGACATCAAAGAGCCCATAAATAATGGAAAATTTTAGACCTAGTGGAATTAATAAAACAACTTCAAGATATTTTCAGGACTATATTTATAAGACCATGTTTTTCTACAGGGGGGAACCTATTCTATTTTTGAAGAAGGTTTTATGAATGTAGAAATGAATTTAATATAGATAATTGAATGTGATCCCATTGAAGAGAAAGAACCCTCTCCGACTTATGGATGATTTATTTAACTAGTGTCATGGTGCTCAATTCTTCTCCAATATTAATCATCAATATATTAATCATCAATTGATTATAAAAATTGAATATATTCTTATGATTTCTTTCGATAAAGATATATGAATTTTGGGTTTTTTATTTGCATCTTCATGTCTAATTCTCCTGTTATATTTATGGATTTGATTAATAGTGTTTAAAGAAAATATTTATAAATTTTTGGTAGTTCTTATTAATGTTATTATGAAATATTCCATATTTATTGGGAGAATGAGGTTTATCTAAGGGATATATTGAGAACTAAGAGGCAAGATATTTTATTTGGGAAAGTAATAATTTATAAATTTTTGTAACAACAAGTTTCATTATTTTGGAATATAATAACTATTTAAGGAATCTCAGTTGAATCTCCCAAGACAATGATTGTGTAGGAGTGGTATGATCCTACAAAAGTTACTAGGATTCATAGTTACCTTAGATTAGAATTATATTATAGTATTTTTGTGATAGAGAATTCCTCACTCTCTAAAACACTAATAATGTAAACTCAAAAAAGTGATATGTTTATCAAGACAAAGGAGTGTGAATAATGGTTTCAATAACTGATGAATAGATTGTTATATCAATTGTAATAATAATACACATATTCAGTGAAGGATTTTTTTTTATTTTTATCAATGCATATAAGAAAGGGTTAGGTATATATACATGAAACATTACATGGTGATTTCATAAATATCTGATTAGACCAAGCCTTGTGAGTAGAATTATCTTATGCATGACCTGATGCAAGCTTCTGTTATTTTTCTCTGAATATATGGAGGTTCTATCATTATGGGTTGAAATGTGATATATACCATGATCATAACATTATAAAGTGTATATTCATGTAAAAGGAATTGAACCTAAGATAAAGGAGATGGTTGGAACATCATAATGATTATGACTATGAACATTACTATCACTATGGAAGTGAAAAAAAGTCACTAGTTCATTACATAGAGAATAACACGTTTTTAGGGAAATGATTGGTATTCAAGGAGATAATTTGTCAAAGACTTGGATATTTCATTCTGTATTTTTCCTAATTTCTGTAAAGTGTTCAAATTTTAGTTTCCATTGATTTTTTCAATGGAAAATGGTAACTTTTAGGTTGATAGAAATGGTGAAATTTCCTATGAATTGTTGGGGGAAAATACGTGCCTAGCCCAAGAAACCATTTAATATTTGGTGTTATTTTAATAGAGTAGAATACCATAGTTGGTGCCTCGTTCATAGTCCATGCAACCAAACTATATATCATGTTACTTTTATATAGTCAAAGGATCATGGTTGGACAATGGTTTGGTAAATCATGCATCTAAACAGTGTGACATGCAAGGTCAATAAATGTGTGGAAATATAGATTTTTCCTTTTCAACTTAAGCACTAAATCCACCCCTAATCTTCCCATCAAGAGATTTCCTACCCTAGGTGTTCCTCCCTCTCCATCTTTCTCCATTGTACCTCCATTTTTGTGGTTGCTGGGGTTTAATTCTTCCAAGTGATTCTTAGGTAAGTGGTTCTTCCTCTTTTTTCACTAATTTCTATGGTTTCCTCTATTCTAATTTGGGGTTTCATTTTGCAGTGGTTTGGGTGGAATATTTTGAATTGAATCCAGATTATTAATGATTTATATTGTTATATTTGGTTCGATCATACATTTTTAGGGTCTTGTGGTGGTGCGGATATAGTTTTACACTAGTTTCTAGATGTTTTTACACTTGAATTAGATTTTTTGGTGCATAAAAAATAATTAATGATTTTGATATGATATTCTGATCTCCCGATCGGGTTCTATATATTTTTCATGAGGTGGGATTTTTTTATAAAACATTTCTATGGGGTATGTGTGTTGAAAAGATATTCTCCACATAAATGTGTTATGTTCCATGTGTTTTCCATATGAACTTCATGGTTTATGCTTTTAATTTGTTTTATAAAATGTGTTAATGGTGTGAAATATATATCATATGTGTTTTGGTATGAGTTTGTGATAGACATTAATTTTCTAAAAGAAATTTTCTATGTTTCATGTTGGTTTTTTTGTTTGTTTCATAAATATGCTTCATGAATTGTGTGAATGGTTCTAAATAATTTTGCAAATTGGTTTAATGGAAGAAAAATGTTTTTGAAATGATATGTTTGTTTTTAAGGATGGATATCCTATTTCATTACTTTTCTATAAATTTAGAATTATATAAACAATAGAAAAACATTTTTGAAAGGTGAGTTGGGTTTATATTTGGCAATGAATGGGGACATTCGCATGAGAATTTTTTAATATAAAATGTTCAATTCTTGATTTAATTATCAAATGGGTCTTATAAAATGTGAATTTTGTGTTTCCCTTTGGTTCATTGGATGTTTGGATTATGTGTGAAAATTACATCATGTGGGAGAAGTTTATAATGTAAATTGAGCATGATGCGATACCTGGGTAACTATGTTGGTGGAATATGAGTAGTACGCTAGTTTAATTGGATGTGTATCATATCGGGTTCATCAAGAGAAATTGACAATATAAAACAAAAAAATGAAAATGATTATTAGAGACCACTAGGCCCATGGGGTGTCCCCTCCTGGTGGTTTGTTAATGAGAATTTTATTGGTCATGGTTTTTATACCACTTTTCATTGAGATATAATGTTCATATTGTTCCATTTATAGTTATTGCCTATAAGGGTTTACAATAACAGAGTTCTGGTTTCTGATATTTCTCATTCAATCAGCATACTATGAAATTGATTGGTTATTCCAAACAAAAATTATATTTTTCTTAAAAATGGTTTCCGTAATAAATTGTCTAGTATAATTTTTTAAAAACATGAATGTTTATTTATCTTATAATCCTTATAGCATGGAATCATTTTATCATGTGGAATCATACTGGGATTTTTCAGAAATACAATATAAACCTTCTAGTGCATGTATATTCTTTTTTTATGACCAATTTAATATCAATATGAGTTGGGGTTATGTTGGGTGTTTGTGTTTCTTGTGGTATACGTCATGAAGTTGTTGGTGGTACCAGTATGGGTGTGAGGTCCCACTTATGGAATGAAGGGTTGTAGATTGATTTTTTTTCTTCTGGTATTTTATTTTTGTTTTGATTTGATTTATAAAATGTGTAACTTGAAATTTTAAGCCTTTATTGGTTGTACATCTGGGTTTTTTGATGTTTACTACTGTTGGTTGTTTATGATTATAAAATCAGGAATTTTTGTGCTCATGATACTTTATTGATACCCCTTGCCCATGTTACCACCACATGGGGATTGGGATCACCCCAAAGGCCTTTCCAAAAACTAGGTTAGTTGTTGGGTTTGATGGAATGCTTGGGCTGGTTTATGATAAAAATAGAATCAGGTGAATTCATTCTCTTTCTTTCGGTAGTGTTATTTGGGGAAGTTTACGGATAAATCATATATAGGAAAATTGGGGCTTGGGGTTTTAGTAGCGAGTACTGTTCTAGGAAAGAGAAACTCATGATAGGAATGGAGTTTTAATGGGAATTTAGTTTTGTTTTTTGTTCTTTTGTATCAGTTGAGTCATCTGGTGTTTATAAATGAAAATAGATTTCATATAATTGTCCTAGAGAGCTCTCATGTCCTGGAAAGCCTTGTAGATCTAGGGATGTGGTCCCAGAATACTCTCTATGATGGTTATGTGATTAGTGTGTGGCTTCCAACCAAATAACCATGTCACCAATCGACACTAGTTTATACTTATTAATTTTTTTTCATCTTGCTGGGCCCTAAAAATTGTTTTGAATATTCTTCTTTTTAATGTCTATTTTGGTATGATTTCTTGTTGTGGAGTTGGTTTTGAAATTAAGGTCAAAGGATTCATTTGAAAATTGATTCGGTAATACATTGACTTATTTCCCTTCATGTATTAAGTGTATGTTTATGAAAAGATTGGATACTGGATTTTTTTTGAATGTGTTTCTTGGTATCCAAGATTAACTAGTATATACCCCCTTAAGATTTAGAAAATATTATGTGTTAAAACACAGTTGGATCACCATTTGATGTCCCCCCATCTAGTTTGTCAATATAAAGAATTTCATCTTGAGTATAGAAAATTGAATCTACCTCTCTTATTTTATATTAAATGGATCCCCTCAAAGTGTGGAGTTGATGCCTAATACTGAATGAAACATGAGTTTCCTAGAATTTTATATGACATTAAATGTGATTTCTCCACCTCTATGCTTCATGTAACGTTCTAGAAGTGGTAATGGTTATTACATTAAATTGAATAAAAATTATCCTGGAGCAGTTGGTTCAAGTCAGGGTGCTAAAAAGGCCTTTTGTTATTTTCATCAACATCCAATAAGAGTAGGATTATGGAGTGTTATCAGTGTTGTATTTCATATCCTAGGATCTTCAGGACCAGTTAGTCCCATCTAGTGTGTTCGTATTTTATTATTATGGTTGTGTCATATGGTGTTTTTGGCTATTTCTCTTTTTATCGTACTATTGGAGTTGAATTGTATGTATATTGAGAACTTTTATTTTAATGGATTCATGTATCTGTTTCTAATGTTCTGAGACCATGCGTCCTTAATAGTGGAAAATTCCATTTTTTTCTCATGTTTTTTCTAGTTGGGTTGGAAGACGATGAAGTGTATGTTTCCCCCAAATTCATGACCAATTGGAGTGTTGAGGAAACCCGAGGTCCTTGGTGCACTATGTTTGGTTAGTTCACTATGTATTGATATATGGAAACTTTTGGAATAAAAAGAGGGAGTCGTAATCGAGGATTGTAAACTTCTAACTAAGGGGTAGCAGAATACTAAGGATACTAGTGCTCCATCCATTTTTCAAGAAGTGAGGCTTTTAGCACTGCCAATGAACCATATAAGGTGTGAGAAGATATTATACTACTCTTTCCACCATCTTTTGGTTATATAAAATGGAATATTCATTATTTAAATTTGTCCTAATTATTGTAATAACATCTTTGTTGTAAAATCATGTGGGATTTACCTTCGTGAAAATCAAATTGTAGTTCCTTTTTTGTGTGAATCTTTATTTTTTAAATCTGTATTCTCAGCCTTGTGAATCGGTTCCTATATTGGTTATACTCATATAGTGTAGTTTGTGTCCTATAGGTATAGGGAATTGAAAAGTGATTTTCTATTTATTTTGATTCACTCTTTTAAGGGCCCCTTATGGAAGTAGTTAAATCTATTATGGGGTTTTCCCCAATAATGATATATACCAGTAGGCATGAGCCAATGTTTTTCTTAAATGGTGGGGAGACCCACCCTAGGGATCATTGATTTGTATTGTAGTTATGTTTGGTGTTAGTTTTACACTTATGGTAGGGAGTCTATTCAGGCCTCTTGTATTTGTAAACCAATTAAGTATCTAGTTTATCCTAGCATTGAGAAGTTTTCTCTGGAGTTGTTTTTCCTAGATTCCCCTTCTGAGTTAACATGGGGCTTATGGAACTCCCCCAACTGTCTTTTTTTAATTGCGAGTTGCAATGGTTATAGTTTGATTTTTTCGATTTCCTTCAAATGATGGTTGGGTTCTGTTATTTAAATTCATGGAAGTGGTAAGAGATTATATTGTAGTTTTCTGGGAATTCATTGGTGTAAGGGGATGAATTATATATTTTTTGGATTCATTCTCTTTTTATAGATCAAATGGAGGTGATGTGGCTTATTATCCATGGAATACACATGTTGGAGAGTCTATTATGGCCTCCCTAGTTAAAATTTGGGATTCCCTATTTCTATTGTAATTGTTCTTTCCTTATTTTCATATGATATTTCTTTGTGTCTTCTTGAGTTGTTATTGTGTTTTCATTTTAGTTTTTAGATAAATCCTTGGATTGAATTTTTTAGGGAAGAATATTTTTAAGGCGGGGATAATTTTCTCATCCATGGCATTGTCTTGAAATAATCTTTTTATTTAATTTGTATATGATGGAAAATTTTAATTTCCATGATTAATTTTTAACCAAAAATAGATGATTTTTATTGATAGTTTGGGTCACACAACTTTTTCACGTTATGGTAAACCATGATCCTATCTGAGAAAACTATGAGACATTTGGTGTTTTTATAGATAGAAGATAAAAACATAGTTGGCGCATGGTTTGGAAAACTGTGATATCAAGTTGTGTGACCTTCCACATCATTATTTTTTTTGGAATTAGATTTTTCCCCTCATTAAATTAAACCCCAATTCCTCCTCTCTTCATCCCACTATGGGTTTCCTACTATAGGTGCACCTCCCTATCAATCGTTCACCCTTGGTCCAATATTTGGTAACTTATTATGATGTGATTCCTCAATAATATTACTAAGTAAGTGGTTATTCCAATCATTTGCCCCTAATTTCTAGGGTTTCCTCTATTTAATTTTGGGTTTTCATTTTCCAATGGGTTATGTTACTGATTTTGAGATGAAACATTATTATTAGGGTCTAACTATGTTGCATTAGGTTTGATCCTTACTTGTTAAGAAATATTGGGATACATTTGCGGTTTATCCAGAATTTCTTGACGATAATACACTTGAGGTACGTAGGTGGTTCAATGATTAAAATTTATTTTATTATTTTTAAATTCATTCCTTGTATCTTGATTAGTTACTATATATTGTGTATGAGTAGAGAAATGCATTTTCAAAATGAATCAAGGTGTGTGTATTGAAAATTGGTTTTCCATGGAAATGTGTCTGGTTCAATGTGAATTCCATATGTGCTTCTTTTTCTATGCCTTCTAGGTGTTTGATAAAATTTGTGGAAGGTGGGAAATATATCTTGTAAATTATTTGGTAGCCATGTGTGATAGAAATATGATTTAAAAAGTAATTATATATTTATCATGAGGTTTTTCTTGTGGTTCTTCTTAAATATGTTTTATTACTTGTCTGGATGGTACTAAATGGGACTACAAAGCCCTCCAATGGTAGAATTTATTTCTAAAATAGTTAAGAATTTTTCCTGATGGATTTAATGTTTTACGCAGTTTATATAAATTTTGAAATATAAGAATGATGGATATACATGTTTTAAAGGTTAATTGGGTTTATGTGAGGTTTTAGAGGGGATTTTCCCATGGGAATGGATGGATTTCACATGCACTCTTCATGTTTTAATATTTATTGTGTTTTATAAATTTTGAATGGGGTTCTCTCCTTATGTACATGGGATTTTTTGCATATTTTTGATAATGATATCGTGAGAGTGACATGTGGAATTGAAATTCATTGTGAATGGAAACCTAGGTAACTAGGTTGGTGAACTTGGACTTGAATTCTAGATGATATAGATTTTTTTGTATTAAATTTAGCTTAGAATATTTTCAATACAACACTAACAAAATGATAATGATGATGGGAAACCTCTAGGACCATGTGGTGTCTGCTCCTTGTATTGCGTGCATGAGAACACTATTGGCCAGGGTTTCTATACCACTTTTCACTAAGCTATTATGAATCTAGTGTCCCATTTCTACCTAGTTCATCGATGGTTTTCCCATGGAATAGTGATATGTTGTGATATTTCTCTTATTTTTGACATACAAAGAACATTCTTAGTTATTTCAAATGATAATATTACTTTCCTTAAAAATATATTTCATAAGAATTTTTCTACTATTCCTTTTCTAAATCATGAATTGTTATTTATCTTATAATGTTTATAGTATGGAATCCTTTTATCGGGTAGAATTTTATTAGGAATTGTCTCTTACACTGCATACACATTCCGGTTTATTTACATTCTTCTTTGTATAAACCAGGTATTGGGATGATTTCTCTGGGTGATGTTGGGGGGTTTGGGTTGCTATTGGTCTAATTCTTGTTTTTTTATTGGTGGTAGTTAGAGGGTGAGGTCCCTATTATGGCATGGAGAGGGTTGGAGTTGGATTTTTTCTCTTCTTCAACTGTGGTATTTTAGTTTTGGTTAAAGTTGTAAAATGTTTAACATGAATAGTTATGAATTTTTTGGATGTTCATAATGATAATTGTGAAATTTATTATTATTGGTTGATTATGATTAAGAAATTCGGTAAAATAATTCATAAAGTAAATTATTGACACCCTAGACGCTTATTGAGAGCTCATGGGGACTAGGAACACCCTATGGCACTTACCACAGACTGGTTTGGCTATTGGGTTGGATAAAATCTCCAACCTGGTTCCAAACATCAATTGATCAAGGACCTAGTAGGGATGTCAATGGAAATAAGGAGAGGATGGACATCATAAATCCAATTCCTATAGTTTTCTCATCCAAAATTATTAATGAATATCACAAAATCTCATAGAGAAGAAACATTGCAAAAATAGTAAAACAGATAATGAGAAGAATGAGAATATTCGTGAGTTCAATATAGATTGAGAAGGTTTATTAAAATTTCATTCTAATTTATGTCATCCATTTGTTTTGGAGAAAATGGAAAAACTGGTTTCCGAAACACATAGATTGATAGTCTAATGAATCCATTTAGAATCAAAATATATTGGTATGTTCTTGATTATTATTGGTCGGATAATATGAAGGCGACATTTCTTACTACACGATAAGTTGATTAATATGTGAGAATGTGATGGTGGTAAAAAAATTTATAATGAGGTGGTTCAACCACCACTCATACAAACATGGAAATTAAACAATATCACTATGTAATTTTTCTCTAGTCTCCCATGAATATCCAATGGAAATAATGTGATATGGGTTATAGTGGACAAGCTCACCAAGACATACCTTTTTATGATTATCTGGGATGATTTATCTCCTAGAGAACTATCCATGATATATATAAATAATGTTTTGAGGATTCATGGGATGCCACTATCTATCATTTATCATTGTGATCCAAGGTCAACAACAACATTCTAGAGATGATATAATTATTGTTTTAATACTAAATTAAATTTTATTATGTCCTATCAATCCAAACTAATTTCAAATCATAATGAATTATTTAGGCACTTTTGGAAGTACAAAGAAAATCGTCAATATAATTTAATGGTGGATGAGATCAATACTTCACATTTGTGTAGTTCATATAAAAAATATCTTTCACTTGTGTATTCAAATGGAACTCTATAGAAAACTGTATCATAAATGATGTAGATATTTATCTTTTTGGGATGAATTTAGTGAGATAAAGATGAAGAATCCATATCTAGGTCAAGATATGAAAAAAATTGTTCATTCGATCAAAAATCATATAAAAGCTTCTAATAGTTGGTTGAAGAGAAATGATGATAACCATTAAAGGTAATTGTAGTTTGATTTTGTAGAAAATTTATTTATACAAAATATCACATGGAAAAGAGTCCCATGGTTAGCCAAAAAAATGGAGCAGTATCCCCATGTAGATTGACCCATATGAAATCCTTGATCACAATAATTTTTTGGCCAATCGGCTAGTACTTCTAAAAAATCTGTATCAATTTCATGATTTATTCCACTTATCCCTCTCAAGGTTGTACATACCTGATCCCTCACATGTACGGAATCTAGATGTGGTACAAATAATACATGACCCCCCTTATGACAGGAATCCATTTGAGATCTTGGACCCTAGAAAAAATGCTATGTGAAAAAATACTTCCCCCTGGTAAATGTTTTGTGGAGTAACCATATATTTGAATTGGTGACATAGGAACTAGAGAAATAAAATTAATCCAAAGTACCCTAATATTTTCTCAAGTGAGAGAATATGTTGGAATTTGGAGGATGAATTTTCTATAGGGGGAGGAATGTATTGACACATTTTTCAAAAAAAAGATATTTTTTCTTAAAAAAATGTGTGTTATATTATATGACACACAAATAAAAAACAAATATCTTTAATACTTACTAACACATTAATCAACTTGAAAACCTATTATAATTACCAACATTATAATGAGAAAATAAATTATAATGTATTATAGAAAAAATGGGAAAATAAGGATCCCAAAAATATAATAGAATCACTGAACCCATGAGAAAATAATTAAAATAAAAAATATTAGTAATCCAAAAACAATCTTTGGAAAAAAAATATATATAATATGTGGATTAATATTTGTGAATTTTGAATGAAATAATGAAGTTGTATTTAAAAAGTATAAAAGGAAATGTTTCCATATGAGTTTTACCATTATTATTTCATTAGTTAATATAACTTTTGGGCCACTTGACAATTTGAAAATATTCCCCTGAGGAATAATTTCAATTTTATAATTTGATAAGTAGTAATGTAATAGGATAATAGATGAATTAAGGTTACGTGATGGCCTCAGCCAAAAGATTCATGTTGTATGAATCCTATTTATTAAAACAAAGGTGAAAGGTCGCAACACTGTGCTTCACCCTTGACCAAGACCAATCTGAGCTTTAACAAGTGCAGACATAATGAACATTCATATGGATGATGTTCATGTTAAGAGAAATTTCTAGTTGGTTAATGATAGAAACCCCACCCTATGAATCTATCCCCATAATAAACCTCACCAATGGGCAATATGAAAGCGTTATATTGGGTAACATTTATAGGACATTGTTAATGAATATATAATTTTAGTGTATAAATGAAATTTTAAATCCATTTGTTCCATTTTTAAATTATATTTTCCTAATAATATATATTTTTAATTGAGAAAAATTTACTAAAATTAATTTTTAGACAAATATTTTACTTTTCATAAAAGTTATAAATTTTTATAATAAAATATTTTATTCTGAATCATATTTATTTTAATGATATATTATGGTAAAACCACACCTACTTCAATATAAATTGTTAAAAAAATTTAAGTGCATCCTTTGAAATTCTAATGTTTATGTCATTTGATTATTCCTTACAACTCGATTATTTTTTTAAAAGATTATTATATTTAAAAATAAAATTTATCATATATTCATAATTATTATAATAAAATTAAATTAAATTAAATCATCACGTCTAAATTTTATTAGGGTGGATTTATGAGAATTTTATAAAATATTTTATTTTTATGTGAATAGTAAAAATATATTTCGAGTTTTCCATATTGATAATGACTTCATAATTATGTAATCATGACCTAATAGTAAATTAACTACAATAAAAGAACTAAGATATGTTATTTTATTATTATCTTGTAATTCAAGTAAATTTTTTTCAATTTCCAATCATTAAAGTTACATTCCAAATTCTTAAATGAAACATTGACATTGAAAACATTATTTTGGGGGAAAATTGAATTTACATGCCAAATGAAGTAATAAAAAACTATGTTCAATTATAGTGTATTAAAAAAACATATAATGTATCCCAGATTTACAAAACCATGGTAAAAACACTAGGGTATGCCAATAGATTCTCATTTTCCACAGCCAATATTTCTAAAGAATATATTTGAAAACTATTAAACAAATCCCCCAATTTTTCTATAAATACGCACCCCATTATCCATTTCCATTCCCACCAAATTACTCATCCATGATGTTCTATTATTTTTTCTACCTAAGGAGTCCCCTCATAGTGTCCCCAATACATAATGTTTCTAATCAAAAATATTTAGGTGTAACTTCTGAAGGCATTGGAGTAATCCTTACTTTCAATTAAATTCAAGAACATCATTATGGACATATTATAAATGTTACCTTTACTCCCAATTATTAAAATTTTGATCACACAATTAATAAAAAATTATTTTATGTTAGGGGGAGACCCTTATAAACAATAATTTAACCATTTTCTAATAGTACATTTTCTACCTATAATGTTATAAATTTACTTCTCAAAATTTTCTCTCTAAGTAATAATCTATCATATAATGGTATTTACCTAGGTGTAAAAAAGGTTTTATTTTATTGATGTATTTAAACATAAAACCACATCAATCCCTTTTCTTGGGGAAAAAATATTTAATTATTATTTCCATAAGAACTTTTGAAACACTATGATTTTTATAAGAGATGCACTGTTTATTCCCAAACTATTATTAATAAAATTATTGATTATGATCTATTTGGATAATATTAATTAATACGTATGATGTGTGCTCATTTATTTCACTCCAATACATTGGTAAAATAATTTCATCTCAATAGATTACATGTTTTGTCATTACTTGGTGAATAAACATGGTAATTTTCTTTTATCACACCTTGGGGACAAACTATGATGATATGTTTATGAATGAATCATTTAAATGTTGTGGATACATTTTATGTTATTATTCATGTTATTTTTAGTAATAAATTCTCTATATTCCCTTTCCCATTCAAAAATGATATTTTTAATGTTCTTACTAATATTCTTCATGATCACATGTAAACCGGTTCCCTTACTTTTTCCCTTCATACGACTCATGCTCATGTATTTCCTTTGATGTATATCCCTAGGATATGATATTAAGTGAAATCAATCTTTATGAACCCATAAATAATTATATAAAGTAGATTACTATAAAATTAAAAACATTCATGTTTTAGGTTCCTAACTCCCATGAGACGTAACATTAATCCTAATCTATTTTTTAAATAAAATCATATCTATTTGAACCGTGTAATGAAAAAAATTTAGTAAAAATTTGGGATGCCATAATATGGAAAATATGAACATGTGTTTTTTTCACAAGATAATGGCACATGTAAAGTATGAGGTTGTATTGTATAGTATGAGTATAGAACAATGAAAAAAATATGTTTTTGACTAGAATATGGCCTTTCATATGAAATATGGTGATACTAAGTGTTAATATGGGCATCCAAGTGGGGTATAACAATGTTGGGGAAAATTCACAATGTGGGAATATATTTAAGATGTGGATATCTCATTTTATGGTAAAAAATAAAAAATCAACATATGGGGACATTTTTTTATAGTTTAAAATGTGTCCAAATTATCCACATGGATATATGAATTAGAGCCCCTGTAGTTTGAGTAACATAGTTTAAATTCATGTGGTAAGACTACACTATGTAGTTTAACATAATACAATAAGTATGTTGTCATGTAGTTTAATTCCATATGACTAGAACATATTCGATATAATTTAACATCTTTTTGTAAGGAAAATTGATTCCTAAATTTTATTAATAATGTCAATTTCATAAGTCTTACGCATTTTGGGGTTTCCATGATATGATTTATTTGGAATAGATAACCTTTATGGAATTTATCTTGAAGAATATGGCCTATTGATAAGGTGATTATATGATTTTTGATACATAATCCTTAGTGGAATCCCATGCATATCGTGTATTTGGGGATTAAACCTAAAGAGGATGTCTGTTATTATTGATCAATTCTTACTAATGGAGTAATAAACATAGATCTCTATGCCCATGAGAGTCTTTCTTGGGGTGATAAATAAGATTTGGTTTAGGATAAATCACATTTCACAATAAAAATTTTATGAGGCTTACACCTATAATGGAATCCCAATATGAACACACTTCAAGTCTATTGTTGGGTAAGGGGTGGTAAATTGAAGGTCAGAGGGATATGGAATCATGCATGATTGGATAAAGGATTTCCTGAAAAGGATTGAACATAATAACCTACATCAATGTCAAGAGAAGAAATATACCATCATGACTATAGAAATCCATCACATATTCTCCTAATATGGACCAGTGTTTTCAGAGGAATACATTATCATTATACCCGATAGGTTTTTACTAATTTGATAGGATAATCCATGATCTTTGTTTTATCTTATGAGTATATATTCTAATGGGTTCACATTGGTGTGTATACTATAATTATATATATCAAATGGCATCAAATTTTGTGTCATTATTTCCTTTTAAGGGTTCTAATTTGGAAAATGGATGTCATGGAGGTCTTCTTGGTTAAAATGATATATTTGATAGATCAGTCGAAAACATTGAATATACCTCTCCCAAAACATTAAACTAAATTTTATAGAACCATTAGTATTGAAGGTGGAATAATAATTTATATATACTCTATAATTACAAGGATAGATCATGTCTAACCTAAATAGTATAATGAAATTAATCATATAATTTTAAATTAAATTGGAATTGATATATGGATGTCATGAGGCCGTATGATAAAAGGTGGATGTGTGATATAAAATATTAGAAGGTGATCACGTATCACGATGAATGTATTGATATTAATGAAAATTGGAATGTCTAATGAAATTTCAAAATTAAATTGCATTAAATTATATACTTATAATGTGGTCATCTATGGTTTTCAATGGATCATGTGAGATATCGACCTTCGTGATGAAAAAATTAACTGATATAAACTAGACATGGAAATCAGCCCATGTAGAAGAAATTCATAGGATTTTATCACATTAATATCTTATGTGGGAAATTTAATTACTCATAATTGTTGTTTTTATGATTCTGCTTTACCAATTGATTTATTTGAGGTTTCCGAATGTTTATGTCCATAATATAGTTACTCTTTTTAATCCCATAAATCTCTCTCTATTTTATCCACCACCTCAATCAGTCATTCCAAAATGAACCTCTGGAATTTATTATAAACCCAATTTAATAGGTATGGGAACCATAAGCCATATGGAACCCATGAAAGTTCCCTATGAGAGGGTTTTATCTTTTAGTGGGTGTTATATAACCATACGATCCATCCATAAAAAAGATATGTATTTTTAAGGATCTCATGTGGTGTGTCATCATAAAATTTTGTAAGCATTGAGACAATGAGTTACATAAGAGGGGTAGATCATATGATAGTGTAAGAATTCTATGTATGTTTATGGTATCCAACAGAATTTGTGAACATAAAATGTTAATTTTCCATTAAAACCCCCATTATTATGAAATTTTACACAATAGAAAATGGTTATGTATTTGGATCAATTACTCTCTTTTGGAACAATGGATAGTAAAATCAAATCATATGGAGTGAAATCTTCCATAAATATTACTAAATATAGTCTAATATGATGTTTTTTCATGACAAATTTTTTTAATATGTCCCTAAAATTGGGTTTTAAGACTTTACACCATTTTATTTATCAGTTTTTGTAATAAAAAGTTTTGTCACGAAGGGAGGATCTCAATACCTCATCACCACATTTGGTATCATTTTAAAATGACCTACATACCTCAGCATGTGACTTATCACACGACACATGGAAACTGAATTTCCTTTTTCCCTGGGCATTGAAATTTTTTTCTAATCAAACTCAACTTGTATTCTCCTAAGTTAGGACATTGTTATGGATTCTATAGAAATGTGTGTGGAATGAATTTTTTACATTCATCAAAAATTACCCCTTAAAATTCATATAATTCTGAATAATGAAATCATATTCTTATATAAAAATATGGAACATTGTTTTATTCTGGAATATTTTTGGCCACCTATTTCTAGCTCATTGATCAGATGATTCTTACAAAGAAAAGGATCTCAAATCATGGATTTCATATTGCCTTAACATATTAGTTGTTTACATAATTCAAAACATAAATTTTTTATCATTGAGGATAAATCATTCCACTAGAACATGTAACTGATTAAATAAATTATATATTGATTATCCATTCTTCAATTCATTTATTTCCTCGTGAATATGGATCATATATGCTTATAAATATAAATTCCATCAAAATAACACTAGTGTCTTCAATTTTGATGAATGATCTCCTCCAAGGAATGGAACATGGAATGGAATTAAATGAAATACCATATATGTAACACTAGACATGGTCCTTTTGGACGAGGGATCTATTCCATGGAATCATGGATGAGTATAGGGAAATATAAAGTCATTAAAACACTAATGTTGAGCTATTTGTTTTGAATGATATATAAATCTAAACCCGATGATGATAACCAAGGGGGAGAGATGGATTGGAAATTCGAAAATTCAATGAGGCTTTGAGTACCCTAAAGTAATATATTAGAATAATTATATCATGTATTTATAATAATATCATAATATATATATTTGAAATTTCCTAGACAAAGTTAACTAGAAAACATAATTTCACTTTTTATCAGGTCATATGGTGGACCCCCATACATTAATCCTTATATTTTATACTAGAATTAACTTTTTTTCAAAGACACATATGGGAATGTCTTGTGTGAAGTAACATAGATTTTTCTTAGGAATTCCATTATTTTTTTTCAAGATACTATGTTTAATGCCACTTTAATTTATAATACTAAAAATTTAATATTTCATGCATGGTGTGTGTATAATGGGTGGTAATCAACTTTTTTCGAGCCCAAACATTATGGAATATTTAATAGGTGAGTACCGAGTTTTTTCAATTAGATGTATTAGGATATTTAATGTGGTATATTTATGGTTTTTTATTGTATTTTTTTAAGAATATGATGTGGTAGTTTTAATAGAATAGTGGAAAATAAAACATGATTTGAATTATATCTCAATTTTATAAGTAAAAGAAACCTCAAGTAATGGTTATTATAATTTAGGTTCATATTTCATCAGCTAGTGTATTGTGTGGCTTTTGATCATGTAATGAGGACCAAATTATCTAGAGTTTATTTTTCAATTTTCTACATTGATAATGGGTATAGTAAATTTTGTCATAACATCATTGATATTTAATCTTCCAAAATAGTTTGATTATAGGTTGTGTAAATCATATCTGAATGAGTTTGAACCAATGATGATGATATTGGATGTGTAAATATACTACAACCACTAAATATGATTGAATTATTTGTTCTTATATTCTATTGATATGTAATATGGATAATAATGGAAACCCATAGTAGGATGTGTTATTTTGGGATGAAAATAATAAATGATGTTGATTTTGTAAGTGGTATCATTTAATGTATGATTATCCAATATATGTGATCCTAGTAGTGGTTAATGATCATTATATATAGTCATTTAAGTACTTTGATGGATAAAACACTTATAAAACATTGTGGATTTTTAATAGGTGGTTATTCAATAAGAGATATTGAAACATAAATGTTTTGTAGCCATGTATTGAACACATTACCAAGGATAATGAATATGTTAAATATTTTCTCTAAAATATTTATAGATTAATGGATAGAGATGGTATAACATTTTTTTCTTCATCATTATTGTGATCACTGTAATATTTGATACTTTTAAATTTTGATCTCTTATTTTTTCCTAATTCATGTATGTGGGAGGCTTAGCCTATGGTGGATTGAATTTCCCTTAGGTATCCCTTCACATGTATTTTGATTATATGTTTTGTGCATATTCATGAAATAGTATTACGTAATAGGATTTAGACTACATAATTCTGTTTTCTAATGTCAAGTAGATTATACCTTGAATACAAGGATTACATAAATAGAGATTTTATTGGTATGTATTTTAGAGAAACGATTCATGGACCTCTATGAGTAACCAAGTGAAAATTAGTAATCATGATGGGGTAAAATAGCCAAGGACACTCCAACAACTTTTCAGGATGGAATGATGATATTGATATAAATATTAAATTGAGGTAAAAGTTTTATGATTTATGATACATGAAAGGTATAATATGATGACTACTGATTGAATTCGATTAACAGGTTCTCCCTTGGCGATTCCTAGAAATAAAAAGATTAGTGTTCCAAATGTTCAAGGTTAGATGCTTCTGATTAGTAGTCCAAAATAAAATTTTATATGCAACGGTCATTCATGGTATGTATGATTAGATAAATACAGAATTCGTATAGAGTTTATTATAAATATTAAATATAACCACATAGGTTCTATATAATAATATAAGTTCCAAAAATATATGTCTGGTTTGTAAAAGAAGGGTGTTCTAAATAGGTGTGGGAAGCATTCTAGACCCAAGATTACTATATATATGAAACTATAATCGATTATAAATGATTAAATATAGATTATGGTTTGTTGCCCAGTCTATATCAAATAGTATAAATATTAATCCATATCATGACAAATTCAAGAATATAACCACATATAGTCCATATCTGTCATGGAGATTAATGTCATGTCGAAATGACTCAACAATGTAAAAGTCTGATGTTATACAATGCAGACATCTACCATGTTGTTTAAATTCAATGATGATGGACTTTTTTTAAACTACAGAGGTTGTTCCAATTTTAATGATTAGAAAAAATATTGGGAGGGGACATTTAATATTGAAAAAACATATTGATGTGCTTATTATAGGGGGTATAGGAATCACTATTTATCTTGAAATATTCATAATCAGGTTCCACAAATTTAAATTCCAATATTTCCCTTTATAGATATAAATCATATATACGGGTAATAGGAATTAAATATTGAATATTAAGTAATAAAATAAAATATCCACTGCAGATCTTTCACACTCATGAGATTTTGGGTCATTCAAATAAATTTTCAACAATAATATGGAATTATTTCACAAAATAACATATTTAAAGAATGACATGACTACATATTTATTAGTCATGGTGTATCAAAAACCTCATTAGCGATAAGAACAATCAAAACATATAAGATAACATAATTTATACTCAATATGATAAAAAAATGGGTTTCCATGTTACCACCTATGTTTCCTATGAGTGCATGTCGAAGGAAAGAAAAAAATAAAGTGTACATTTATATTTTTCACTCAATAATACGAATCACACTGAATAGTGGACATTTGCATCTTGGAGTATGCTAATGAAGGATTATTATCTGTAAACTAAAATCAAATTAAATGATATTATCTATTTTTAAGAGAATTGATTTATATGAGAGAGTTGGTTATATGAAATTTACGGTAGTGTGAGGTGGACCAATGAAGATCCATTGAGAGTGACTAGAATATGGGGAGGCATTTTTTTTATTGACAAATCACTATGCCAAAAAATGGGTATATCACTAGATATCTCCAATGGATAGATCCATGGTAGGTTACCCTAACTGTAGTTTTTTATTCTTGAATGACTTTAATAACTAAAAATGAAGTTCGTAATGAGAACACATGCATAGATCAAGAAAATATTCATGTGAAATGGACATTTTTGTCGAATATATTCACATTTAGGGCATCCCAATATGAGTTATCCTGTGAATATATATATTGTACATATATGGAACGTTTTTAATTCTCTAGTTTGTGAAGATCTTAAAAAATGTAAATAAATAACATTAGTTTTTGAAATTTATATAATTAATGTGGATGAAGAGTGGTCATTTAAGGCAACATGAACGGTGGAGAAATTTTTAGTGTTTTATTTCATGGCCTTGTTTATAAATTATGGGTGTCACGTTATATAATGTTATGACATGAATCACTATACTTGTAGTTTTCAAGAGTGTAATTATCTTTATAGATCAGGAACCTTCATGGGATGACGGTATATATCCTTGATTAAATTTTTCGTTGGACCAAATTTAAGTGATCCAAATGTCACAATTTATCATTTGAGGATAGAAATCAAGACGTTTTTAGATCACAAGTGAAAAATCACTTAATATATAAAATTCATATGTAATTAAATTTTTTTGATGTTATGTTGCATGAGAATATTTTTTGTGAGGTATAATTACATGGATTGTTCTCTCCTTAGTTGATAATGTGCTGGTAGGGAATATACCACTTTAAAAATTATAATTTCATTTCATATTGATCTCCAATACTCATTTTAACATCATATAGAGGGGGAAATGATCATTGATTTTTAAATAATATGTTGTGGACGATGAGGAGAATCCAATGAAGCTTATAGTCATTCACCATAGACAATTACCAAGTATAATTACAACATAGTGTGATTAAATTGTCATGAAATTTAACATTATTTGACTCTGATTAAGTCTATAATAGATGTCATATTATGAAAAGTACTTAGTTATTAATCTATTGATAATAGATTTTGTGACATGATCACCAACCATAGTGATCATTGGGTAGCCAACATTATGTTAAAAATTGATTATGATTTTACTTCCCCCCCCCCCACTTTTTCTCAAACATTTAAAGCTTATTCACAATTACATTTTGAGTTTTGAGAGCTAACACAAGTCTCTTATGTGGAAATAATGGCATTAAATGTTTTTATTGAAGGCTCACACAACCTAATTTTAATAAATTTCAATATTCTTCCATGTGTAAAATCATATTTAATCATGTTTCCCCATCTTGTAAATTTATATATGAGACTCTTCATAGAAAAGTTACCAGTTTAAAATAGTTAAATATAGTTAGGGTAATAAAAATAAATTCATAAGATTACCTATAATTCATTTAATATTGAATATGTTGTTTATTTCTTTGGAGTGCAGGTTGTGGGGTGATATGCTCATAAGGAATGCAAGATCATGTTTAGCCAATAAATCATATTTTTATCCCAAAAAAATTTAGGGATATTAGAGAGTGTGTTATTATAATATTACATCTTCAATATTTCTATATTATAATATAGTTATGAATTATGTAATATTTTATTTTAAAAGAATGTATTTTTCTATCGAACATGACCCAATATTACGTAAATTTTGGCCAAAAATATTGATTCATACTTGGGTGATTTGAGATATTGTTACCCATCTTATGCACACTATATGTGTTAGCATGAATATACTTTATGAAATTTAGTATTTACACCCCTTAAATACAATTGAGCACTGCCCCATAAAATAATTATTTATAGTTGAATTCATGTATCTATGGAACATCCTAGATAATGAAAATCTTCCCTAAACATTGAATGTGTTCACTAATATCTCTATATGATAAAAATACCTCATATATAAGGTTTTACCATTATATGTGATGTCCACCCATTTGTAGTACTGATTCACAAGGATATCAACAGATCGCACTATGGAATTGTGTCGATGTCATTGATCTCGACAATTTAATATTGGATTATTGGATGGATAAACATGCAATGAGTGATGTGAATAGTCATTTAATCATGGTTTAGATATTCAGGACCACTTCATCTTAATATTACTAATTAATACATTCATTTTTTGATCATAAGATGTGTGTAAAATTTGAATCCTAGGGTATTTCTATTATTAGTTTCTGGGTATGATCAAAATAATGGATCAATTTCTCTTTTTATAGAATATTATAATATGAATTTTTTATTACTAAATCAAAATCAGATTTATTATATAGATGTGTAACTAAAAATCAATGAGGAAAATCTAGTAAGGTAATAAGTTATTGATATTATAGATTTAATTTTGCACAACACACTAAAATTAGAAAAAATGTGGCTATACAGCCTTAATTGGGGAGATGAAAAAAATTCCTAGAACGACCAACTTTCTCTTTAGTTCAACCATTCCCTTTATCATAGTGCTACTACATTCCCCATTAAGATATTCCAACCACCATATTGGTAATTCAAAATAAAAATTACCTCTTCATTAGGGAGAATTATATCTATTTTTGTGTTCATTAGGAGTAAATGAGATGGATAATTTATTTTTCAAAACATTCCCATTGATTTTTTTTCAGTCATTAAATTAACATCAAACATTAGTAGTATAAAATTTGGGGCTTCTAGTTTCCCAATGAGAATTAGTATGAAAACCATATAATTTAGCTAGTAAATTTGAAACAGAAAATGGATTTCACGGTCTTGAAAATAATGTATGATATTTTTTACAAAAATTATAAACCAAAGGAAATTCCTATCAATACCATAATATCATGTCTAAAAACATGTCTCTTTCCTAGTAAGATAGTAAAATATATTTTTTATACATTCTTTATTCTTATGATAAATGGGAGGGGAAAAGTTATTTGTCATTAATATCCACAAAAAGAAATTATTAATATCCACTCAATAAGATATATAGTGAATAGAGGGTGCATATGATACTATAAAGGGTTGTCAATGATATGTTGGAAACCTCCATACCATATATAGTACATTCCCTTAATCATTAACAATGGGTTGTGTAGACATATTCAATCAATGATTTAAATGAATAATTTTATTTAAGAAATAAGTTAATGTAAACACTCCAATCATTGAGGTTTCATAATGGTGTTAAATTTATTATTTCCTCTATTTTCTTAAGATCAACTTCAATATCATGGTATTATATCACAAAACACAGTAACATTATCGATGTCATAATGATGTTTCACTACAGCGGTTTATTTTCTTGTTGTGTCATTGTAGATTACAAAACACTATCTAATTATTATTCACACGGTTAGAGACCTAGTGGGATTTGACCACAAAATTTTCAATATAAAATTCAATAATCTATTACATTATGTAATTTGATATATATTATATGTCTTGTGTTTACATGGTTCCAAAATTCATTATCCAGAATGGAATTATGTAGTAACAGTAATCACATTGGTGAGCACTCTAATTGGAATCCTCATCATCATCCTAGTTTATTTGAACCTGTTTAGAGATATAATATCCATCTATAATGGAAATAATCAATAATAAAGTGGTCTCATCAATCAATAAATCTATGATTGATATATGGTAATGTTATTTAAGGGAATCTTCATTAAGTAAATATGATATGAGATCTCCAAAATCAATATAGAATTTTTTTCAGTTAATTTTCTTTAAAAAGATATTATTATATCCATTTTAGATATTTCACATCCTGAATGGTGTTTCCCTTGATAATGTTTTAAACAAAAACACTATTTTTTAAATTCAGGTTAGATGTTTTTTACATTCCACAATCATATAATCACGGTATTCCTTTAGTTGACCCATATGATGTGTGTCCACTATATAGTTAAACCCCCGATTATAAATTTAAATCTAGGTGATGATATCATGTTTTTTAGGAATAAGATATATTCATCTCATTCATCGAGATTCATAGTGGCACAAATCGAATTATGTATTTTATTTTATTCTGTGGTGAGGATTACTTATTTTATATAATTTTCTATGGTTTATCCACTTTCCTCAAATACTATAGAGGCTTAATAGACATCCTAATCCTATTATTACATAATAATCATTGTGGTAAATCCAGATATGTAAATTATTACCAAAATTTATGTCATCATTATGTGAAGAGATAGTTAATTCTAATGAAAATTAAGTTTAATAATCAATTATAGTAAATGAATAGAAAATGTATAGAAATCCTGAGTTGAATGAAGACAGTATAAATGAAGGAGATATTTAATTTCCAATATTCAATGATGAATGGACCAATTTAGGGAATATATATGCATCTACAATAAGAGCACGGTTCATGTTATCATATTTCAAATATAAAAAATAATCCAATGTGTAAATATCAAGGGTATAATCAGTTTCTATGATGGAATAGAATCCAACCCTCATATATTTGGTGTATAAAATTGGGGGATTTCCATAAAATAATTTTCAATATATGGGGATATTTCCTATGATAATGTTCATTACTCCCACGTATTTTTGTTCATCATTGATCTCAATATAATTTACATACCCATGGGAATCAATTTCGTTAGTTGCTGAGAAACCTGATATCGTAAAAACTAAGGTATTAATACCATCTTCACGAGGCACTATTCCAATTTGACAACATTATTATTTTGTTATCAATCAATAAATTTGGTTAATGGACCTCACCCAGTAACTACTAAACATACCCCATGGATTGAGAGTAAAATAAAATCCATTTTGTGTAGTGATATAGTCAATATCATTTTTACCAGCTTCTTTCCTTCCTTTTATAGTAGTTTTCATCTATATACCAAGACATATAAACCAAAAAATGGGGATTCATCATCATATAACACTGTAACATTACTCTAAAACACATATTTTGATAACTGATTAAGTTCTGATGGTACGAATAAATGAATTTTATGTGATGGTATTTCCAATAAGATATTTAATCTTATATCCTGATTGATGAACACAAACATATAGATAATGAAAATTTCCCCAAATTAGGCTTTCAACTTGATCGTCCCAAAGATATTTTATTCACTCTTATAACACCTCTAAATGAACAATATGAAAAGAAAAAATTCCTTTTCGAATGGGCCAATGCGTCAAATGGTTCAGACTGTGATAATGTTATTTATCAAACTATTGTTCATGAGTTCTCAAAAAACTTCCATATAATTATTCTTTTCATTCATGTACAAGGTTTTACTAAGAACATGTATAAAATATTACTAATAATATTCCAAAAACTATACTGTAGTGTTGACATTAGGAAATTCAGACTCCTCTCTAATATAGTAATAATGTTCTATATTCAACTTAGAGTTCTGGATGTCCAGAAATGAAATTTAATAACACAATATGAAGGTCGTTCAAGAACCAAATAGTTTATATTGTTGAATTATTATTTGGGACAACAACTTACTATTTCAAGATAGCATATTTTTACGATGAGGGTTTTCATTCAACAACGATATAGTTCTAGTTATGTTAAGGATTATTGTTTAATGAATATAGTGCTAGTGAATTATAGAAAATCCAAAAATACATCACCATTCATTGAAGATATTGAAACAACATGTATATATTTGTATCAGGGTGATCTAGTATAGGTGTATTTAACATTCCTTCTTCTAAAAAACTATATGTGATTGAGCTATCAATGACTAAATAGTTGATAAAGTATCACCATGTTCCCATTAGAGTGCATATCTGTGAATACTGGCTGCATATATAGACTCTATGGTGTTTCTTAAATATTATATGATTTTTCAAAGCCTTTTATTTTTTATCATAATTGTAACTCATTAACCTCATAAGCTATAATCAAGTGCATTATATTATTAGATTTTGATCATTATAAGGAATAAAATGATGGTGTAACGATTAGTTCGGTAGTATTTGAATGCCATATTACATACATGATACCTATAATTAATTTGGGAAACAAAATGAAACAAGAAACACAATAAACTAAAATAAACTGCATCCAGGAAAGCATATTCAATGCCTTCTTAATAACCTAGGGAATGAAACATAATAAGGGTGAGATCAAATAATCAGTTAGGGTGAATAAAATGGAATCTATAAGGAACCAATATATATGTGACGGTATATAACTGATAAATAATTACATTTACAAAACAATATAAGGAATAATTAGTTTGGAAAGGTAAAAAATATAAACACAATTTTATTAATCAGTAATGATATAATTAATTACACCCATACATATGTCGATGAAAAATGACATGTTTAAATTATAAATAAAACTAAATGAGGGAGATAATTTATAAATGGAAATCATATCTAAGTAATAGGAAAACCTATTTGGTAAAGAACTTCCACAAGACCATTTAAACCAATGTATAGAATCCCTTTTAATTTGGCCAACCTATTCATCCCATGATATCCTTTTGATTCATCGATGAGCTAATAATGCACAACATATTCCAAAATTACTAGTCCAAATAAATCCTATTACTGAATAATCAAAATAAATTATAATACATATCAAATAACTATATTTTATGAGAATAAAATATTTACTAATATTTCCCAAAATAATCAAATCACATTCAAAGTTGACATTGTATGCAAAATGGTATACAGTTTTTTAAATACTAATATATATAATATTAGAATATGGATATTCACAAAAATGTCCAATGATTAATTATTCCTATAAATTTAATATTTCAAGAAAGTTTCATTAATCACAATTTGTTTTGATGATTTTTAATATAATTATTCTGAACATTCCTAAGAAGTTTACTCTTTAAATATTCCCATGTCTTCCATAACAATTTGAAGCAATTAAATTATATTAACCAAAAAGTTATGAAATTAAAATTAACATATAATATCATGATATTATAAAAATTAATGATATAATATTTGTAAAGTTAGTATATAAACCAATTAATAGTTAATTGGATGATAATAACAAATAAGTCTAAATGCAATGTAAATTGTGATGAAATTCTCTTACTATAACCATCCTTTTTTATGTTTGGACTGTTTCCACTGCTATAGTGGTTTAAAAAAGTTTACTAACTAATACCATAACTATAATAGTTTTTATAAAAATAAATATCACATTATTATAACATCTTATTACCCATTTGTTAACAATCTTTCATTATTTTTACTATTTCTTTGTGTGAATTGCCTAGTCTTATCATGTATGATTATTGACGTTTAAATTATTGTGCCTATTATTTATATCATTATTTAATCATCTTAAAAATGTAATCCACGAAATAATTAGCATATATATTCTGTATATATTTATTTATAATAATCTATAATGATGGGAGATATAAAACTAAATACAATGTTCATATAGACGTTTGGTCATACAAACCCATGAATGTTACATTCAATTTTAGCCTTATGAAAATAATGAAGAGTAAATTATACATATTTATATAATTATTAAAAAATAATTTACATGTCATATGTGTTACATAAAACATTCCATGTATAGTGTGAATGAATCACATCATTGGAGGGGTAGTAGTCCACAGTTTGGAAAACAATGTTATCATTTTTTTCAAAAAATGGAACGTATAAGGATATGTGTTATGAAATAATTAAATAAGCATAAATAAATAATAAATATTACATATAAAACCTATAAACATATTTTCCATCATAATTTAAACCATTATAGGTGGTAATGGAAGAAATGAATAATCATCATTTTGTGAGGTGATAGTTCACCATACGGGTAAATAGTGTCTTTGTTACACATTAGATGGATGTGTGTATAAGTGATGGCCTATACCATAATATAAAAACATAATAAAATATTTAGGATACAATTTTTGTTATATTATCAGATAATAATTATAATTTACAGTGTGAATAATGGAATGAATTAAAGAGATATGGGAAAGATGTTACAGATTAATTGGGTAACTCCATTTTGTTTTCACCAAATGGCCCATATGGATTAATTTCTGCCAAAAATGGTGGCCTCAATAAGAATGTTAGGTATTTTTTTATTTAATTGGGTAAATATTTTATATCCTATGTTTCTTGAGAGGTGTGACAAAGTGGAAGGAAATGAGGACTCTTATAATGTAGGATTAGTGATAGTGTTGTAATATTTAAAAAGAAAGTAAACCCACCAACATATTTATTATCTCAACCTTGAATGTTTATAAAAAGAATGATAAGGTATATTTATATATCCATTTAATGGCCTAAGTATAAATTTAAAGGTATTTTAGGCTTTATGGTTTTGGTTTAGTTTTTTAATAAGCATAATTTAACCTTATTCGTTGTAATTAAATATAATTACAGTCAATAATCATTTTTTTCAAAATATAAGTTGAAAATAGTAGAAAATATAAATATTTTAATTCTATATATGGAATCCTTTATTACAAATTTCTATAAAAGGAGTGGTAAAATTAATTTAAATTAAATCCCACAGATAGGTCCACAATGTGAGTTTTTTAAGTAAAAACTTCCAAAATATTACAAAGTGCTTGTGGAAAATTTAAAGTGAAAATGTTTACAATGTATTTCATTGTTTAAATTGATTAAAATATTAAATAATTAAACATTAAACACTATTTATAATATGTTTTATCCTTATAAGTAAATTATATGAAAACCCATATTTGAGTAAAATTCCTATATTTTTCACTTTTCCATAAAAAATGAAACTTCACATAAACATACCAAAACACAAAACATACTTATTTTATGTTCTATTACAAATATAATGTTTATTTTTATATGTTAAATTTATAAATTGGTCAAAATTTTAATTTAAAATGGGTTATCTATCAAAATTCATCAAAACTATTTTTAATAAAAACATTGTATTGTATATCTAATATTGTGATTTTTATTATCCTATGTCTATCTATAATATATAACATAAGTGTATAAATATTTGATGGATATTTAATAAATAAATTTACTATATAAAATCTATAAAAGTGTCATAATTCAATTGAATATGATAATTTTTACTGGTATTGTTTTGTTTAAATCATGTGTTGTGTGTATTGCAGAACTGTCGACAAAATCTAAAGGAAAATTTGTTAAATTATTGGATTGATACATTCTTCCCACTAAAAAATTTTCTATTGAACAATTTCATGGGTAATACATTCAAAAATATTTTTCAGTTATCTTTATATAATCCTTTGGTTCCAATGTTTCTTCTTCTATTTTTTGAGTTCACCAGAGTACCTTTACTATATGAGTTGTATAATTATTCAATACATTCTCTATAATATCAAAAATCTGGATGGGTTCTACTTAATACAAAAGATCATGTTCCAACTCTATTTCATCATATGTGATCATATACATTGGGTCATGAATGTAATTCTATTACTAGATATATGGATCATATTTAGTAATTTTGAGAAATTTTGCAACATAACCAAATGATGTGTAATAGATTTAACACGTTCAAGATTTTCAAGTGGTATGATATACCTAGGACTCAGTTTTTCCTTATTACTATACCTGATAACATCCTTCTATGGAGATAACTTCAGGAAAACAAGATCTCCCACATGGAATTCTAAATCCTTTCCTTTATTATCAATATAACACTTTTTCATACATTGATTCATTTTTATATGAGCCTCAATAGACACCACCATTTTTTCCATCTGATCATAACATTATACACATATGAGTTTACTTCCTCCAAAATCATACAAACAAGTTGTTGTAAAAAACCTTTTTCCATATCATGCTTCATATAGTTCAAATTGAATATGTTAATGTAAACTATTATTATTATTAAATTCTAGAAGAGGTATGTGTTGATCCCACATGCCTTGAAATTTATGTGAGAATTAACTCAACATGTCCTCCAATTTTATGTGTTCTTTCAGACTATCCTTCAAATTCGGCAGGGTACGATGTTCTCAAATATTACTTGGTGTCACAAACCATTTTAGTAATCTTACATAATTTTGAGGCATAGAGGGGATGTGAGTCATAAACAATTGACTATGATGTGCCATGAAGTCTTACACGATCATTAATATAGATCCATTCAAGGAACCCATGATGAAATCCTTATCTTTTTTCATGTAACTATGTTGATTTAGTTATTCGATCAACGATAACCCATATTTGACCATTCATTCTGTGAGCCATTGGATGTCCTCTGACAGAGCCTATTGTAGTTTCATAAGGTTTCTATATAGTAATTGGAAGAGGTTTATGGACCCTATTAGGATAATTCCTAATATATTTCACACATTGAAAAAAATATTGACACAAAATACCCAATTTCCCAATTCATATTATCTTACCAAAAGAGTTCCTCATGTTCATATACATCTTTTTTCGACCAGAGTCTATAGGGAAATTTGAGTTATAAGAATCATCCAAAAATTCCCATTTTAGGTCAGGTATATATTGAACAAAAAACCTCCTTAAATTTTTTCTAATATCATTTTCACAATAAAAATTATCCTAATTTCCCTTTGTTCAATCCTATTAATTTATTCTTAATGTCTTCATCATCAGATTTAGAATTATTTATACTCTCTAAAAAAATATGTCCGTAAAATCATTTGAAAGATGACTGATGTAAACAAATCCATATAAATTACCATATATATCTTTACTAAATACATAATCGATGTTTTCTTCTCAATCCGCACTTTGGCAAAAACTATATCATCGTGTGTTTTTAGAAGGAGACAATATGGTCCACAACATATATAATACAACACATCAAACATAAGAATTATTATGTTACCTTATAACATATATATTCAAGTGGTGGTAATGAACAATATTAATTGTGTTATGAAAATAATTTTTTACAGATTCATTTAATTAATTCTTTTGTGAATAATTATTTATAAATAGAGATAAAACCCTTTCTAATTAATAAGAAATCTTTTTCTAAAACTGAATTTAAATAAAAATAAGTGAGTTTTTTAAATAATAAAAGGAATATATTTAGATTTTGTTATTTAAATATATATTTAGTATATTAAATGTAATTTATAAAATTAATCTTATATGTATTATAGTTATGACTAAAGAACAAATTCAATTTTACTGATAAAATGAGTGTTTTTCTAAAAATGTTGTTTTTTGCCTTTTGTTGGAGAACTGATTTTAAATCCAGTTTTTACACATTTATAAGATCCATATTACAAAATAAACTTCTTATTTGGAATATGGAAATAGAAATATACTTGGGTTGAATTTTTTTATTTTTATGATAAATTCATTTTTAATGAATATTAAAAATACAACATTTTAATTTTAAACTATTTTTTCATCAATTTAATTATAAATAATGGTTATAATTTTAATTTTATTTAAATTATAATTTTATTATGTTTTTATCCTTTAATCCAATTTCAGTCATTATAGGTAATTTCACATTAAAATTGTACATAGTGATATTTCAATCCTTAAATAGTTCTTATTTTATAAAAACATGCCTTCTAGTATTGACAATTGGGATTAATTTTAAATTAATTACTAAAAAATCTATGTTTCGAATTTATAAATATTGATTCCATATTTTGAATCATATTTTTTTGTAAATAGGTAACTTATATTTTTGGAAATACTGAATTGTAACATTAGTATTTATTTTTATTTACCACAATTAAATTTTAAAATAGGTAAATATGGGAAAAGCTATATTATAATAATATAAAACTACCCTAACACATGTACTAATATTTTTTGATGACTCATGGGTGACCAAAAAATCCATAATCTAATATTTTTTCATTTTCGTGCAACATTATACTGGTAATGACATGTAATAATAATTAATTTAATGTAAAGAGAAATATAAAAAACAAAATTTATATTTTTACATAAACAATATAAATATTGGGTTATAAAACTGATCTATTTGACTATAAATTTTCATTAGAAATCACAAAAAAAATCATATATCCTGGAATTTTATTTTATAATTTGTATACATTAAATAAATAAATTTATTTATGATACAATGAATATGCAGTGATTCCCTTATTAATGAACTATTCAAATAAATGAAAATATAAATATTAAAATAATTGTAATTTAAAATTTTTTATTCCATTCAAATGTTTTCTATATTATTATTATAGGTTATATTTTATATATTTTAGTTTTTTGAATTGATAACATTTTAATGACTATGTAAAAAATAAATTACTAAATAGTCTCAAAATTGGAAAAAATAATAATATCTTTAAAACAAATACAATTTAATTAAATTTTGTAATAGTCCTAAAAATCATCATTTATTCCAATTGACATAGATAATGTTAAAAATGCTTATAATGATCTACTTGAGGTTCTCTTTTCAATTTTTATTAACTATATTAACCATATATTATAAAACTAAAAAAAATGTGGAAAGAGTTAATTTTTTTAACTAAGGATTAGTGGAAAAAGATATGTTTAAATATCTGACTTAAAATTGTATAAATCCTCTTTCTTGAGAGGATTAAGACACATTATCATATAATCCTAGACACATATAACATTATATCTATTAGGATTTAGAAAATAATATTATAATTTAATAGTATTTTAACACTTTCTTAGAGTGCCCCTCCTCCCTACAATAAAAGGACACAACCTCTTACCACATACTCACACCTATCAAGACCAATGGATCATACAAAATATACTCAGATAAGAATTCAAAATCACCCCATTACCCCAAGAAGCCTTAACATTGGTTTAAAGAAATTCAATAAAGCCTTTCGGCTAAAATTAAAAAGAGTAACAAAATTTAGAGGTAACGTCTTCTCTCCAACTCCTTTTATAAAATTTCTCTTACTGACCCCTAACCACTTCTTAATACATTATATTCTAAAAAAAATTATAATAAATATATTAGGATGTTTCTGGTAATTTTATGACCAAAACATACACACTCCTCAATTGAATGAATATGGAACATACTGTTCCTGTGTACGGCGAACTACTGCATCCCGAAATGTTGATTGTTAAATTTGATCCAACCACCAATCATGGAGGTGATGATGACGGATCTATATTGATATTAGATTAATATTTTATATATATATATATATATATATATATATATATATTCTCTATGCTTCTATAATTCATATTAACAACATACCATTATGCCTTCCATAATGTGTAAATATGGTAATTTCATTTGAGGAAGTGTGGACTACTGCCCCTCAAAGTGATAAGATTATTTTATGAAATACATGGAACATATAAAGGAAGTGGTTAATAAAATTATATAACATTTATAAAAAATATATTATATTTGAATTATAATATACCTATGCATTATGAATTTTTTTCCTTTAATCTGACAAGAAAATTAAAGTCGCATTCATGTATAAGTACGACCAACTATCTCAATGAACGGTGCATTTTATTTCTTATCTAAAAAAGTTATGGACACTTATATATTCTTATATATTGGTTATATATTATATTTCAATCACTAATATCATTCTAGAGATAACGTAATTATGACCACATGGAGAATTTTCATCAAAACAATTTCTTTTTTGACTCAACTGCCGAACATTGACAAAACATCTAATATGAACTCAAATAAATAACAAATTTATATAACTTGGTAATAAGTGATATAAAATGAATGATATACATGAAATCGTTTATGAGTTAATTAGATATTAAATTAATTTTATTATTCATGAAATTAAACAATGAACAAGACAAGGTACACTTAAGGTAGTGGACTTTGTCTTAATCTCCTTTCATTGAGGAATATTTTTATGTCATACGACAAATTGTTTTATAGGACGTATAATCAAACCTTTTCAAATTCTAATATCATTAAATGGATTTTAAAAAAATATTCTTTATATGAATTTTTTTACTATAAAAAAATAGAAATGTTTTTAACATCTCCGGCGACAACGACCTTTCTGTCACCATGACCATTATTTTGTATTTGGCTTCCTCTAAAACAAGTAATTTTTTTAAAGAAAAGTAAATACCATATTCCCTTTTTAGGTATTTTGGAATTGAAAATGTTTTTTAGAAATAATTTATTATAACATGAAATGATATCATGTGACAATAACTTTGAAATGCTATTTTTTCCATTATGCATGTTTTATGTGAAATTATTATATTATTTTTCATGGGCATTTCTTATATATAAATGAGATTCTGTGATAAAATAAGGTTGGTTGAGCCGATGATATATCTATAATGCATTGGGTAATGAGGCATAGGTAAACAGTAAGGTTTCTCCTAAAGAAATTTGGGAAAATACTGTGCTTTGTATTCCAAACTTATCCATGAAGGTTACTCCTTATGTAACATTTAATGATATAGTGTATGTATGTTATGAATTCCATAAGATACCATTATGATTTATGTTATCATTATGTCTTACATAAATAGTATTATTTAATGAGTTATGCTAATGATTTTATGTTTTATTGGTGAAAATTACGATTATTCTACAATAATTTCATGGGTTTAAATAATTCATAGAAAAATAGTTTTATTCCTTATTTTATATTCCTTATTATGCTTTTTAATAATCAACCGCTATTTTTTCAAAAAATTTCCACAGTGTATAAGGATGGGTTAGAAAAAAGAATAATTAAAGATGAATTTTATAAAAAAATTAAACAATGTTTATCTTTAAAAAGTTTTATATTGTGGGAGAAATGGATACTATTTTAGTTGTATCCACATTGTATAAATTAGAGTTTTATGTAGTAGGTATGGCCTCATTATCTAAAACACTAAACCTAAAATAACCCTCAATGTGAAATGAAGTAAAATAATTGAATTAACTCAAGAGTTTGTAATTTTTATGGATGGGGCTTATAAAAACCCCATGATCCTTCATACTCAATGCATCTACAAACTTATTTTCATTCCATTGGAGTTTGTGTATTGAAAAATCATAATATTTGAGTTGATTGAGCCATCATCATAGACTCTATAGAGAACTTTCTATTGGAAGATGTAATTCTGGTATTTATGATCCTTGTATTTATCAAATATTTCACCATTGAGATAATGTCTATATAACTTTAGAGGGATGAATATAGATTCTAAATCAAGATCATGGGGTGGATAGTTCGAATAATGAGTCATAAATTTCTTCGATGAATATACCATAACATTATCATTTTTCATTAAGACACAACAGTGTCCCTTCTTTGATGTATATATATATATATATATGAAAACCCATCACTAGCATATGGTAGATTCAAAATCTTATTAATGAATAATATTCTATTTATTTCATCAAATCCTTCTTCACATTAATTTTTCTAGAGAAACATAATAGCTTTACATGTAATTTTAGTTAAGAGGTTATCTAATCGGGGAAAATTTTGAACGAATCGTTGATAAAAACCTACAAACCTAATGAATCTGCATACTTCTATTATTTTTTTGAAATATGAAATTATCAGACTATATATATTTTTAGTATCAATTGATATTCTATCCTTGGTATAAATATCTCCATTAAATGAAATTTATTGAAGCCAGAAATTGAATTTACCGAATTTCCAAATAACTCTTCCCTTATGGGTATTTACCGACAAGTTTCTTATTAAATCAAACGAGAAATGTATAATATTCATGGTAAACTGGGTAGATATAAAAAAAATCATGATCCAAAATAATATAATTTATTGGATAAATTATACAATTGGATTAATATACCTTCCACCCTATCATTTGGTACTTATACCTCCCCTGTAGTGATCAATTAAGCTTGTCCATTTCCCCTTGGCCTATTCTCGGGTAGATTCCCCTGACTCTTGGGGAAATAATTTTAATAATTCCACATAACCTTAAAATTATAACTCAAGAGATCATTTATTGGATTATTCCCCTAGCATTCATGTGCTCGATGACCCATATATTCTTATTTATTGAAAACTCCCAGTCCATTCAATCATTTCCCAAGGATATTTTTCCAACATATTACAAAATATGTGAGTCTATCAATATTATTATTCCTCTTTGTATTACCATTATCATGTATATTGGAAAAACTCTTCTTGTATTTTTTTCCTTTAAAAATATGTATTCATGAATATGTCCTCTCTATCATAACGACACATAAAACTACATCATCATATGATGACAATACAAATAAAACCAGTGCACATCGATGATTTGGCTTAATCCCATCAACAAAGTGAAAACTATTTCACCCCATGTTGCATATATAATCCTAATTTTACCAGGATAACATTTTTAATGTACCTACATAATTCCCAATACTATATTATTCCTTTTTTTATGATAAGGAACATTCTCTTAATATCATTTTTTATCCTAAGGGGAATATTTTCCAAATAATTTTTCCTTATAAGTTAACTATTCCCTGAGTTCATTTTCATCTACCTCTAGTGTGTTTTGGATGATGGTATAAAACTAATCAAAATCACCTTAGAGATAATAGATTCTAGGTGTAACCATTTCATATTAATTGTATCCTAGGGCCATAAATATCTTCTCTAGGGTCATAATCGACTGCTCAGCCAAAATTGGATCAATAGTTCCACTAAATGATGGGGTTTATGTCACATAATTGGATCCATGATAGTATATTCCCTTTGTGGATTTGTTTTCTCCATTGGGGAATTATTATTTTTCATAACATGATAATGTTTCCCTTATATCGCCAAAATTTTCTCCATTCTAAAACAAGTAGTATTGATTTCCTCATGAGATAAATCTATACTTTTTCAATTAGTATCGATTTCATTCTTCCTATCATGAACCATTTATAAATAATTTCACAAATTTTAGTAGATCATAATATATAATTCAAAATATGGTATATCCCATAACAAAAATTTATGCATTGTATATCATAGAATCAAGATCTTTTTTTACATTAGGGGAATTATTATTTTTAAAACCTTCAAAATGGTAGGTAAATAAAATTTTAAATATCATATGCATATCCCCCAAGAGTGTTATACCAGGTGCACATTACAGAATATTTTCACGTACCAGGTTACCCAGATTCAGGCCCAAAACAACTTGTCAATGATTTTTCTCCTAGGTACATCTATTAGAGTACCACGTCCAATTGTAATATCCATACATGGATGTGTTTTGCAGAAAACCAAAGAAATATCTACAATACAAAAATTATAGGATTTTCTAACATACTGAACCTCAAAGTATATCATAGGGTTATGTACCCTATTCGATGTTTTTAAATCTAGTATCGAACATTGTTTATAATCTTTCTAAGATAAGAACTGTAACATCCCGACCCCAGATTCGAAGTGGCAGTGCATTATTTGAAACATTTAATTTATTACTAGTTATCAAATTCACATGGAAATATTAGTTTTGGAGTCATGGATGTCTTGATTACAAACATGTTACTTATAATACATTTTCCTAATAAATAAAATTGTTACAAAATAAACTGAAATAAACTACATCCTTGAATTGTTATTTAAAGACATCTTCATAATCTGGGGATGGAATCTTAATAATGGCGAGATCTAATTCCTAGTAAGGGTAAATAAAAAGGAATTAATAATGAATCAAACTATATATAATTATATATAGTTGGGAACACATTCCATTTACATAACTATATAAGGATTAATTGTTATAGCAAGGTATGAAACTAAAACACAAGCCAAAAATCAATAAACTGGGAACAAATTACATCCATAGATATGTGGATACAATATATAATGGGCGAATGTGAACTGAAATAAAATGAGGGATATTATTTTTTAATATATGTCATGTATGTGGAACATGAAAACCTATATCCTAAAAACCATTCGAAACATGGTTTAAAACCATGAATAGAAACCCATTTATTTTGTCCAACATAATCATCTCATGAGAAACTAATAATACATCGATGATCCAGATAATGTTCGAGATCCATCCATCTTTTCTGGGCCTAATAATTCCTCATATTTGTTAATAAAAATAATTATTATTCCTTATAAAATAACCATATTTTATGTAACATATTGATCTATAAATAATTACCCAAATAATAAAATAACAGTCAATGTACCCACCGTATATAAAATGGAATAGGCATTAGGCAATAAGAAAATCCATTTTACGAGAATATGGATTTTCAAGTAAATTTACAGTGAGAAATGATCATAACAAAGTTAATTTTTTTTGTGAATGTTAGAAATAAAAATCTGAAGTCATGATTTCAAATATAATAATTGAGAACATTCTTGTGGAGAATAATCTGTAAACATGACGATATATCTCATACCACATAGAAACATTTATATAATATTACCGATGAAGGTATGTAATTAAATGAATCTTATAATATCATGGGATTATAGATATTCATGAAATAATTTTTCAAATGTCATTATATACACTATATAAAAGTTAATTTGCACGTAATGATAATAAGTCTCAGTTGAAGGTAAATTGATACCAAATTCAATTACCTTCAACATAAATTTTGTGTGTGGTATTTATCCTACTGTATATTAGTTTGAAATAAGTCAATAAATAAAGCAATAACCATATTTAGATTTATAAATTCTTATGTCACTTTATTATAAAATCTTATTACCCATTTTTGAACAATCATTCATTATTTTCTCTATTTCGGGAGTTAATTTCATAGTTTTTTCAGGTATGATTATTGACTAAGAAAAATTTTTTCCCATTAAAGTTATAATGATTTAATCATATATATATTGAAATTCATGAATAAATAATATTATATATATTATATATAATTATTTATAATAATCTATAAATTTTGGAGATAATAAATTAAATACACCATTCATGGAGATAGTATGTCGTATGTACACAAGAACTCTACGTTCATTTTTTATCATATTAAATAAATAAAGAGTAAATGATAAATATGTATAATCTAATTCCATAATATTATAAATTATATATATATTACATAGGATTATTTTAATTATCCTTAATAAGTTCCACATATAGCATGAAAGAATCATATCGCTTAAGGAGGCGGTTGTTCAAAAATTCACAAACAATGTTATTTTTTAACACAAAATGGAAAGTAAAATAATATGTGTTATAAATGAATTATATAAACATAGACACCTAATAAATATTACATATAAAATATATCAATATATTTTCCATTATAATGGCCACCATGATATGTCGTAATGGAAAAAATTAAAAATCATCGTTTCGTAATGCTGTAGATCACTATACACATAAATTGTATGATTCTCACTTATTAGATGGATGTGTGTGTAATTTAAATTTGAAAAAATAACATTAAAATTAATTGGAAATTTAGGACTCTTTTTTAATTTTTTATGGAATAATCATTAATTATGTAGTGGAGAGTAGATATAAAATTAATGAGATTTTGGAAATATGTTACATCATAATTGGGAAACCCCATTTGGATTTCACCAAAAGGATTATTTGGATTGAATTTTTCCAAAAGTTATTCTTGGAGGAGGAATGAATGGATTCTTGAGTGTTTATTATGAAAATAATGGATTAATCTATGTGTCTTGAGAGGTGTAAGGGTGAGGGAGGAAAGGATGGCTTTTATAATGGAATCGAAGTAGCACTCTTGTAAAATTTTTAAAGAAAGGAACCCCGCCCACTTTTTTCCTAGAGAATAAATAATGTTTAAATGTATAGATAAGGGAGGAAAAGGAATAAATATGTCCGTACAATGGAATTTTGGAATGTTTATTGGTCTTCTTTGGATAGATGTTTATGTTTTAGTTCCCTTTTAAGAACAATTTATCCTTAATCATTGTAATTATTTTTAATTACGTTCAATATTATTTTTGGTCAAAAAATAATTTCACCATACTAAACAAGATATATAATTATTATTATAAATATCGAATCCATTTTTTCAAACTCCAATCACATAAGTGTTATAAATTGTTTTATATTTAATCCTGTACACATGATGACAATTTCGGTATTCAATGTAAAACGTCAAAAAGTTAACTATGTGTTTACAGTAAATTTTAATGTGAAATTGATTATTATGAAATTAACTATATTAATTGGTAAAAAATGATATATCAATATTTTAAAATAAATTTAAAATATACTTTATAGTTATAAATAAATTATATGAAAATTTAGTTTTGAATTAAATTTCAGTATTTTTCACTTTTCATTGTAAAATAAAACATCATAGAAAAATTCCAAAACATCACCCAATGATAATTTTTTATATTCAAATTTCAAATATATTGTTTATTTGTACATATAACATTTATAAAAGGATCGTAATTTTTATTTAAAATGGGTTCCCCATCATAGGCATAAAAAATAATTTTAATAATAATATATTATTATATGTGTAATACAGGGTTTATTCTTACATTATAACAATATAAAATATATTAAATGAAGGTGAAAATATTTTTAGGATATTTAATACATAAATATACTATATAAACTCTCTAAAAGTGTTAGAATTTTACTGATTGTGCAAATTCAGACCAATTATTCTTTTTTTAAAATCAAAAGTTGTGTGTCTTGAAAACCTGTCAACAAAGTCTACTGGAAAATATGATATAGTATTGGGGTGCTACACTAATAAACCTCTTTTAAGTCTACCCATTCATTCTTCAACATGTAAAATTGAGGGTTATTTTTCATTATATTCTTATTCAGTTTCTTTATCAGAATATGTCCCTATCAACCAAATGAAGTTAGCTAATTTATATATAGATTTCTTATATTGTATGAATTTTTTATAGAGGGTGGTGATCATCCTCTCAATTTTGAGGGAAATAAATTTTTTAGAGTTTAAAACATTATAGTGATTGATAATGGTTCTTATTTACTCTAAAATATGTATTTCCTATATTAGGTATTCTTATATTTATATACATTTTATGAAAAAACTTGTGGTTCATTTATTATAGCTGGGATTTGGGTGATAATTATATGATACAATTTCATAAAAAAATATAAAATATAATTGATCAACTTTATATATTGTTATCAAATTAGTTAATTTGTGTAGACCTTTGACTCATACATAATGTTATACCCCTTCAACTTAAAGTGGAATAGTGGAGACACAAGACACATGTTCATGAAATTTTTCTAATTTTAATTCCACATAGTCAACCAAATTAAAATATTTCGCCTTAAATACATGTATTATAGAATATTGTGTCCTGGAATTAAATGATATGTACAATTATGAAGGTTTTCATTATTATTGAGATCATTTGGCTTCCTTATTTCTACATGTGAAGGTCGGTAGTGAGTTTCCTTAGATGCTCCACATCAGGATATTGGGGTTTTATGTGACATGTGGAAGAAAGTATAAATTTGAAACCTCATTCATGGATATGGAAACAAAATTAGAATACTTTATTAGAACTCTTTGAAATTTTAAAGAATATACACCTACTACTGGGTAACTAGCTTAGTAGGTTAATAAGTTTCTGAGCTATTTTTAGGGATATTGGCTTTATCATAAGTGAAAACATGAAAATTTCAATGAAAATTTGTTGGAATATGAAAATGTACTTAATCTAGGTTTCATTCATCACATGATATTTATTTTGATCCTCGATATTTGGAGATGGAATAAACATTCCCAGTCTTATACTATATCTAATTTGTGCAGTTGTGGTCCAGTGTTTTTAAGATTATAAATATGGGTATGACTTATTTGGGATGAGATATGATCCTTCACTAAAATTTTTATTGTAATATGCTGAAAAAACTAAATTTGAAATGGTAATGTATGCTTGAGTTTAGCTTATATTTTAAACATGGTTTTGGATCTGTAATATATATGTGATCAGGATATACACTTAACCTAAAGGGGTTAATAAGCATATGATAATAAACCATGTATGGAGGGGGTATGATCATAATCATATACCATTGAATTCGGGAAAGTATCCTGATGTCCCCTAAATAGGAAAATGAATATGTGTCTATTGATGATTAGATATCTAAACATGTGGTAGAACTACTCTGGAAATGGGAGTATAAATATTTTACCCTCCCCTTTTGATTATTATAATATAAAAAATGATCAACACTATGGGTTGTAGAATACTTAAGTTTTTTTGAAGAGTCTAGTCATCATTAAGTTCCTCCCCTTCTAATTCTCCTATGATATATTAGAAAATATCTTTAATTGAAGTGTGGATATATGCATAATGATATATTCCTTCTTCTTTCAGATTATATTAAGAGGATTCATATAGGGGAGATATAATATACAATTTATCCTGATTTGTCATTTTATAATGGTGACATCCTTCTTCATAAAAAAAATATGATATGTCTCTTAGGGTTATATAATGATATATTAGAATATTTCATCAGTGGGAATCACAATATGAGATAATTTTCTACTAATAGTCTGAATATTATGAATGGATTTATTATAAATATTAATGGTATACACATATATTATGGGTAGTGCATCCCACTAAACACAATTATACATTTATGAAACCTTAGATTTATTATCCTATAAAGAGTAATTTTTAATAGCCCCATCTATAGGATAATGTGGAGTATGAGTTTTCTGAGGATAAGGGCATTAGTTGGTTGGGGAACCATGTATTACACCTTCTGAGTAGTAGTGTATCTAAGGCAATATTTCATCTTCCATATATATATGTGAGGTATAAAGTATGAACTACTTAAGAAAAGCTCCAAAAAAATTACGTATCAATTGGTGCCACCAGTTTAGAAACAAGAAAATTTTTACGATTCGGGTATCTCAAATTTAAAAGATAGAAAATCTAATAGGATAAATATATATTTTTGATAGTACCATTATTGAAATACTATTTAACCATGCTACTATAATTCTAATTAGAGATTCTAACTGGGTGATATTTCCCTCTTAGTAGATGGTGCCACCACATTTTTGATAGTAAATGAATATGAATTATTTTTAGTGATGATGTCCTTTTATTTGATTGAGGTGGGATCTGAAATAATTTATATGGAACACAAAAAATCAACAAAAATAATAATAATCAGTATATTATAAAAATTATTATTTAACCTTATATACCTCCCAAATATTAATTTAGATAATAATTTTCCTCTATTTTTATTATTATAATATTTTCATCATCTTCACCATTTTTTTCATGTGTATTACATCAAAAGATGAAGATGTTGGTGATATTTTATTTACACTGACAGCTTCATGACTATAATATTCATATGAGGATAATCCTTCTTTTTAATTCATGTTTTTGTTTATAATTTAGGTGATACCTGATACCAATTTGTTTTAATTATTATGGTTTTAGAATCATACAGAAACCATTTTGGAGTAAAATAATCTTATTTGGTTCCCCATTTTTTTACATATTTCATCAATTGAAAATTCTGACAAATTTTATTTCATTTCAATAGTGAAAACTTCATGATAATAAAGTTGATTATATGTTGATCGTTTTTATGTAAATTTAATTTAATGGTAATGTTGTTTCTCAATATTACCTCTAAGTTAATTATTACAGGACTAGAATTGATCATATACCATTCATGATTACATTATTCATTCTGGCATCACCATTTTAATTTTTAGAGTATATTGAATGGAAGGGTTAGGTCAATGGATGTGATGTTATTCAAACATTATCCATACCTTTTTTATAATATTCCTAATAGGTTTAATTATTTTGATGATGTATACACTCTATGTTATTTACAACCACATTATAGTCATTCTATTCAAATACATGAGTTTGCAAAGATAAACTAGAGATTCCATTAATGATAAATTAATTTACAGGATATGAGATCAAGATAATCCGCACCATTTAGTAGAATTATTTCCTAATAGGGACATTGTTACATATTTAAGACATGTTTCTTAATATTACACCATACTGATAATAATTATATATGTTTACCTCCATAATGATACTATATTAGGCATAGGCATGAGTGGGTGAGTAGAAACATGTTTGTATTAAATGTTTTCCTTCTACTCCCCTATGGGGTGAAGGGAATATTTATTAATCCAGGGGTATTTGTAGGGAACAAAGGACATTAATGTTATCATGGGGGAAAATTGGTGTTTTGGTATTAGGATATGGCCTTTTAAATAGGCATTCTATATATCCCTATTAAAGGAATCAGAATGCATATAGTTTGGTTAAATTTAATAAGGCATATCATAACTTTAATCATCATGTGATAATTACTATTTCATGTTATTTAAACCCATGTTGAGTATAATTTCATGGAAAACGTTTACATGTAATTGTCAGTATGGTATTTATAGATTGTAATCTAATTTTGGATTTCCTTATGGGTAATATGGCCTAATGAGGATGGGTTGGTTTCATAAAGTATCAAGATCTATAATTTATGTCATTGGTTTAGATACTAGGAACATATCCAACTAATTATAATATATTTTCCTGATTCAGATAGCCTAATGATAGAAATATGGTGATACATAGAGAGAACATGGGAACTCAAAATTTGGGAATGATACCATGATGTTTATATCCTTATGGGGGGTTGTGGTCATGTTATTAATAACCACTAGTTTGTGAACATATACAAAAATTGATCAATGATTTTACAAATGTTTATAAATTAATATACATCTTATATGACAAGTTAGAGAAGATAATCAATGATTATATAGTTTGAGTTTCATCACTTGAGGTCATATGGTAGGATAATACAATGCTGTTAAACATCATAGGAAAAGGGAATTATTGTGAAGAATAATGTCAAAAAATTAGTATTTACTCTAATATATTTTACATCATTCTACAATAAAATATGTACCATGAAATATATTGAAACAGCTAATTGATCAAGTATTACACATTTTGGGGATATATTGATATGATTTATTGGGTATTTTCCCATTTTATGGAATACATTAGGGAGAATACGGCCCTTTGAATAGGAGAAGATATGGTTTGGTGGAATACAACTAAGACGAATACCATGATGAGTTTTTTTTGGTGTTTACACTTTAAGTGGAGGATCATAATGAATTATTGAATTACATTAATGGTGTATTCATAAGATTTCATGAATTCCATGTTATTCATTATTAGTATGATGAACATGATATTAGAATGATCAAGAACATTTAAGAATCAAATTTTGTTGGAACATGCACCTGATGAGGAATACATTGATATTTCTACTCTCTACTTGCTATTAAGGAAAGGAGGGGTATAGAGGGACTATGGGATATCAGATCATATAGAAAAGGATATGGTATTACCTTAATAATAATTTCATTATTCACCAATTACATTTGATATGGAATTGGACCAGTTGTGACAAAAGATATATTACTCAAGGATCCTCCTAATAAAGACAACAATCATACAGGTAATCCATGATATTGATTTATCCTAGTGTCAAAACTACCTTCATTGATAATTCCCAATATACCTTTTCTCAATGGAATAAATAATTGATGGGGTTGTATGTAGGTTTTCATGCCTAGATCATGTATAGAAAGTGTCCTCAAAGAAGATTATATATTTTCCATTTTAGGTTTTTGATCACAGTTAGAGGAGTTTATATAGGTATTATAGGATAATACATAATTATTATATTACTTAAATGACAATACGACACCAAACTATTTCAATGTATCAAATTAAAATATATTGATGAAATGGTAATAGAGGAGGATTAATATTTGAAAAAATAGTAGTACTGGGAGGGTACATTGTGAAAAACCAAAAGAACATAAATTTGGTAACCATAAATTAAATACGACATTATAATTTAATATGGAATAACAATATACCATGTGATTGATGGTAGACTTTATAAACCGTGAATGATAAGATTATCTCCAATGGTGGTATGTGAAAGGATTAATTTTAAAAATGTTTCCCATAATGTGATTTAATAGGTAAAATTTTCCATTTTCAGTCTATTGAAGGTTATTGTATAGAAAGATAATGCAAACAAGTGATATGTATGACTTCTAAACAAAAAATCTCAATAATGTCAGGTGATTGTGGAAATGAACACATGAATAATGGTATCACAAGAATTAATCATGTGGATAAACTATATAAGAGGTATCATTCATTGAATTTATTATTTTTATTACTATTTTTTCATTAAAATGTAAAGATGATTCCAAATGTGGAAAATATTCCCAAATATCACCATTTTCATATCATCTCCGTGTATCTGTTTCTCCTTCCACATCACCCATGATTCCCAAAAAGGAATGTAGGGAATTCATAGTAAACCATGGTGATAATGAATATTAAACATATGATATGTGTCCCAGATGAATATTCCTTGAAAGAGGTATAAATGATATGGTGTGGGGGTATTATTAACAAGTAATATTTCCTTCAATGAGCCTTGTAAGTGGCGTATTCCTATATTGTCAGAGTTCATGTGACAATGTAATCATTTCTTCAACAAGATCAATAATAGGGACATATAACTTTTCTTGTATAATACATATGTGTAATGTAAGGGCATCAAATAGTATACCTGAACATCATTCCATAATTCTATTTAACAAATTTCCACTATATATAAATGATACCCAATATAAAAGCATCAAAACATTGAATCTTTATGTTTTATATGGCTCCAAAACTAGTCATTTCAAGGTCTCCGAATAAAAATACACCACCACACACTATTGTCTTTACACCATAATTGGATGGTTTCATTGTCCAAAAGGTTCCCAAAGGACCCCCAAAATAAACTCTATGGAATTAACACATTATTCATTACCAATTTTTGAAATCCTTGTCCTACTTATAAATAGATATTCCCACCACCACACAATTAAATTATGAATTTTTAAGGATATCAATCCTTAAAAGTGTGGGATGTTATGAAATATGGGAAATTAAACAACAATCTGGTCTGGGAATCATTATATATTTATACTAAATTCCAAATTTTGTTTTTTGTAGCAAGATCGATAATGTAGATTTCGAGACAGAGTGAGTTATATGAATTTTCCAATGTAAATAGATTGATTCATAGGGATATATTTTTAGAACCACATTATATATCTTGGAATCCCTTCATATATTTTTAGATTAGTAGTCAAGAAACATGTTATTTTAATATCAACCATTTATATATATGAATAAAATATCGGGGAAATTGGATCATTCTTGTGAATAGGTCCAAGAACAAATAATCATATGATAATAGGTTTTATTTATATTTATATCATGTATATTATAGAGACATATTAATTCCTTATTAGTACAAAAAAAGACAATCTAGACCATTTGGGGTGGCTTGAGGATAAAATTTGGGTTCTGATAGTTCTGAAATTGTGGCATGGATTATTATTTGATGATCTGGGTCACATGGAATTGATCCTTCTAATAAATTTATTGTCATGGTGGATGGACCACTCTAAATTTAATATTATCATTTTACATGGTCTATAGAAAATATTTTTTAACCTAATAAAAAATCAAACAACTGTTATACAGTTAATAATTGCATAGTTACAACATTTTATAGTTCTCAATAAGGTTCCATTTTTTAAACAAAAGCATCACACTATTTATGATCTTGTTACATTGAGTATTACCAATAAATTATGTAGTATATAAGGGAAAAAACATATATATATATATATATTCCTTATAATCATGGGTAATAAGGATTTGTTAAATTATGATTTCAAATTCATAAAACATATATGATGTAATGATAAAATGAGAAGTCTGTTGACCATTAGTATTGTAAAAGACTATAGACCCACATATTAGAAAATATTTTATCAGGTTAATGTTATCCTTTACAAAACGATCCAAAAATTAACAAATGGTTAAATTATTGTTTAATTAGTAATTGTGTTGTTAACCATTCAATGAGCTATCTATTTAGAACAATCATCCCTTGTTACCAATTACAATGAGAGGGGAAACCATGCGATGGCATGCTCAACATCATTGGATTCTATGAGGAGAGTCAAAAATCAATAATTTTCAAGATAAGGACATTGGGAAAATGATGTAGGTAGATGACATAATGGAATTATAAAATGTTGAGGAATACACTGTGGTTACAACATGATGTTTTATTCACGTTTTTTAAGGTAAAATGAATAGACCATGATTCATTAGTACGGGCTAATAATCGTCAAACTAAATTCCATGAGGACACAAGATAAAATAAAAATCATGGTCATTGACAAAGAATATTTTTAATTGAAATAATTAAGTAATTTAAGATAATATGACATGGATCATGAATAAATAAGTTTAATTTCATAAGGTGATTACCTCATGTTATGATGTTTATTTTCATATAATAAAGAAATGAACATTCAATTTTTATTTTTATTTTTTCCTAGGATATGAACTCTAGATGTAAATATGTATCCTGTGATAGTATTAATTAATTGAAACCTTGTTCATAGATATGGTTACACAATTAAATCTGAAATATTAATTGGGGGAGAATGTTTATTGGCATAGGTTTTTAATTGAATAAATTCATTATGAGGCTCTAATATAGATCTTGATCAAACAAATAAAAGGTTTATTTTTTTAAAATAGATATCGATGATAAATTTATAGAAGAATATTTATAGAAATCCTGGAATGTTTGAATCATATAGAATTATCGCTATATAATAAATATTTATGTTGGGGATTTATCTTTGTAGAAAAGTCATGTGCATGAGAATAAATTCAAGCATTAGCATATTGTAGTACCAAACACGACGATAAATGAGGCCATTCTAATTATTTTCTAATCATAGATGTACTCAACATAGGAGATCCAAACATAACACTATATCCTATTAAGTTATGGTTCAATCAACATGTTGTAATGAGAATGGAATTCTGCACATAGATATATCTTAGGTGTATGATAAAGTGAAATTTTATTTAATTGTATTTGTGGTTGAGCCTAACATATAAGGTCCAAAAAAAATTTGTACTTTTTGGGGTTTAAATTCAAGCCCCACAATGTTCTTATATGTTTTCTCCCCTAAATTTTCCATGAAAAAATATCTAGTTTTTTTATGAAATCTATTATAGGTCCAAAGATGAAATCCAAGTTTCACTATAAATCAAGAAATTAATGTAACCCATACACATGTAGTTTTCAATATTAATTCATGAAAAATAATCTCACATATAAGAGGGAGTGTATTATTTCTGGTATGTGTTGATGAAATAAATAGACCAATCACTAAGAATTCATCCCAAAATTAGACAATCACATAGGGGAATAATACCCCCGAAATATGGCCATTATGGTTAGTTTAATTTCACGTATGAATGGATTGTGGGGAAATATGTTTTAAATTCTTAATTCGTTAACAAATGTGAACATTACATTATAGTCATTTGATGAGGTCTTATTCCATTTAAATTAATGTAAAGTTTAATGAACTATGGAATTTCATGATTTAATCTTGTTCAATAAGGATCTAGGAGTCATGTTTTTTATGGTATTTCCAAATTTATTAGAACCACATTGTTTAATATCATACAATAAGGATGTGGTGAGAAAAACATGAATCATGTCACACCTGTCATCTTCAAATAAGTTATTTCATTAATTTTCTCCATGTCTGGTAGTCTGGGGTTAAGCCAGACTTAAAATTTGAGGTTTTTAATTAAAAATGCTAGTAATGGTCATGAGTGTGTTCATCGCGCCGCTGTCTAAGCTGCGCGGCCTCTCTAGGTTCTCCACTCGCCAGCCTGTTGATCAACTTTTTAAATAAAGGAGTTATTGATAAAAGTTTCTTAAAAGAGTAATAAAATGAAAATAAAATAAAATAAGAAATGTTATAAAATTTTAATGGATCATTTTAATATTTACGGACATTAATAATATTATTATTTTTATTAATAATTTAATTACTACTATTATTATTATGTTAATTATTATATTATTATTGTTATTATTACGATTTTTGTTAATGAATTAATAAGGTTATTAGGGGTATGATTAAGATTATTTTTATTGTTTTTATTTTTTGTTTTTCTTCTTTTTTTCTCTCTTATTGTTTTTTATAATTTTATTTTGATTTTTTTTCATTCCTTAGGGTTTTTTTCAGACTTCCCCCCTACCCCTCCCATTTTCCATCATGTGAACCCCTCCCCTGGACTCTCTTGGTAACGCCGCACCTCCCTCCCTGCTTTCTACCTGCATGCGTTGTCCGCTGGATCAGCACCCCCCATTCAGCCACCCTTCCCTCTGGCTCCTACATTCGACAACCAGTCTGTCACACCAGACCTCCCCTCTTCCCCATTATACCTTGCTCTGCTCAGACCCACACGAACACCCTAACCGGCCTCCCCCATGCGCCGTAACCTTCATAGTTGTTCAAAATCCTTCCGGTGCGCTGCTGTTCGGCGGCTCTGGCTCAATCCCACCGCACCTCGGGTTTTCCTCCCTCTGTCTCGTCCGGTCGATGCCCTGACTCCCTCGGTTCAGACCTGCGCTCTTCACCTCGACGAACAATCACCTTCACTGGTTTTCTCTTTGTCGCGCGCCACCCCTGCTGAACCCTCTTGGTATTGCCACCTCTCCTTCTCCACACAGGGTAAACCCATATCCTCATACATAGGGGTTTGATCCATGTTTATGTGCGGTGTTTTGTTTTAAATTCCGGTTTTATAGGTTAATGAAGGTTTTATGTGGTGCGAATTGCACGCGATTGACGTTTGGCACCAGGTTTAGGGGTTAATTCTTGATGTTTTGGTTCAATTATTTGTTTTAGGGTCCATTTGGATTTGTTTGGGTTGTGGTTGGTGTGCGATGATCCTTGCGCACCATATTTGTGGGGTCCTTAACACCTGAGGTAGGTAATTCCATGTCTAAGTTATTATTTGATAAATTAATTTGCAAATTTAGTTTGTTTAGAATATCCTTTAGTTGATTTGTGTATTGGGAAGTTGTCTTTCCTTGATGTTTGAGAAGCATTTGAACTGTTTAATAGCATGTCTTTTTTCTTCATGTTCTTCCTGCTTAAAAACCCATATCTATTTAGTTGTTGGTGTTTTTTTATTGTGCGGTAAGATTATTGATCTGTTCAAGTGGTGTGTTGGGTCGTAAAAGACGTTTTTGTTTGAGTTTAGTGGGTAATTCCAAGTTATTATTTCAAATTGTTTTATAAGCTTTTACTTTTGACTTGTTAAATTATGTGGTGCTTTACTGCTCTGATTTTACAAATTGTAAAATGTTTAATTAAATGAATTTTGTGGTGAAAATCATGTTTTGATAAGATTATGCCATGTGTTTGGTTATGAAAGTGGTTTTGGTTTTTGTGTGTGTACAAATTCATGTTCTGCTCTTCAATTTTTTTTATTAAAATCTTAAGTGTTTTAGCAAATAGTTATTAAGGATGGAAAATTGTTTTTGTTGGTTTTTTAAGAAATGCAGATTGAGTTTTGAAACTTTTTAGGGAGCGTCTTATTTCTAAATGGTGTTTATGTGTGTAAATGGTTGGTTATTTAATGATAAGCATCTTCTTCTTAATTGTACGGATGATTTAACTGAGTATGTATCCTATGCAGATTGAGTTTTGAAAACAATTTTGCTGTGCGTATGGTTTTAAAAGAGGGGTTGAGTGTGTAATTGATATTTTATGTGTGTAAATACCATTTTTGGATTTAATGCATTAGTGTGACATGTGACATGAACTTTGAATTACATTAGCACAAACGGGAAGCCTGGGTACTAGGTGGGCGGACTAGACTAGCGTGCTAGTGATACAGGAGTGGCCTTGGCCCAGTTTCACCTAGCGGGATTGACACTTACAACACTAACTATACACCAGATGATGACTGGAGACCAATATGGTAGGAGGTGTTTCCCTACCAGTGGCTCGAGCACGGGAATGTATGATATGGTTCACCGAGATGTGAGGTTCCAGGGTCCCACTTCTCGCTAGTATCTTTAGCGTCTCTCCCATGTATTGTGCTATTCCTTAGCTTCCTTCTCACCATCGGCACATGGTGTGATGTTGGGGTTACCAAGAAAAGTGTGTGTGTGTGTGTGTGTGTACATGTGTGGGTGCATCTGTGTGTTTGTGTGTGTGGGTGTGTGCGTGTGTGTGAAAGTTAATTTAAGTTGTTTTCCTTTTAGAGAAGTTTCCCCTTAAAAAACGTTTTCAGTAAAATTCTTTAAACAATTATTAATTTTTATTCTATTAAATTGAAAATGTATTTGTATTTTAATAATTATGCATGGAACCTTTTCCAGGTGGCATCCTACTAGGCTTTTAGCTCACACCCTACATACACCCTTGGGTGTATGTAGATTCTATTTCTTTTGTACTCTAGGTTGTGACTTCGTGCTCAGTGATGGTGGTTCAGATTGCAGTTGGTCTTCCCATGCAGAGTGGTGTTGTTGTGGCCTCTCCTTTTCCGGAAGGTTTGAGTCAGAGTTTTATTTTCCACTATCGTATTTTCTTTTTAGTTATTGGTTCGAGTTGTAGACTTTAAATCTATTTATAGTTTAAAGGAGTGTTTGGTTCTCTACTTCCAATTTTAGTTTATTTATCTCGTTAGTTGTTTTTCTCTCTTTTACTACGGGTAAATCGTTCCCAAATTCTAAGTTGATACCCGGGCACTTATGCTATCCCGTAGGGATCGGGAACGCCCTTCGGGCCAAGTCGCGGACCGGGTTGGGCACCAGGTCGGATGGCGACCCGACCTGGTTCATGACAAAATGGAATCACAGGGCAATGTTTTCTCTCTTGGGTCATTTTATTTTGGGATAGAGTCACAGTAGAATTGAGTTAACATTTCCGGGACTCGACGACCTGGCTACGAGTAATGTTCCTGTCCAGCACACCTCGTGGCAGGACTCAAGTTACCAAAGTATGTTGGGGTTTGTCTGAGTTTTTGGCCCTCGTGGTTAATCGTGTCTAAGGGAACTTAAAAGGGAGTAAGGTCAGTGGTCTTAGTGAGCTCGTAGGGTCAGGCAAGACTTGTGGAGATGGGGACACTGTCCTAAAATACTCTCTGTGGCCAATGGTGTGACTGGCATATGGCCGCCATCCATATGCTCCAATCACCTGCTGATACTAGTTTCCTCCTGTATTTTTCTCGTCTCTTTGTTTTGGATTCGTGGAAATTTGGTTTTTAAGTAAAAAAATTTTGGTCTTGGAAAATGATTTCAAATGAAGCGCTTTAAAAATGAAATGGTGTGTGAGGTTTGAAAAGTTTGGGTTGGATGTTTTGGATTTGAAAAAATGGAAAGGTTTGGTTTTGATCCTTGGCGCTCTCATGGGCAACCACGTGCATGAGTGTATACGAAAAAGGAAATGGTTAATGGCATGAGAGGATGAGTGCCTGGATGGACATGAGGTGGGTGTCGGTGCGGCACGAGAACGTGCTTGAGCGAGGATAATGGGATTCCATTGGTGTTTGCACAACCTACTAGGTTTGCTTATTTTCAAAATGTTTTGGTTAAATGAATACTTGGTGTATTTCAGTAACTGGAGATTGTGTGGTGTGTCCTTGTAATTTTGAAATGGTCGGATGTGAGGCGACTTGAGCTGAGAGTTCTTTCTGAATGGTTTGTGTCCTGAGTCTGAATTATTGCTTAGAAGTTGGTATGCAAGCATGTGGTTAGTGAATTCTTTTGAAAAGTGCTTCGGGAAGCCCTTGTAGTGGTTCCCCTGCACATTTGTTGTTTACTTGTGGTACGTCTTGACAATCGGACCTATTTGATTGGGTCTACGGTTTTCTTTATAGACTAGTGTATGCCCCCCCCCCCCATAGAGTGTTGACATGTGATTGAAGTGAGGCTATGGGTAATTCACCGTTGGCCGACCCTCTAGTTGATTAGAGAAATCTCTTCTTGAATTCTAGAATTGAACCAACCTCTCCTTTTTACAACTAAGCAGATCCTCTCGCAATGGGATGACAGATGGGAGGGGAGTTGACAGGAGTTTTGGTCTCTTGGGGTTGTGTGATTTGTCAGGTATGAATTTGACATCGTTGTGTCTGACGATCCCCCTAGAAACCGTGAAATGAAATCTAGCGAGGAAGGGTGAAGGTGGTTTAGAATTTTTATGTGTTGACCACTATCTTGAAGGGCTTTGTAGTATTTACATCAGCTGCAAGAGTCATGCTCGGTGACGTCTTGCAGTGTGAGGTCCCTTTGATAGTCAACAGTGTTTTAGAAGCGGTAAAAGATACTCCAATGGAAAAAAGTGGAAGCAACCCTAATTTGTTGGTGCGGTCCATCGTTCTGAATGAACTCTGGTCTTTTGTTTGTTTCATTTAAGGAAAGGTTCTTGTTAGGATACTAGTTTGGCAGACCTAGTCGTATGAGGCTTCTATGGTCATTCACATGAATCACGTGGTGTTCAAGATGTGGTTTAAAGTCCTTATCAGCGTAATGTTCCTCTCAACAGAAATGATCATGTTCAGGTGAGGATTTGTGGTGTCGTGTTCTCATCCAGTGTGACAAAAGCTGATGTGCATTCACCATTTCAACTTTGGTGTTGGTGAATGTTCCTCGTATGAATAGTCAGATGTTGCAATGTGTCGTGTTTGCTGGTGTTGCCTCTGTTGCAGTGTGGTTGCATGTTACAACAAAAGGAGAAGCTCCGTTCAATAGTCTTCAATTCCTGACTGTGAGGCAGGAGATGCTTCAAACATCAGGGCTCCAGCCATAGGCCCTAGAGTGAAGCTAGCGCGTGGTTAGGAACCCCAAGAGTGTATGAGACCCCGACCTTATTTCTGTCATTGGTGTTAATATTAGAGTCAGTTTAAATTGTTTTCTATGGTTGTTCCGTTTCTAACGAACACTCTGGTTACGTATGGTTTCAGTTACTATATGGAGGCATGTTCACCTCGATGCCTTGATGTCTTGGGGCGTAGCGTCCCATCAGATGTAATCAATTTTAGTGGTCCTTATGGGGTTTGTTGGGTAAATCAGTTTCAAATTTGAATAGTGTTCATCCAGGGACATGAATATGCGGGTTTGTTTTGGGTTGTGGTTTTAACGCCCTGGTAGTAGGGCCCCACCCTCTCTGCCCCTTGTAGTGGGGTGTTTAGTCACCGTCGAGAAATTTTCAATGTTCTATTCCATCCGTTAGTTCAAATGGTGGGTAGACCCACATTGGGTATCTCACGAATGTCTCTAGAATGAATCAGATGTTGGACTTTCCTTTAATGGTGGGGAGTTCGTTCGGACCACCCCGTGTCAATTTTCCAAACCCATCTTGGGTGATAGTAGGTTCCTAAGGGTGGGGAGTCCGCCCGTGCCTCCTCGTGTCGATTTTCTAGTCTCGTCTCAGGCATCAGAATGTTTTTAATTTTGGGGAGCCCCATCGGGCTTTCCCATGTTGAACCATTCAGTTTTGTTCCTAGAGATTGTTCAGTGGTAGGTTATTGGAGTATTCTTTGGATGTGGGTTGGTCTTGTTTCTCATTCCAGTAAAATGGTGTGTTTTTTGTTCAATGATGCTTGTGGTGTTTTGGATTGTGAAGTTGGTTTTTGTGGGTGTGAGAGTTCCCTTCCTCGATCAGTCAACTGGAGGCGTTCTAGCTCTTTGGGGCAGGCGACACATATCAGAATGTCTTTTGATGCATTTCATGAAGTTGTCTTTGAGTCAATTTTTCATAGCACGATGCTTTTGCCTCTTTTCACTTGTTGATTGTGGAGATTGTCGTTGAACTTTAGTGGGGTGTCATTTTCTTCTTTGTATCTCAGCCCTAGTTGTGCTTTCGGGGGATGGAAAGCTTTATGGTGGGGAGAATTTTCACACCCGTCATCTTCAAATAAGTTATTTCATTAATTTTCTCTATGTCAGGTAGTCTATGGTTAAGCCCGACTTAAAATTTGAGGTTTTTAATTAAAACGCTGGTAATGGTCTTGAGTGTGTTCAGCATGCCGCTGTCTAAGCTGCACGACCTTGCTCGGTTCTACACTTTCTAGCCAGTTGTTCAACTTTTAAAATAAAGGAGTTATTCATAAAGATTTTTTTAAAGAGTAATAAAATGAAAATAAAATATAATAAGAAATGTTAGAAAAATTTAATGGATCGTTTTAATATTTAAAGATATTATTATTATTATTATTTTTATGAATAATTTAATTATTAATGTTATTATTATGTTAATTATAATTATTATTGTTATTATTACTTTTTTTGTTAATGTTTTAATTAGGTTATTAGGGGTATGATTATGATTGTTTTTGTTGATTTTATTTTTGGTTTTTCTTCTTATTTTTTTCTCTCTTATTTTTTTTCTAATTTTATTTTTGTTTTTTTCATTCCATAGGGTTTTTTTGACTTCCCCCCTACCCCTCCCATTTTCTGTAATGTGAACCCCTCCCCTGGACTCCCTTGGTCGCGCTGCACCTCCCTCCCTGCCTTCTACCTACCTACACCGTCCGCCAGATCAGCACCCCCCCCCCATTCTATTGCCCTTCCCTCCGGCTCCCGCATCTGGAAACCAGTCCGTCGTACCAAACCTCCCCTCATCCCCATTATACCTTGCTCCTCTCAAACCTGCACGAACACCCTGACCAGCCTACCCCAGGCGCCGCAACCTTCCTCCTTGGCCGGACTCCTTCCGGCACGCTCCTGTTCAGCGGCTCCGGCTCACTCCCACCGCACCTCGGGTTTGCCTCCCTCTATCATGTCCGGCCGATGACCTACCTCCCTCGGTTTGGACCTGTGCTCTTCACCTTGACGAACATCCACCTTCACTGGTTTTCTCCCAGTCGTGCGCCACCCCTGCAGAACCCTCTTGGTGTCGCCGCCTCTCTTTCTCCACATAGGGTAAACCCCCATCCTCATACCTTGGGGTTTCATCCATGTTTATGTGGTGTGTTTTGGTTTCAATTCCTGTTTTATGGTTTAATCTCGGTTTTATGTGGTGCGAATTGCATGTGATTGACGTTTGGCACCGGGTTTTGGGGTTTATTCTTGATTTCTTGGTTCAATTGTTTGTTTTAGGGTCAATTTGGATTTGTTTGGGTTTTGATTGGTGTGAGAAGATCCTTGGCACCATATTTGTGGAGTCTTCGACACCTGAGGTAGGTGGTTCCTTGTCTAAGTTATTATTTGATAAATTAATTTTCATTTTTAGTTTGTTTAGTATATCCTTTAGTTGATTTTTGTATTGCGAAGTTTCCTTTCTTTGATTTTTGAGATGCATTTGAACTGTTTAATAGCATGTCTATTTTTTGTGTGTTATTTCTACTTAAAACCCCATATCTATTTAGTTGCTGGTATTTTTTTATTGTATGGTAAGATTATTGATCTATTAAAGTGGTGCGTTGGGTCGTAAAAGAAGTTTTTTTTGAATTTAGTGAGTAATTACAAGTGATTATTTTAAATTTTTTTATAAGATTTTACTTTTGACTTGTTAAATTATGTGGTGCCTTACTGCTCTGATTTTACAAATTGTAAAATGTTTAATTAAATGAATTTTGTGTTGCAAATCATGTTTTTATAAGATTATGTCATGTGTTTGGTTATGAAAGCAGTTTGGTTTTTTTTGTGCAAATTCATGTCCTTCTCTTCAAAATTTGTTTATTAAAATATTAAGTGTTTTTGCAAATAGTTATTAAGGATGGAAAATTATTTTTGTTAGTTTTGTATGAAATGCATATTGAGTTTTGAAACTTTTTAGTTTTTGTATTATTTATAAATGGTGTTTATGTGTGTAATTGGTTGGTCGTTTAATGATAAGCGTCTTCTTCTTAATTGTGCAAATGATTTAATTGAGTATGTAGCCTATACAGATTGAGTTTTGAAAACAATTTTGGTGTTCGTATGGTTTTAAAAGAGGGGTTGAGTGTGTAATTGAGATTTTGCGTGCGTAAATACCCTTTTTGGAATTAATGCATTAGTGTGACATGTGACAATAACTTTGAATTACTTGAGCACAAATGGGAAGTCTGGGTACTATGTGGGCGGACTAGACAAGCGTGCTAGTGATACAGGAGTGGCCTAGGCCGAGTTTCACCTAGCAGGATTAACGCTTACAACACTAATTAAACACTGGATGATGACTGGAGACCACTATGGTAGGAGGTGTTTCCCTACCAGTGGATCATGCACGGGAATGTATGATATGGTTCATTTATATGTGATGTTCTAGATTCCCACTTCTCGCTATTATCTTTAGGGTCTCTCCCATGTATTGTGCTCTTCCTTTGCTTCCTGATCACTGTCGGCACACGGTGTAACGTTGGGGTTACCAAGAAAAGTGTGTGTGTATGTGTACGTGTTTGCATGCATCTGTGTGTGTGAGTGCGTGTGTGGGTGTGTGTGTGTGTGTCAGTTAATTTAAGTTGGTTTCCTTTTAGAGAAGTTTCCCCTTAAAAACTGTTTTCATTAAAATTCTTTAAACACTTATTTATTTTTATTCAGTTAAATTGAAAATGTATTTGTCTTTTAATAATTATGCATGGAACCTTTTCTTGGTGGCATCCTACTGGGGTTTTAGGTCACACCCTACATACACCCTTGGGTCAATGTAGATTCTGTTTCTTTTGTACTCCAGGTTTTGACTTCGTGCTCAGTGATGGTGGTTCAAATTGCAGTTGGTCTTCCCATGCAGAGTGGTGTTGTTGTGGCCTCTCTTTTGCCGGAAGGTTTGAGTCAGAGTTTTAGTTTCCACTGTCATCTTTTCTTTTTAGTTATTCGTTCGAGTTGTAGACTTTAAACCTGTTTATAGTTTAAAGGCGTATTTGGTTGTCTACTTTCAATTTTAGTTTATTTATCTCGTTAGTTTTTTCTCTGTCTTTTACTACGAGTAAATCGTTCCCAAATTCTATGTTCATACCCTGGCACTTGTACCAGCCCGTGGGGATCGGGGACGCCCTTCGGGCCATGTGGTGGACCGGGTCAGGTGCCGGGTCGGATGTCGACCCGGCCTAGTTCGTGACAAATCCACACTAAAAATATCCCAATAAATATTTCATTGTTACGAGTGTTATACATTCCATTCCAATTATTATTAAAAACTAGGCTCTAATTTAGTATATCTTACTAATAATATTGGTTATCCCCCACTTTTGTTCGTGTTTTAATGGATTTATCATTCTTATCATTAAAATTATGATAATTGACACCATCTCTTCATGGAAAATTTTTAAAGGTGGACATAACAGCTGAAGGCTTCCAATATCAAGTTGTGATGGACATCTATGTTATGTTGTGGGTATAACATGTTCCCATCTAGCTAATAATTCCCATCAAGTAACTTTTAGTTTCATTCCTATTCAAATATATGACTACATAAAACCTAGAATAGTTGATTAAATATAAAAACAATGGGTATCACCGCATCTATTATTCACGTAAATGAGAGTTAGGTAGGTTGTGTAGAATTATGAGATTTTCAATGATAAATATAGAATATTTGATGAATATTTTTTTATATGATCTCATGACATTATACACCATCTTATAGAGTATGTTTTAAAGTGTCTTTTTAAAGGCCACTATAAATCAATATTTTACACCATAATACTTGTGGGAGTGATTTGAATCAATGTAATACTCCATATAAAAATTTTTTAAAATTTAAGCGTAAAAACTAGTGGATTTTCCATAAATACAGTGCAAGGTACAAAAAAATAGTTATGATGATAGAAATCAAAATGTTGATGAAATTTATTATCCTGAATTCTAGGAGGGGAATAACCACAAAATATTTGGAAAATTTGTCAATGTTATTATGGATAGAATTGAACTATGTGGACTATTCAAGGGGATATGGACCCCTAAAATCCATTTCTAATAACGATACCAACCATAAATTTCATTTTATATTCATAAACTCTAGCGGTACATGGATGATTTTAGTATATATTTGAAAATCATGAAACATCCAATGGAATTTCATTAATAATATACTATCACTGTTAATAAATTTTACATATTCTTATGTCAAGGGGAGGAAGTGGTTCCTAACTAATTACCATTATGATAGTCTATATTAATATCCAATGTAATGGAGGAGATTTATCTTCCTTTAATTTACGTTAGGCAGACTCCATAAAATATGAATTTGTAATGGACATTTTGTTCATTTGATCCATATTAGAGGACGATGTTTTCAACTGATAATAAAATCTAGTTATTCATGGATAAGTCTAATGGTATGACTCTATTTGGAAATTTTTTATTAGGGAGACATTTATCTAGTAGTGGTATCAATTGATGAGAATATTGGCACTTTATACTCTAGGTAGTGTTTATTTCATATATATCATCTATGTCACTAATATTTACAAAGGATACCACTCTATAGTGTGACATTCAAAATAATGTACCATACTATTCCATATTGTTTAGGATCATCTAGGGTCATCATTAAATTATCTTATGTATTAGAGTGGATATTTTATGAGTGAGGGATACTATTATTGATTGGATCTAAGGTTAATTACTACATTATTAACCATACATAACATAGGAAAGTATCTAAATAATATTTCATAATGGAATTTTTACCATTAATCTAAATAATTTCCACATATGAGTTGTATTTAACATTAAAAAATCTTACTTATCGTTGTTGGTCTAACTCGGAGACCATAATGTGGGAAATGTACATTTTCTCATTATTGGGGAATAACATGGATAACATAATAGAATAGGGTAGAACTGCATTATCGATGGAGATAATGACAATCCCCATAAAAACAGTTATATTATTTAAATTTTCCTTTTTATCTCATTTATACTTTCAATATACCCATAATAGGACTTCACCCACCATTAGGGAAAATCACAGACATATAACACATCTTCATCTGGGAGCTCTATCACCATTGAAAGTTTTTTGTATGGTTTACTACAATAAAATAATCTAGAAACCACAATTTGATTTCATTCTATGTTTGTATTTGAAGGAATAATTTTTATAGGATAAACCACCCTAGATCTATATGACCATTTATAATTTTATGGTAGATTATATACTTGAGAATATAGATGTGAGACATTGAGTGGAAAAAATGGTTCTATATGTATTTCCTTATATTTTATACATTTATATTTAGTTTGAGTTCATTCTTCTCAATTTTATAATTTCAATTATTGTTATTTGTATGTATTTTATAAGATTTTAATAAATATTTTCTTCCCTTTAATAATTTTTCTATCGATATTTGAAGAGGTTTATTACGACATGGTCACCGCATATAGGATGAATAGTCTCTCATCTTCTTGTGGTATTAGGATTGGTTAGTGGAATAGGTATTTCATGATATTTTCAAAAGCCTCATGCTATATTTCAATTTATTAGTCATAAACTCCATTCTACATCTGTAACATCCCAGGTAAATAAATAATATTACATTCTAATGTTTATCAATATTTTTGTATAAAATATTAATATTACTTTAAAGGGAATGCTATTCTTGATGGCATACCCAATACACAATAATGAGTTTCTTTGAAATTATACGTTGCACACTAATAATATAATAATATTATAATAGTTAACGCCTAGCCATTGTAATGGATGGAATGAACAGAAATAAATAAAAAATGATTACATATTTTTGTTAAATATTTTTACATTTATCCAATAAATTTTAGAGGCTTAAAATCCAAATGAATCCAATTTCAATAATAAATACACTAATATTTTTCAAATATTGTTTTACCGCCTTTTGATGGTGCACCTTTTTTAAATATAACTTTTAACAATTTTATAACCTCTATTTGTCAAAATAAACTTATTATTTATGATTGGGACATTGAAATTTACTTCCGTTAAATTTTTGGTATGTTTCTGAATTTGTTAATTTTTTTTAATGAATAGTAAAAAAATACTGCATTTTACATCAAAACTGATTTGTCATCTAATTTAAATATATATATGGATTATATTTTTTGTTGGTTATTTGTAATTAGAATATATTTATACCATTTAATTCAATGGTGGTCATTGTAATTAATTTCACTTTGAAAATGGACATAAAAAAGTGCCAAACTTTTCATAGATATTGCTTCAAAAAAACCTGCTATTTGATTTGACAACGAGAAATATTTTGAAATTAATAATTGAAATATCTTTGGTTGGAATTTTGTAAAATGGATTCCATATTTGCAGTCATAATTTCCAAATTATTTAATTAAGACACTTTTGTTTTTTGAGATCATGAATAGTAACGATGGTAATTATCTTTAATAATCGTGATTAATTACTAATCCGGTAGTTAAGGATAATAAAATAATATCATAATAATAACAAATGACCCCAACATGTGTCCTAATGATACTAATCGTGTCATGGAAAACCATGGGATTCCTTGTTCCAAACTTTGAAACCCCATGGAATCACGTCTGTGTGATAGTGACAATTTATCACTTTATTTTTAAAGAAAGGAAAATATAACAAAAGTATGTATCACCCAATTGAAACAATTTTAGTTTTGTCTATGTAAATAATCTCTTAGACTATAAATATTCATTGGAAATATAAAATTATTTCCTACATCATAATATTTTTTTTATAATTTATAGACATTAGATAAATTAATTTATTTATGACACCATGATGATGCAGTGATTATCTCATTAATGAATGATTTAAATAAAATGAAAAGATAATGTAAAATATAAGACTTACACTTGGAAAAAACCTATTGTATGAGTATATATAGAACCCTTATAACCTTATTCTTGACATATATCAATGTGGGACTTTTAAAATCCGAAACTCATTTTATAATTATGTAACCTTTCCCGACATTCCAAGAGTACCTCTCCTCCGTCTTATAGAAGGCCCCCACCTCTACCTCCTTACCCACACCTCTCAAGCTTTTGGCTTGGCCAAACCCAGCCCATTTCATCTCTCCACATCTCTCTCTTCATCATTGAAGCCTCACCTTAGGCAGAAAGCTCGTCAATAAACCCTTTTGGTTCAAACCCAAGGGAGTTACCCGATTTAAAGGTAACATCATCTCTTATGTTCTTTTGTTTTATTTTGCTTCTCCAACCCTCTAAACTGTTTTTATTCCTCTATTTTGTAACAAAAAAAGTATCATAAATATAGTAGGATTTTTTTATGAGAAATATTCCAGCTACACTTACCCACACATCCATCTAATGGTTAAAGAACATACTGTTTCTGTGGATGGTAAATTACTGCCTCACGAAACGATGATTGTTCTATCTTCTCCTACCACCTCTCATGGTGGCCATTATTATGGAACTATTTGTATATGATATATATTATATTTATTTCCTCTATATGATTCTGTATTTTATAATTAAAACATACATTTATGCTTTTCATGTTGTGAAAATGTGATAATTTCATATGACGAAGTGTGGACTACCGCCCCCTCAAGTGATGTGACTCGTTCATGCAATACATGGAATATATAAAAAATTAAATTAATGATCTTATGTGACCTAAATAAAAAATATATTATAGTTGAATTATAATATATATATATATATATATATTAATTTTAATTCAATTAATATGACAAAGAAATGAAAGTAGTGTTCATGCGTACGTACGGCCTACCGTCTCCGTGAACGGTGAATTTCATTTTTTTATCTCGAAATGTTATGGAATAGTATAAAATGAATATTTACTTGATATATATTATATTTAAATCATTAATACTATTCTGGATATGATGGATTTATAACTACATGTATGATTCTTTTCAAACAAGTTCATTTTTGGCTCATGTACCAAACATCGACAAAAACATTTGATATGAAATCACATAACTAACTAATTATTATAACATAATAATATGTGATATGAATTGAGTAATAAAAATTAAATAATGTCCTTAAGAAATTATAAATTTACAAAAGTTTATTATTCAAGAATATAACGAAACGAACAAGACAGGTCAGACTTGAGGTAAGGGATCAGACCACTCTCTTTCTTTTCAAGTACCCTCTTTTATGTCATTTCATTTATGCTCCATGTTCTTATGTTGGAGGATGTTCTTTAATATTAACCATACTAAAATTTTTATTTTCATATTATGAGATACCCACACTTACTATCATCAATTCATTTTTCAAATTTTGAAGTGGCATCGTTAGGCTGCCAAATTTTCATAAGGGAACCAACCTATTTTTAAGTATTCTCTTTTATGTCATTTCTTTTAAGCTCATAATTATTATGTTTGGGGATGTTATTATATATTAATCATTCTTTAAATTTTATGTTCATATTATGAGAGATCATATTTGATCTCATAAATCCATTTTTGGAAGTTCTATGTGGCGTCGTTAGGTTGTCGAGTTTTCGTAAGGGGTTTTTCTTCTCACTTATTTTCCCGTCAGATTTACGCTACATTTGCCACCATTTTCTTTTGAGTGGTACATTTACTGCCCATTATTCTACTCTTTGTGTATTATACATTAGTTTATGAGTATATACATCAATGTTTTGTTGTCATTCTTTCATGGGATGTACATTTCGAAAGATACGCAAGTCGGGAAGGGAACCATTCACCCTCCTCTTTTTAAAAGACTTATTTTGTTATGCATTTTAATTTACAACTTTTTATTATGGGATATGTTATTATATATATTTATTGATGTAAATTTTATTTCCAAGTTATGAGATACCATTTTCTCTCTGATCAACTAATTTTATGATCATTAAAGTGACGTCGTTAGGCTATCGAATTTTACCAAGGGAACTACTAAACACAATTTTGATTTCTTTGGGTTCAACTTGTAGTTACTAAATATGGCATCCTATGAATAGGTGTGAATTACCTTTGGTTGTTTTACACTTAATATCAACTTATATTGGGTGTTTTAATATCTGTCACACATAATTATGAGATTGATTTATCCTTAATTTAAGGATTCCTTCTTTATAAGGTATTTCATATCATTTTACATTTCTATTGAGTCTTCATTGTTGATATGCACCAAGTTACTCTTATATGGTGTATATACTATCCTTTGGAATATTATATCATGAATCCCTTTATTCTCATGATATTATAATGTTATGATTGAATGTTATTCCTCAATTATGGTATTCAAGTGTCTCTCATTTTGTTAAAAACACTTTAACTAAAATACCGTTTAAAATGTTTTCATGATTTATTCTTATAAATATTTATCATTAATATCCATGTTTTCAAATTGTTTTTAAGGATTTATTTATATAGATATTAATGGTTTAAAATATTGTAAGATTCAAAGTGGTATGGGACACTTTGATTCCAAAATCTCTTTATTAAATGTTTTCAATGGTTTGGAAAATGGGTTTTAGAATGGATTCATGATTTCAATATCTTAAAATGTTATATTGTTATTGCAATGTTGGAATGTTATCTTTCCTTCATGATTAAGTTATGTGCTATGATTATGTTATGGTTCTTGGACATTGTTTTTGAAGAGGGGTGGTTCTGTGATAAACTATGGGCAGGTGAGCCCGATATAGCTCTTCAATTCATTGGGTAACACGAAGGGGTTAAACGCTAAGGTTTCTCCAAAGAGATTAAGGGAATATACTGTGATGGGAATTCCAAACATAACCATGAGGGTTAATATATACGTAAGAATGTTATGAATGCCTCATGTTAACTTTATGTCTTATGATTTCTATGATTTATTCGTTATTTGATGAGGAATGTTAAAATTCTTATGTTTAATGAGTGAAGTACGATTTCATAAATGGACTAATGTTTTCATTTCGTACTTTTATATCCCTTACTGAGCTTTTTATGTTCATCCCAAGTTTTTTTAAAATGTTTTTCACAGGAAATAATGTGTAATAGGGTCAAGGATGGGATCAAGTAAATGTAATGCTATCTAAAACAAGAACTAGAAATGACTCATTTGATCTGGAGTTTTTATTTTGTGGAAAAAATGGAAACTAAGTAGATGTGTCTACTTTGTATTCTTTGAGATGTAATAGTTATGTCCTAATTCTCTAAAAATCTAAACCTGAAATTTCCTCAATGTGAGTTATTCAATTTAATTCAAGATTAAGTAATGTTTTAAGGTTGGGTACTTATAGTTGGTATCAGAGGTCAGTTTAGATAAATTTAGAGGTTAGGGTATTCTTTAATCATAAGTGAAAAGTTGAAGATAACCACAATGGATTGTATTTTGGATGGAGTCATTGTTATTTTTGAAGGTTAGAATGAGTTTGAGATAACTTGGATAAGTATATCTTAGTGTTTATCTTCCTCTCTAGTAAATGATGATTTTGATGATATAATCACACTGACATTTTTGGTTTTAGTAAATGGATGGATCCATTAGGCACCAATGTGACAATGGTTTTGAAGGAAACTGTGGTGGTTCTCTGATTAAGAGACTGGATGAAATGGGGGATTCAATGAGGAATCTCATTATTTTTAGAAACCAACTATCAGGATTCATGATGAACCACTTGAACCTTGGTGAGTTATCTAATGCATCATGTACGAGAGAACCAACTCGATGTGGAAAATTTGGTAATAATTATAAGGTTTACCATTATGGTTCATATGATCCTTACTTTTGAGGTAATTATGGGTTATTATATGTTATGATGAAAAATGAAAGGCATGGGGTAAAATTGTGGTTAAATTATCTTATGGTTATTTTTGAAGATTTTTATCTCTTTTTGGGGAATGTTTTAAGAATTATATAGCTTTGGAAAATGGTCATCACACATACCATGTGACAACCTGTCACATCGGACGAATCTGCGGGAATCGAACCCACAACCAAAGTGCAACTGGTATTTATCGCCTACCACTGGACTACATGAAGTCCCTGGTTAGTTAGAATGATTCTTTTTAGTGATATGATTTTATGAATTAAGAGTAAGTTGATTTTAGGGTATCTATGGAAATTATTAGCCTATCATGGAAGATATGTGATTAGGATAATTACTTTTCAGTATGAGACTTTAAGATTTACTGATGTTATTTGGAGATAAATGTTAAGGTTTATCTTGGAATACTATGTGATTAAATAATTAAGATATTTTGGTTTCAATCATAGTTTTTATTACTTTGATTAATTTAATGGAAAGATGTTTATTTAACGGTCTTTTTTGAACATTGGGTAATTTTTGACAAATTTTGAAGATTAAGAATAGATTTTAATTAAAAGGATTATCCTTTTCGGGTATTATCTGATCTTGTACTAAATTTTTTGTTTTTGTTTTGGTTTTTGTCTAAAGACATGGGAAATATATAGTTCTGTTTTTTGGATTAGGTGATTCTCAAGATGTTGATTATAGTACTCTTAATGCGAACAAGTCTCCCTAAATACTCGTCTTTTGGAGAAAATATGAGTTTGAGTAAGGAATCTAGTAAAAGTTGAAAGTCTACATGACAAGTAAGTATGTTTCCTTATGATTTAGTTATGCTCAAAAATAAATTCCTCAATTAAAAGTAACTAAAAACAAAAAATTTATCTGTTAACATTTCCTACTGGGTAATCGAATACCGTTTAACCCATCACACGTTTGTGATTTTCTTGTGGTTAACTTTCTCCTAGACATGTTTACTATCACTCTCCATCAGAACATGACCCTTTATTTTCACTTCCATATCCATATTTCCGTACATGGAATACTAGTATTGGTTAACTTGGGTGACCTCTGTACTTCTCTTTCTTTCTTTTAAAGTGATAGTTTTACTGACTCTTGTTCTGATGTGGGACTTTCAATGAAGTTTCCAAGCCCAATTTTGAAATTTCGAGGACACAATTCTCAAAAGGGGGGAAGGATTTAACATCCCAGATAAAAAAATAATATTACATTATAATTTTTATCAATATTTGTGAATAAAATGTTAATATTACTTTAAAGGGAATGTTATGCTCGAGGGCGTACCCAATACACAACAACGAGTTTCTTTGAAATCTTACATTGCACACTAATAATATTATAATTTTATAATATTTAATGCCTAGTCATTTTAATGGAGGAAATGAACAGAAATAACTACAAAATTATTACATATGTTTGTGAAATATTTTTACATTTATCTAATAAATGTTAGATGCTTAAAATCCAAATGAATCCAATTTTAAGAATAAGTACTCTGATATTTTTAAAAGATTGTTTTACCACCTTTTGATGGAAAACCTTTTTTAAATCTATATTTTGATAATTTTATAAGCTATATTTTTCAAAATAAACTTATTCTTTATGATTGGGACATTGAAATTTACTTTGGTTAAATTCTTGGTATGTTTCTGACATTGTTCATTTTTTTAATGAATAGTGAAAAAATATTGCATTTTACATCAAATCAACATTTTCATCTAATTTAAATACATGGATAGATTATCTTTTTAATTGGTTTTAAAGTTTAATTAGAATATATTTTTACCATTTAATTAAATGGTGGTCATTATAATTAATTTCACTTTGAAAATGGACACAAACAAGTGCCAAACTTTTCATAGAGATTGATTCAAAAAGACCCGCTATTTGTTTTGACAACAGGAAATATTTTTAAATTAATTACTGAAATTTATGTGTTTGTAATTCGGTAAAATGGATTCCATATTTAGAATCATAAGGTCCAAATTATGTTATTAAGACTCTTTTGTTTTTGGACATTAGGAATAGTAACGATGGTAAATATCATTAATTACCCTGATTAATTAGTAATCGGGTAGTTATGGATAATAAAATAATATCATAATAATACAAAATTACCCTGAATTGTGTCCTAATGCTACATTTTGTGTCCATTCCGACCATGGGATGTCTTGTGCCAAGCTTTGGGACCCCATGGAATCACTTTTGTGTGATCGTGACACTTTATCATTTTATTTTTAAAGAAAGGAAAATATAACAAAAGTATGTATCACCCAAGTAAAACAATTTTAGTTTTGTCTGTTTAAAAGATCTCTTAGACTATAAATATTATGTGGAAATATAAAAATATTTCCTACATAATAATATTTTTTTTATAATTTTTAGACATTAAATATATTAATTTATTTATGAAACCATGATGATGCAGTGATTACCTCATTAATGAACGATTTAAATAAAATGAAAAGATATTGTACAATATAAAAATTACACTTCAAAAAAACCTATTTTATGAGTATATTTATAACTATAATTACCTTATTATAAATATATATCAATGTGGGACCTTTAAAATCAGAAACTCATTTTATTATAATATAACTTTTCAAAACATTTCCAGAGTGCCCCTCCTCCCTCTTATAAAATTCCCCCACCTCTACCTCCTTACCCACACATTTCATGCCTTTGGTTCAGCCAAACCCTGACCATTTTATCTCTCCACATCCCTATCTTCATCATTGAAGCCTCACCTTAGTCATAAAGCTCTTCAAGAAACCCTTTTGGTTCAAACCAAAGGGAGTTACCCGATTTAAAGGTAATGTCATCTCTTATGTTCTTTTGTTTTATTTTTCTTCTCCAACCCCCTAAACTCTTTTTATTCCTTTCTTCTATAACAAAACCATTATATTAAATATAATAGGATTTTTTATGAAAAAATTTAGAGCTAAACTTACACACACCTCCGTTTAATGGTTAAATAACATATTGTTTCTGTGGATGGAGAATTACTGCCTCACGAAACGATGATTGTTCTATCTTCTCCTACCACCACTCATGGTGGCCATTATGATGGAACTATCTTTATATGATATATATTATATTTATGTCCTCTCTATGCTTCCGTATGTAATATTTAAAACATACCTTTAGTCTTTTCATGTTGTGAAAATGCGATAATTTCTTACGAGGTAGCGTGGACTACCCCCCCCCCCCCCCTCAAGTGATGTGACTCATTCATGCAATACATAGAATGTATAATGAATGAAATTAATGAACTTATGTGACCTATATAACATATATATTATACTGGAATTATAATATATATCTATCTGAATTAATATTAATTCCATTAATATGACAAAGAAATGAAAGTAGTGTTCATGCATATGTACGGCCTACCGTCTCCATGAACGGTGCATTTCATTTATTTTTATCTCAAAATGTTATGGAATCGTATAAAATGATTATGTAATGGATATATATTATATTTAAATCATTAATACTATTCTGGAGATTATTTACTTATAACTACATGGATGATTATTTTCAAACAAGTTTATTTTTGACTCATGTACCAAACATCGACAAAAACATTTGATATGATCTCATATAACTAACTAATTATTATAAAATTATAATATGTGATATGAATTGAATAATAATCATTAAAGGAGGTCCTTAATAAATTATAAATTTACCAATGTTTATTATTCAGGAATATAAAGAAACAAACAAGTCAAGTCGGACTTTAGGTAAGGGATCCGACCTCTCTGTTTCTTTTCAAGAACCCTCTTTTATGTCATTTCCTTTATGATCCATGTTCTTAATTTGGAATATGTTCTCTAATATTAACCATAATGTAATTTTTATTTTCATATGATAATATACCCCATCTTAATCTCATCAATTCATATTTAGAAATTTGATGTGGCGTCGTTAGGCTGTCGAATTTTCAAAAGGGATCCAACCTCTTTTTAAGTACTTTCTTTTATGTCATTTCTTGTAAACTCATATTTCATAAGTTTGGGGATGTTATTTTATATTCCTCACTCTTTACATTTTATGTTTATATTATTAGAGACCCTATTTGATCTCATAAATCCATTTTTGGATGTTTTAGGTGGCGTCGTTAGGCTGCTGAGTTTTCGTATGGGGTTTTTCATCTCACTTTTATTCCCGTGATATTTATGCTACATTTGACTCCATTTCCTTTGATTGGTATATTTACAACCCATTATTCTACTGTTTGTGTATTATAATTTCATTTATGTGTATATACATCAATTTTTTATTCTCTTTATTTCACGGGGTGTACATTTCGAAAGATACCCATGTCGATAAGGGAACCTTTCACCCTCCTCTTTTTAGAAGACATATTTTGTTATGCCTTTTAATTTACATCTTTTTATGTGGGTATATTATCTTATATATCCTTATTGATTAAAATTTTATGTCCATGTGATTAGATACCATTTTCTCTTTCATTAACTAATTTTATAAACTTTAAAGTGACGTCGTTAGGCTGTCGAATTTTACCAAGGTAACTCCTTAACCCAATTTCGATTTCTTCGGGTTCAACTTGTAGTTATTGAATATGTCATCCTAGAAATATGTGTGAATGACCTCTGGTTATTTTACACTTAATATCCACTTATATTTGGTTTATTTATATTTTTCACACATAATTATGAGATTGATTTATCCTTAATTTAAGGATATCTTTATTATAAGGGATTTCATCTCATTTTTCATTTCTATTGAGACTTCATTATTGTCATATACCAATTCACTATTATATGGTGTATATACTATCCATTGGAATATTATATCATGAACCCCTTTATTCTCATGATATTGTAAAGTTCTGATTAATTGTTATTCCTCAATTATTATATTCAAGTGTCTCTCATTTTGTTAAAAACCCTTTAACTAAAATATCATTTTAAATGTTTTATTGATTTATTCTTATAAATATTTCTCCTTAATATCCATTTTTTCAAATTGGTTTTAAGGATTTATTTATATTTATATTAATGGTTTAAAATGTTATAATCTTCAATGTGTTATGGGACACTTTGATTCAAAAATCTCTTTATTAAATATTATAAATGGTTTTGAAAATGGTTTTTAGAATGAATTCACTATTTCAATATCTTAAAATGTTATATTTTTAATGCAATGTGGGAATGTTATCTTTACTTTATGATTAAGTTATGTTCTATGATTATGTTATGGTTCTTGGGCATTATTTATAAAGATGGGTGGTTCCGTGATAAACTAAGGGCAGTTGAGCCCTATATAGCTCTCCAATGCATTGGGTAACGAGAATGGGTAAATGCTAAGGTTTATCTGAATAGATTTAGGGAATATACTGTGATGGGTAATTCAAATATAACCACGAGGGTTACTCCATACATAAGAATTCTATGAATTTTTCAAGTTACATTTATGTCTTATGATTTCTATGATTTATTCATGATTTGGTGAGGTATGTTAAAATGATTATGTTTTATTAGTAAAGTATGATTTCATACAAGGACAAATGTTTTCCTTTCATACTTTTATATCCCTTAGTGAGCTTTTTATGCTCATCCAAAGTTTTTTTTTTGAAATGTTTTTCACAATACATAAAGTGGAAAAGGGTCAAGGTTGGGATCAAGGAAATGTCATGCTGAATAAAACACGAACTAGACCTGACCCTTTTGTTCAAGAGTTTTTATTTTGTGGAATAAATGGACACTTAGTAGATGTGTCTACTTTCTAATCTTTGAGATGTAATATTTATGTCCTAATTCTCTAAAACTCTAAACCTGAAAAGATCCTAAATGTGAATTATTCAATTTAATTCATGATTACGTAATGTCTTAAGGCCAGGTCCTTATTTCATCAACTTCAAGGAGGGATGGAATTCTTCAACATGATTGGATATTAAAAAATTCTTGTTGGAGAGGCATACATGAATCCTTATCAAATCAATATATTTTTAATGAGGTTAAATTTCAATGATATCACTTGCCATATCAGGTGATAATTTAACTCCAATGTGGCCTACCATGAATATGAAGATTATTAAGGTCATCTCTATGAAAGGAAAATTCAGGGGGTTCATATTCATTTAGTTATTCATCTATTTGTTGAAAATTTTTTCATGTTCTTCAATATGATCATATATGATTTTTTATTTGACTACCAAATTAATGAAATTTCATTTTTCAGTCCTTCTAATAATGGAATTTTCATATTAAATGTAAAATGTGTTGATATATTGTTCCATAATTATTCAAACCTAAGGGAATTAAAATCTAGAAAATATCCATTTGGTTCTATAAAAGAGTTGTATTCCTTCTCCTAAAGAACTATTTTAAATTTTTGTACTCTGTGTATCCATACAATAGGTAAAGGGCATGGAATCCAACATTTATATAACACCCAAAAACTTATGCAACCTATAATTACAGGATTTATAACAAAGGTAAAATTTTATTACATTTCTATGACATTTTAAATTAATAGTTTGATAAAATTTGGGAAAATATTACATTACACAAAAAGAGAATTCATAAAATTAATTTTATTCTATTAAAATAGTGTTTTATTTATGCTACCATGCTTAATTAAAGACACTTTTTCTTCATTTAAGATGTTGCATAAAAAAAATTATGACAATGAAAAAAATTTATACTAATCATTAAATCATATTAAAAAATTTGAAAATATGGGATGAGATAAACCAAAATCTATAAGAGTATTAATAATAAAATAATATCTTTAGTCTAGTAAAAAACTAAAATGTTGTGATATTGTTTACAATTTTCAAAATAAAAAATTGAGCGCATAAATAAATCCTTTCCATATGATAAAATAAAAAATTCCTCAAATAAAACATTTGGACCCCATTATAAATCATAGGAAAATATTGATACCACAATGTAAACGTATATATGAAAAAATAGATATTTCCCCATTAAATTTTCATAAAATTTCCATACCCTATAAAATGAAAATATTTCGATAAAACCATTATCTAGAAAAAATAATCTGGGAGAATAAAACATATAAACAATGTTCACAAGCGTTTAACCTATATCTGAAATAACAAAATTCTAGTTAATTCATTGGGAGTAACCATCACATTCATGGACAACACTTTTATTCATTTTAGAAGAAACCAACAACTAATGTATTAGTTAGCTATATAAGTCTCACATGTCATCATGGGTTACAATTATTACAAATGACAATATATATAATGATAATTTAATATATCATTAAAAATATACATATATATAATGTCCCTTTATTACAGTGAAACTATTAAACTGCTCATTTGAAGGTATATTAATATCCAAATACATTTTCACATAAAAATGAAATTAACTTTAATTTTTTTAGAAAAAAACATAGAAAAGAAATATTCTAAAAAATTTGAATTTAATTCTTAATATTAAACAAGGGAAGAATGAATAATAATCCCTATAACAAGGAAAGTATATGATTGTGAGAAATTCCACACATCACATATATGTTAAAAATATTCTCTTTTCACATTGGTAAAAAATGTAAAATGAACAGTGTAGTAAATGTTTAAAATCTACATTTTAAAAAAATTAAGAATGAAACTCAAAAGAATTTGGAATTAATTTTTGATAAACAATTATGTATAACTACAATCATTCATAAAAATTATTTGTTAAAAAAATATATGAAATTAATTTATAATGAATATAATTAAACATGGTTTCAGTGGAAAATGCATTGCGAATCTTGTAACTTTTGAAACAAATGAATTTTGAAGAATAGAACATGAAATGGATTTTTAAAACTATTTTTCAGTAAATGAGTGAAAAAATATACCAATTACTTAGTCCATACACAATACAATATAAAATATGTTAATAAAATGGCATAAGTCTAAATGCAATGAAATTGAAATGAAAAATGCTACATAGAACATAAGTTTTTATCACCTATATAATGAACTTATTTTAATTACTTCCATTACTAGGGACATTTTTTAAGTTCAATATGTTATTTTAATTTATTTTATATCACATATTAAATTAATTATTTAATTATTAATTTTATTAATTTCATAATGGGCATTTTTAGAATATTGGATTCAAAATCCTATAAAGAACATCTATAAGTTAACCATGGTCAAAAGTGGAATTTCCCATCATATTAAAAATATTTTTCAGGAAATAAATATATTATTTTTAAATTATATGAAATTTTATTGCCATCCCTGAGGGGAATACATGAAAAATTAATCACATCACTTTATAGAGGTAATATTATACACATACAAATGAGGAACATCATCTATTTTAATGAGTGGCTGGGAAATATTCTAACATATATTTTTTATCTGTTGAATCATAATTATTTCATTGATATCATTCATATTTAGTAAATCTATCTAAATTTATATTTTGGTGTCATGTTGATGAAAAATGATACACATCACTTCATTGAGATGGTCCACATGTATTCATGGGTGATGTTTTTATATTCTATTAGATGGAAATGAAAATGATAAATGGGTATTCAATGATAAATAAAATTTTAGATTAATTAAGTTATTTATGACATTATATAATATATTTTAGTACTGAATTATAGGATTTAAAAGATGAAAAAAATTATATAACTCTGTTCAAAGTTATACAAGTTAATTGGAAACCATCGTTTGGATACGTATTAAAAAAATACGATGTCCTTTTGTTGTGACCAAAACCACTATGTCAAGGGGAGGATGTTTCGTAATAGATTTTGGTAGATCTTTGTAGATCTGGAGTCCTCAAAAGCTCTGAGTATAATATGGGATAGGTTCCCATTTATAAACGATGGAGTTAGAAAGTCATAAATATTTATAAGATTAAAATATTTTAATTATTAAAATTATTTCAAATATAACCAAATACAAATAACATATCAATTAGTAAATCATATGGTAAAACTTACTAAATAAAATAAAATGAATACATATTTTTGTTTTATTTTAAACAAATTTGTTTGGAAAACCCCATTTATTATCCATTTATAAGCATAACTATAGTAAGACGTATTTCCCTTTGTATGGGTTATAAATTCACATATAAGATAGAAATTTCATCAAAAAGGTCCCTTGATGAAATTTTCATCCATTTACTATCCAGTGTTCCCTATTGAATTTTTTTATTATTATTTAATAATGTACTTGTTATAACAAAATATTATCAAAAACATTTTTTGGACTGTTATTTTAATATCGCTTAAAAGACATAAAACATTAATGGAATTCAAATTTAAACAAATTAATAATAAATTACACATTATAATTTTGTATAATTTTTTTTGAAGTGTATAATTCATTGATAACATATTAATTTTTAATTTTTAATTCCCATTACATTGATTTGTCTACTCTATTTACAAAAATTGTATTAGTGTGTCATATGCATTTAAAGTCAATATACCATCACTAAAAATTTAATATAATTTGGAATTAGAAATAAATTCATTAGTATTACATATATTAATTTTTAATTGGTTATACCATATTTTTCTCCAAATGAAAATATATTTCAGATGTTAATTGTAGGATCATGATAATTTTTTAAATATAATTTACTGATAGTAATATGAAGGTAATAATAAATGGATAATGGAATTAAATTTCTACCTTTTTGAATCATGGTTGGTTTTTTTCAGAAAAATATCATTGTAATGAATTAATTCATGATTGAGGATTTTTTTAGGCCACGTCTCATACTTTTAACACTTTTTTAGATGTTTTACCATTACCAAGGTGAAAAAATATTTAGCAAGGTTTCTATTGATATAATCTAAAAATAGAAGTTAATTTTTTTAAAATATATAAACTCTTAATTCCAAAAAAGGAATCCATTTATTAAGATTCAATTTATATATGACTAATAAATCAACTTTAATATTAATTTGTAAACCATAATGAAATTTAGTTTTTAGAAAAATGTTTTTTAAATCCTAAAAATTAATTTCTACCAAATATTAAATATAATCAATATTATTATGGAATTAATATGGTTATTTAAAAAAAAATTATTTTACTTGAAATTATTTTAAATGAATTTAAATTATAACAAATTTTATCAAACAAAATAAGCTATAGTTTTACATAAATATACATTTATTTCTATTCACACATAAATATTTATTGATAGGCAAATGTAATAATTTAATAGCAAGACTATTATGACATTATTGTTTTTTGAATGATTTAAATTTATTCAAACATTGTTTATAAATGTGGAAGGAATTATTAGGTTGAATGGGAAAAAAATGTCAAAATCCCCTTTATTGAATAAATATTTTTGTTAAACCCTGGAATTAAATTATTTCAATTCATTTACAAAAATATATAATTAAAATAATGTGAACTAAATTTCTTATACATATAGTACAATCTATTCATTAGGATTATTTACCAATTTTCACCAATTTAAACTATTAAGACAAAAATATGTTATGCACATAAAAATAGTTTTATGAAATGAAAATAATTTCTATTACAATTATATTATAATAATTTCCAAGAAATATATAATAAATGATTGATTGATTGATATAATTATTTTGTGAAGACATTATACATTTCTGTTATGTAATTGAATTATTTTTTTAAAATAAATTTAAATGACACTATTAATAATATATATCTGTTTTTTTCAAAAGGATATTTTTAAATAAAAAATTTATTAATTTATTTAGTATTTCAAAGTGGGTTAATTCATAGTTTTCATCATGGAATATTATATAGATTATTTTAAGAGTAGACTTTAAGCTAGTAAGAGATTCTAAGGCTTGAATAGATTTGGTGTAGATGGAATTAAAATATGAAATATGTTATATTTAATGTGTGTTCTATTTTCAAAATATTTGAATACCTATTAAATAGTGCATCAGTTGTGAAATTAGGGACCACAATGGGATCATTGGATTATGGTTTACCCTTTCTTAGGCATAAATTGTTTTCATATCATACGTTAGGTCAGATCGCAGGTGATGATAATTAGTTTAATATATTAATTATATTCTTTGGAAAATAATTTAATATCTCTCTAATTATTCATTGTTTGAGAAATACATGAAAATCATTATGTGAAAGATATTAGATTTACCCTATTTATAGTATAACATTTGTGTCTGCCGGGTGGTCCATAATATTGCACATGATTATAACTTATTTAATATATTTATTCTATTATTACCATTAATTTAAATATTAAATTTTGTATGCAATTATTCATCCTTCCTAAACAAGAGACACAAACCATTTTTATCAATTGGGGTGTTTTGAAACCTTCAGTTTTGTCATCCTTTTCAATATTTCTCCTGAAAATAAATCATATAGAGAAATATAGGAATTTGAATTAAAAATTTATCTAAATCACATATTAAATTAATGGATTAAATTTTAAAATATAAATTTGTAAAACCCAACATTGATTTTAGATTTTAAATATAAAAAATCATCTGTTTTGATTCTAGGTCAATGTGGTCATTTTCAAGCTACCACATGAGTGCTTATATCAAGTGAACCCACATCATTTTTCATTTATGCCCTTGCAGGCAGCATGTCCCTCCTTGAGTTCCAATCATTGGATAATTTGGTGCATTTATTTGGTTTTAAAATTATTTAGTCTTGAAAATTCTAGAAATAATATTACAATTCTTATTAATGATGGATCCTTTTTTCATTGATAATTTATAAACGATCATAGGTAAAATCACATGAAATTGTTAAAAGGTATTTATTAAAATTGTCAAATTATAATTTAACCAAAGCATAGGATGATAATAATGAATAATTATCAATTGATAATTTCATTGAATTATTTTTTATAATTTCATCATATTATCAAATGATACTTTTAAATTAAATATTCAAGGGGTTCTATTCTTAAAACATATAATGTTATAATTACAAGGAATTATCAAAGAATAATAATTAAAAACTATTCATAGACAATTTAAATTAATATCCAAAGGATAATTTCATGAAGTTTTTTGATGTTAGTATTAGATAAATTATTAATGGATTAATATAAAGTAATTTTCACCTA